>CAMXCT020002071.1:0-53559 GCA_947184155.2 Cladocopium goreaui
CCACCATGTGTAGCGAACGGTTGACGACGCGCCAGGTCAAGAAGAAGACTTGTCGGTCTCAAGATTTCTCTGTACAAGTTCTTTTTGTTGCTTTATTGTTTGCTTCGGACACAGGAGAGTTTATAGGTGGCCGAAGTAGCCATGGGACTTCAATGATTCAAGGAGCTATTGAGCAGTGCGGACCAACGAGACAGCCGTGTGGAGGTGCAACATGGGCAAGACATTGATGGTGTTGATGGGCCTGGCCACGGCTTCATCAATTGAGATTCACCATGAATAACAACAGACTGCGTATATAATGTATGATCATGTATATAATTATAATATAATATACTAGTAATTATATATATATATATTTGTTTGTTTTTAACCGCGGAGTATTCGTCAAAGGAAAAGTGATTTTAGGATTTTGTAACCTGGCAGCCATATGGCTCGAAACGCAGGCCGCGCAAGAGCACGCAAGGGCGCGCAAGGGCGAGCGCAAGGATATTATATGTATATACATGCATTTTTTGTTCTTATTTTCCTACATCTTATATCTTAAAATATATCGTATGTATGTTTATGTAGGCCTGGAATTGGTTGGGCACGAGGACATAGAACAAAATCTAAACGCCTCTCCTCCTGCGGTTTTCAGAAACAGGGGGTATCTTCCTACTCACCATCTCACACACACATTGCCCATGTGTGCGTGTGTGTGTGTGTACCACCTGCATAGATGCAAAACTTGATATTACTGCAGGGGGCCGCTGGGGAACATTGCAGTCAGCGGCCAATGGAGATGCTGCTATGTTCCTCTGTAAACGTACCTGCTTAATATATGTGTAGTCCCGCCCCTGGGCACATAGAAGTCGCAGCCGGGGGGGATCTTATCGCTGTTGTTTTATACGATCAATGTCTATACTGTGATTATACGTCTATATATACTTGTATAAATGTTCATTCTTCGTGTCATTTTATTGTTGGTGTTTTTGCACGTCCGATGAATTTCACATCAGAATTCGCAAAGATTGTTCTGAGCAAGTGTGTGATTCATGCTGGATTCGTCACGGTGGCATGAACCCTTCGGGGAATACTTTTCTAGGTAGGAGAGTGAATCCTCGACCTGATCTCTGAATTTACAATTTTCAACCTAGTAATTCGTCTAAGTAAAGTGAAGCAGCTGGCCTTATTTGGTTTTTTCACCCCTGTCGACTGTCGACGTTTTGAACAACCGCCCGCTGTACCAGGGACTCACCTTTTTTGCCTGAGTTTCAAGGGTTGGTAGACTGAAGCCGCGACAACAATTCCTTTTCTTACCATTGCTCAAGCATTTACAGATTTCGACAATTGCACCATGAGGATTCCAGGCACAGGACATGCTTTAGGTGTGGTGCTCCTTCCTTTTGATGGTCTCTGGTACGGTTCAAATATGCACGTAATTCAAGGGTTGACCACGTAAGCCGTCTATAGGGTTGTGACCTGACAACGGAGGGCCTTTGAGCCTTACCACGACTTATGCACGTTAAGTGGATGCATCATGTTTCACTAACTAGTTCCCCATGGGTCCCTTATCTCATGTGTTCTTCCCCTCTCCAGGTGGGTTGGGTCCTGCGGGTGCCGAGGTAGGCTTAGGTTTCGCCGTGGTAGGTTGGTTCAGGCGCCTCCGTCCTCCCCCTCCTCCGCTGGTCTGGTTCCGTTTCCGTCGGCCTCCGTTTTTTCTTTCCTTGCCTTTTCAGGGTTTGCCCGTTCTGGGCCAGGTGTGTTTGTGTTGGTGTTTGCTCCTTCCCTCTTCTTTTGCGTTCCCCTCTTCGCGTCCTGGTTAAGTAACTTTCATTTCATGTTCATTTTCATTTCACTTTCATTGTCATTTCATCTGCCCCGCTGTTGCGGGGCGTGTGTGTGTCTGTACCATCTGCATAGATGTACCCTGAGCATCCCTAATTGATTAGAATCAATATCTGGCCTCTCTGAGCAATTGATTTTTTGAAAAGTCAAAATATCCATTGATGGCAATCGATATTTTTATTGATTCCATATTGATTTGCTAATTGATTTGCTAATTGATTTGCTTTTGGGTGTTTTATGGAGTGAATCAATATGGCCAATTGATTTGCCATGTGTAGCTAGCTCATACATGCATGGAACATATGCAGCTGTTTTTGGCTTGAAAGTTTTGTTGGCAGTGCAAAAAAATTGAAAACGGGTTTAGAAAGGGGTGTCCTGGAAAGGACAAGTGGAAAGCAAAGAGGTCCTGGAAAGGACCAGTGGAAAGCAAAGAGGTCCTGGAAAGGGCCCAAGTCCCACCCAAGTTTTGGAAAAGACTTGGGAATGGGTGGTGGGAAAGGAGGTGCCAGGCATGAGGCCAAGCCTTGGGTGGATGTTGGCTTGTTATACAAGTGCTTGGAAAAGCACCAGAAGTTGCTTGCTGACATGAAGGCATATGAACATGTCAGTTCCCAGGCAGCACCTAATGCCAAAGCCCTCCTGGATCTGAAAAACTTGTGGGCTGGATTGCTAGAGCTCTCACCACAGGGCAGCATCCATTCCCAGCCTCTGAGGCAAGCCTTGATCAGCTTACTGACCACTATTCCAGACTTGAATTCTGGAAAGCATAGTGGTGCTGTCTGGGCAAACCTCAAGATAGAGAGGCTCAATTGCATGCTGAAGCATGTAAGGCAGTTGGGGGAGGAACACAAATGCCTTGGGGCCAGCTGTCTGCCAATTGACAAGGCTTGAATACCAAAGTCTTTTGGAAGGCTTGGAAAAGCTGCAGACTGCCCCTGGCCCAAATGCTGACCCTGGGGATGCAGAGGTGGTGCCTGAGAACCCAGGGGCTGAACATGTGGAGCAGGCAGAGGAGGAGCAGAGGCCTGGAAAGGCCAAAAGGAAATTGGAAGCTTATGACAGTGAGATTTCCCTTGACTCCTCAGGCTTGCCTGCAATTTTCAGAAGCCCTCTTGGAAAAGAGGCAAGCTTGAAGAAGCCTGCTGCATCTCCCCAGCTTGCCAACAGAAGGCCAGGCAGCAGGCTGCATGAAGCCATGGGGTATGGTTTGGAAAAGCCAAAGCCTGGAAAGGCTAAGGCTAAGGCAGTCATGAAAAAGCCAGCTGCAAAATTTGGAAAAGTTTTGACCAGGGGTACCCAACCTGGCCACAGACAAGAATGGGAAAAGCTGATACAAACACATGGCACAAACCCTGAGAGGAGTTATATTCAGGGCAATGTGAAGGGTGGTTCCAAGCACTTGGTTGTTCAAGCCCACCAGTCACCCCATTACAAAGCCATTATTGGCAAGATCAGAGAAGCTTTGGAAAAGGATTCTTTGACTAAGGAGGAGGCATTGGAAATGAGAGCTAGTTTGCTGAGCAGATATGGCTCCAAGTGACCTCCTGGATGCTTTGGAAAAGGCACCAGCCCTGAAGAAAGTGCCATGATTCTTGGAAAAGGTAAGCATGACACAGCCATGTCTTGGAAAAGACACGGTATGGTGTCAAGCTTTCTTGCTTTGGAAAAGACAACAGAATTGATATGTTGTCAGCTTTCTTGTTTTGGAAAAGACAAGAGATATATGCATGCTATGTCTTGGAAAAGGCAGAAGCATTTGTAGAGGTTTTGGAAAAGACTATCCTATTAGCTCAGCTGTTTCACTTGGACAATTTTGTTGTGAAAAAAAGAGCTGCACTGTTTGGAAGTGTAGGCAAGTTCCAGGTGAGGACACTGCAAAGCTGTTATCCAACAAAAGAAGTTGAATAAATGTTTGTTCCTGCAGCTGTTTTCAGTTTGAAGCTTAGGTGGCTCAACACACAGCATGCACAGCACTTCAGCAACACCACAGCATAGCATAGGTTGGTACACACAGCAAAGCATGTATAGCAAGCACCCCCATTAGGTATAGTCGGTATAGTCACCACACCAGCACAACACTCACTGCATATGTTCCATGCATGTATGGGCACACACTACACTGCACAGCACACACACCACAACACTCAACACTTCACCACAGCCTTCGCCTTGTAGTGTAGCTGAGCTGTTAGTGGTCTTGGAAAAGGCCTTCCAGGTTTGGAAAAGCATTTTCTTCTGGTGGAAAAGTTTGGAAAAGCTTTTCCCTGCTCCCCCCAAAGGTTTGGAAAAGCCTGTGCTGCCATTGTTTTGGAAAAGACAATGGCAGAGCAAGAGGGCCCCAAGGGCCCCAAGAACAAAAAGGATTCCCTGTGAGTGGGACAGGCCAAGAGGGCCCACAAACAGTGGAGTGCCTTGGAGCAGGCAGACCCCAGCTCCCCAAGCCACTTGGTCAGCCATCTGGAAGCCTTGGAAAAGGCCCAGAAAAGGGTGCCAGCAGAGGCTGCAGGAAGAGCTCCAGAAGGCCATGGATTCTAGCCCAAGGCCAAGGCAAGCCAGAGAAAGGACTTGGAAAAGTCCAAGACAGTGGGTTTGGACAAGCCTACTGCCAAGCCCAAGGTGATGGTTGATTGGCACCAGACCTTGGAGAACTCTGGCAGGGTCAGCAGTGAAGACCTCTTTGCTTTGGAGCAACTCCTGGACAAAAGCTGAGGTCATCATTCTGTCCTATGTTGCCAGCACTGGCAGGGCCAAGGGAGTGCCTGTGGAGATCAGAGATCTCATCCCCTTCCACCACAAATTTCTTGGAAAAGAAATTTGCTGGCAGAAAACAGGAGTGGGGGGGAAAGTGGATTTGGCTTGGCAGTGGGGGGGCCATGTCATTTTTGATGACAATGCAAGCATCTGCATGGAGGCAGCCTCCTGGGATATGGAACACTACCCCATCAACACCAAATGGTGTGACCACCAGTGGTGTGGAGGCTACCTCCAGACCCACCAGGATGACTGATGTTGGAAAAGATCAGCATCCATGGGGGCCTCCTTGCAGATGTGAAGTTTGGAAAAGCTTCACCTCCCTGGGGTTTGGAAAAGCCCCATGCCATGGCTTGGAAAAGCCAAAGAAAGCAAAATGAAAAAGGTTTGGAAAAGCCTTTGTTGTGAGAGGGATGCAATCCTGAGGCTGCACCTAGAAATGGTTCATTAGAATTTAAGAGTTTGTTTACTTATATAATTTGGCTAGCAAAGATAGCATAGCATAGTCTGTGGCAAAGTAACTATAACTCAAAGCTTACTTAAATATGTAGAAGTTTTATATGTTTCTCAAAAAGGTGCAGCTTCAGGATTGCAAGGTGAAGGTGGGTTTGGAAAAGCTTACCTGCAGATGTTTCACCTCCCACTGGGCAAGGCCCCAGTGGGATCAGTGGCCTGGAGGGCCACTGTGCTTTTGGCCTGGTGGACCTGGCAAAATTCACCCAACAGAATTAAAGAAGGAACAAATATAAAAAATAACTATACAATAAATATTAAATATTAATGTTAAAAAAATATAATGATGTTTGTATATGTATATATTCAAATATTTATATATTCATAAACATTTCAATATATATATATGATAAGTAATCATAAGTGTTTAAGTTTTAGGTTTCTTCATTGTACTTTCAAATTTAACTGGTTGGTTCAGGCGCCTCCGTCCTCCCCCTCCTCCGCTGGTCTGGTTCCGTTTCCGTCGGCCTCCGTTTTTTCTTTCCTTGCCTTTTCAGGGTTTGCCCGTTCTGGGCCAGGTGTGTTTGTGTTGGTGTTTGCTCCTTCCCTCTTCTTTTGCGTTCCCCTCTTCGCGTCCTGGTTAAGTAACTTTCATTTCATGTTCATTTTCATTTCACTTTCATTGTCATTTCATCTGCCCCGCTGTTGCGGGGCGTGTGTGTGTCTGTACCATCTGCATAGATGTACCCTGAGCATCCCTAATTGATTAGAATCAATATCTGGCCTCTCTGAGCAATTGATTTTTTGAAAAGTCAAAATATCCATTGATGGCAATCGATATTTTTATTGATTCCATATTGATTTGCTAATTGATTTGCTAATTGATTTGCTAATTGATTTGCTTTTGGGTGTTTTATGGAGTGAATCAATATGGCCAATTGATTTGCCATGTGTAGCTAGCTCATACATGCATGGAACATATGCAGCTGTTTTTGGCTTGAAAGTTTTGTTGGCAGTGCAAAAAAATTGAAAACGGGTTTAGAAAGGGGTGTCCTGGAAAGGACAAGTGGAAAGCAAAGAGGTCCTGGAAAGGACCAGTGGAAAGCAAAGAGGTCCTGGAAAGGGCCCAAGTCCCACCCAAGTTTTGGAAAAGACTTGGGAATGGGTGGTGGGAAAGGAGGTGCCAGGCATGAGGCCAAGCCTTGGGTGGATGTTGGCTTGTTATACAAGTGCTTGGAAAAGCACCAGAAGTTGCTTGCTGACATGAAGGCATATGAACATGTCAGTTCCCAGGCAGCACCTAATGCCAAAGCCCTCCTGGATCTGAAAAACTTGTGGGCTGGATTGCTAGAGCTCTCACCACAGGGCAGCATCCATTCCCAGCCTCTGAGGCAAGCCTTGATCAGCTTACTGACCACTATTCCAGACTTGAATTCTGGAAAGCATAGTGGTGCTGTCTGGGCAAACCTCAAGATAGAGAGGCTCAATTGCATGCTGAAGCATGTAAGGCAGTTGGGGAGGAACACAAATGCCTTGGGGCCAGCTGTCTGCCAATTGACAAGGCTTGAATACCAAAGTCTTTTGGAAGGCTTGGAAAAGCTGCAGACTGCCCCTGGCCCAAATGCTGACCCTGGGGATGCAGAGGTGGTGCCTGAGAACCCAGGGGCTGAACATGTGGAGCAGGCAGAGGAGGAGCAGAGGCCTGGAAAGGCCAAAAGGAAATTGGAAGCTTATGACAGTGAGATTTCCCTTGACTCCTCAGGCTTGCCTGCAATTTTCAGAAGCCCTCTTGGAAAAGAGGCAAGCTTGAAGAAGCCTGCTGCATCTCCCCAGCTTGCCAACAGAAGGCCAGGCAGCAGGCTGCATGAAGCCATGGGGTATGGTTTGGAAAAGCCAAAGCCTGGAAAGGCTAAGGCTAAGGCAGTCATGAAAAGCCAGCTGCAAAATTTGGAAAAGTTTTGACCAGGGGTACCCAACCTGGCCACAGACAAGAATGGGAAAAGCTGATACAAACACATGGCACAAACCCTGAGAGGAGTTATATTCAGGGCAATGTGAAGGGTGGTTCCAAGCACTTGATTGTTCAAGCCCACCAGTCACCCCATTACAAAGCCATTATTGGCAAGATCAGAGAAGCTTTGGAAAAGGATTCTTTGACTAAGGAGGAGGCATTGGAAATGAGAGCTAGTTTGCTGAGCAGATATGGCTCCAAGTGACCTCCTGGATGCTTTGGAAAAGGCACCAGCCCTGAAGAAAGTGCCATGATTCTTGGAAAAGGTAAGCATGACACAGCCATGGCTTGGAAAAGACAAGGTATGGTGTCAAGCTTTCTTGCTTTGGAAAAGACAACAGAATTGATATGTTGTCAGCTTTCTTGTTTTGGAAAAGACAAGAGATATATGCATGCTATGTCTTGGTAAAGGCAGAAGCATTTGTAGAGGTTTTGGAAAAGACTATCCTATTAGCTCAGCTGTTTCACTTGGACAATTTTGTTGTGAAAAAAAGAGCTGCACTGTTTGGAAGTGTAGGCAAGTTCCAGGTGAGGACACTGCAACGCTGTTATCCAACAAAAGAAGTTGAATAAATGTTTGTTCCTGCAGCTGTTTTCAGTTTGAAGCTTAGGTGGCTCAACACACAGCATGCACAGCACTTCAGCAACACCACAGCATAGCATAGGTTGGTACACACAGCAAAGCATGTATAGCAAGCACCCCCATTAGGTATAGTCGGTATAGTCACCACACCAGCACAACACTCACTGCATATGTTCCATGCATGTATGGGCACACACTACACTGCACAGCACACACCACAACACTCAACACTTCACCACAGCCTTCGCCTTGTAGTGTAGCTGAGCTGTTAGTGGTCTTGGAAAAGGCCTTCCAGGTTTGGAAAAGCATTTTCTTCTGGTGGAAAAGTTTGGAAAAGCTTTTCCCTGCTCCCCCCAAAGGTTTGGAAAAGCCTGTGCTGCCATTGTTTTGGAAAAGACAATGGCAGAGCAAGAGGGCCCCAAGGGCCCCAAGAACAAAAAAGGGATGCCCTGGGGGAGTGGGACAGGCCAAGAGGGCCCACAAACAGTGGAGTGCCTTGGAGCAGGCAGACCCCAGCTCCCCAAGCCACTTGGTCAGCCATCTGGAAGCCTTGGAAAAGGCCCAGAAAAGGGTGCCAGCAGAGGCTGCAGGAAGAGCTCCAGAAGGCCATGGATTCTAGCCCAAGGCCAAGGATTTGGGAAAGTCCAAGGCCAAGCCCAAGGCCAAGGCCAAGGCAAGCCAGAGAAAGGACTTGGAAAAGTCCAAGACAGTGGGTTTGGACAAGCCTGCTGCCAAGCCCAAGGTGATGGTTGATTGGCACCAGACCTTGGAGAACTCTGGCAGGGTCAGCAGTGAAGACCTCTTTGCTTTGGAGCAACTCCTGGACAAAAGCTGAGGTCATCATTCTGTCCTATGTTGCCAGCACTGGCAGGGCCAAGGGAGTGCCTGTGGAGATCAGAGATCTCATCCCCTTCCACCACAAATTTCTTGGAAAAGAAATTTGCTGGCAGAAAACAGGAGTGGGGGGGAAAGTGGATTTGGCTTGGCAGTGGGGGGGCCATGTCATTTTTGATGACAATGCAAGCATCTGCATGGAGGCAGCCTCCTGGGATATGGAACACTACCCCATCAACACCAAATGGTGTGACCACCAGTGGTGTGGAGGCTACCTCCAGACCCACCAGGATGACTGATGTTGGAAAAGATCAGCATCCATGGGGGCCTCCTTGCAGATGTGAAGTTTGGAAAAGCTTCACCTCCCTGGGGTTTGGAAAAGCCCCATGCCATGGCTTGGAAAAGCCAAAGAAAACAAAATGAAAAAGGTTTGGAAAAGCCTTTGTTGTGAGAGGGATGCAATCCTGAGGCTGCACCTAGAAATGGTTCATTAGAATTTAAGAGTTTGTTTACTTATATAATTTGGCTAGCAAAGATAGCATAGCATAGTCTGTGGCAAAGTAACTATAACTCAAAGCTTACTTAAATATGTAGAAGTTTTATATGTTTCTCAAAAAGGTGCAGCTTCAGGATTGCAAGGTGAAGGTGGGTTTGGAAAAGCCTACCTGCAGATGTTTCACCTCCCACTGGGCAAGGCCCCAGTGGGATCAGTGGAGGGCCACTGTGCTTTTGGCCTGGTGGACCTGGCAAAATGCCAGGTCCACCCAACAGAATTAAAGAAGGAACAAATATAAAAAATAACTATACAATAAATATTAGATATTAATGTTAAAAAATATAATGATGTTTGTATATGTGTATATTCAAATATTAATATATTCATAAACATGTCAATATATATATGATAAGTAATCATAAGTGTTTAAGTTTTAGGTTTCTTCATTGTACTTTCAAATTTAACTGGTTGGTTCAGGCGCCTCCGTCCTCCCCCTCCTCCGCTGGTCTGGTTCCGTTTCCGTCGGCCTCCGTTTTTTCTTTCCTTGCCTTTTCAGGGTTTGCCCGTTCTGGGCCAGGTGTGTTTGTGTTGGTGTTTGCTCCTTACCTCTTCTTTTGCGTTCCCCTCTTCGCGTCCTGGTTAAGTAACTTTCATTTCATGTTCATTTTCACTTCACTTTCATTGTCATTTCATCTGCCCCGCTGTTGCGGGGCGTGTGTGTGTGTGTGTGTACCATCTGCATAGATGTACCCTGAGCATCCCTAATTGATTAGAATCAATATCTGGCCTCTCTCAGCAATTGATTTTTTGAAAAGTCAAAATATCCATTGATGGCAATCGATATTTTTATTGATTCCATATTGATTTGCTACTTGATTTGCTAATTGATTTGCTAATTGATTTGCTAATTGATTTGCTTTTGGGTGTTTTATGGAGTGAATCAATATGGCCAATTGATTTGCCATGTGTAGCTAGCTCATACATGCATGGAACATATGCAGCTGTTTTTGGCTAAGTTTTGTTAGCAGTGCAAAAAAATGAAAACAGGTTTAGAAAGGGGTGTCCTGGAAAGGACAAGTGGAAAGCAAAGAGGCCCTGGAAAGGACCAGTGGAAAGCAAAGAGGTCCTGGAAAGGGCCCAAGTCCCACCCAAGTTTTGGAAAAGACTTGGGAATGGGTGGTGGGAAAGGAGGTGCCAGGCATGAGGCCAAGCCTTGGGTGGATGTTGGCTTGTTATACAAGTGCTTGGAAAAGCACCAGAAGTTGCTTGCTGACATGAAGGCATATGAACATGTCAGTTCCCAGGCAGCACCTAATGCCAAAGCCCTCCTGGATCTGAAAAACTTGTGGGCTGGATTGCTAGAGCTCTCACCACAGGGCAGCATCCATTCCCAGCCTCTGAGGCAAGCCTTGATCAGCTTACTGACCACTATTCCAGACTTGAATTCTGGAAAGCATAGTGGTGCTGTCTGGGCAAACCTCAAGATAGAGAGGCTCAATTGCATGCTGAAGCATGTAAGGCAGTTGGGGGAGGAACACAAATGCCTTGGGGCCAGCTGTCTGCCAATTGACAAGGCTTGAATACCAAAGTCTTTTGGAAGGCTTGGAAAAGCTGCAGACTGCCCCTGGCCCAAATGCTGACCCTGGGGATGCAGAGGTGGTGCCTGAGAACCCAGGGGCTGAACATGTGGAGCAGGCAGAGGAGGAGCAGAGGCCTGGAAAGGCCAAAAGGAAATTGGAAGCTTATGATAGTGAGATTTCCCTTGACTCCTCAGGCTTGCCTGCAATTTTCAGAAGCCCTCTTGGAAAAGAGGCAAGCTTGAAGAAGCCTGCTGCATCTCCCCAGCTTGCCGACAGAAGGCCAGGCAGCAGGCTGCATGAAGCCATGGGGTATGGTTTGGAAAAGCCAAAGCCTGGAAAGGCTAAGGCTAAGGCTGTCATGAAAAAGCCAGCTGCAAAATTTGGAAAAGTTTTGACCAGGGGTACCCAACCTGGCCACAGACAAGAATGGGAAAAGCTGATACAAACACATGGCACAAACCCTGAGAGGAGTTATATTCAGGGCAATGTGAAGGGTGGTTCCAAGCACTTGATTGTTCAAGCCCACCAGTCACCCCATTACAAAGCCATTATTGGCAAGATCAGAGAAGCTTTGGAAAAGGATTCTTTGACTAAGGAGGAGGCATTGGAAATGAGAGCTGGTTTGCTGAGCAGATATGGCTCCAAGTGACCTCCTGGATGCTTTGGAAAAGGCACCAGCCCTGAAGAAAGTGCCATGATTCTTGGAAAAGATAAGCATGACACAGCCATGTCTTGGAAAAGACAAGGTATGGTGTCAAGCTTTCTTGCTTTGGAAAAGGCAAGAGAATTGATATGCTGTCAGCTTTCTTGTTTTGGAAAAGACAAGAGATATATGCATGCTATGTCTTGGAAAAGGCCAGCATTTGTAGAGGTTTTGGAAAAGACTATCCTATTAGCTCAGCTGTTTCACTTGGACAATTTTGTTGTGAAAAAAAGAGCTGCACTGTAGGCAAGTTCCAGGTGAGGACACTGCAAAGCTGTTATCTAACAAAAGAAGTTGAATAAATTGCCAAGCCCGTGTTTGGCTTAAGACTGGTGGGGGGGGGGGTCGGAGGGTGAAACGGAGGGGGGGGGTGGTGCACGGCAAGGTGCTAAAATTTCAAAAATAGGTGCTCAAATTTAAGGAAATATGTGTTTTTTTGAAGAAACCGGGTCGGGATGCCACGGCAAGGTGCTAAAATTTCAAAAATAGGTGCTCAAATTTAAGGAAATATGTGTTTTTTTGAAGAAACCGGGTCGGGATCCAGTCGGGACCCAGTCGGGACCCAGTCGGGACCCAACCGGGCACCAATTTTTTGCATTTTTGGGCACCGCTTTTGGCCAGTCGGGATCCAGTCGGGATCCAGTCGGGCACCAATTTTCGAATTTTTGGCACCACGTTTGGACCTGTCGGGAAGCAGCCAAAATCACCCAAAAACATGCAAAAACACTGCAAAAATGCTATTTTTTATGAATTTGGCTGCCTCCCGACATTGGTGCCCGACTGGATCCCGACTGGATCCCGACTGGATCCAGTCCCGCGCACCAGCCGTGCACCAATACCCCCCCCCTCCTGCACCAAAAAGGCAAAAGCAGTCTTAAGCCAAACGGGGGTTCTACAATGAATAAATGTTTGTTCCTGCAGCTGTTTTCAGTTTGAAGCTTAGGTGGCTCAACACACAGCATGCACAGCACTTCAGCAACACCACAGCATAGCATAGGTTGGTACACACAGCAAAGCATGTATAGCAAGCACCCCCATTAGGTATAGTCGGTATAGTCACCACACCAGCACAACACTCACTGCATATGTTCCATGCATGTATGGGCACACACTACACTGCACAGCACACACACCACAACACTCAACACTTCACCACAGCCTTCGCCTTGTAGTGTAGCTGAGCTGTTAGTGGTCTTGGAAAAGGCCTTCCAGGTTTGGAAAAGCATTTTCTTCTGGTGGAAAAGTTTGGAAAAGCTTTTCCCTGCTCCCCCCAAAGGTTTGGAAAAGCCTGTGCTGCCATTGTTTTGGAAAAGACAATGGCAGAGCAAGAGGGCCCCAAGGGCCCCAAGAACAAAAAAGGGAGGCCGTGGGGGAGTGGGACAGGCCAAGAGGGCCCACAAACAGTGGAGTGCCTTGGAGCAGGCAGACCCCAGCTCCCCAAGCCACTTGGTCAGCCATCTGGAAGCCTTGGAAAAGGCCCAGAAAAGGTGCCAGCAGAGGCTGCAGGAAGAGCTCCAGAAGGCCATGGATTCTAGCCCAAGGCCAAGGATTTGGGAAAGTCCAAGGCCAAGGCAAGCCAGAGAAAGGACTTGGAAAAGTCCAAGGCAGTGGGTTTGGACAAGCCTACTGCCAAGCCCAAGGTGATGGTTGATTGGCACCAGACCTTGGAGAACTCTGGCAGGGTCAGCAGTGAAGACCTCTTTGCTTTGGAGCAACTCCTGGACAAAAGCTGAGGTCATCATTCTGCCCTATGTTGCCAGCACTGGCAGGGCCAAGGGAGTGCCTGTGGAGATCAGAGATCTCATCCCCTTCCACCACAAATTTCTTGGAAAAAAATTTGCTGGCAGAAAACAGGAGTGGGGGGGAAAGTGAATTTGGCTTGGCAGTGGGGGGCCAATGTCATTTTTGATGACAATGCCAGCATCTGCATGGAGGCAGCCTCCTGGGATATGGAACACTACCCCATCAACACCAAATGGTGTGACCACCAGTGGTGTGGAGGTGGGTATTGCAGCTTCAAAGCAGCTGTGGGTGCTTACCCCCAGACCCACCAGGATGACTGATGTTGGAAAAGATCAGCATCCATGGGGGCCTCCTTGCAGATGTGAAGTTTGGAAAAGCTTCACCTCCCTGGGGTTTGGAAAAGCCCCATGCCATGGCTTGGAAAAGCCAAAGAAAACAAAATGAAAAGGGCTCCCTGCTGAGGATATTCTAAGTGCAAGCCTGGATTCGCAGATAGAATTTTCAAAACATATATGAATTTAAATGTAAAATCATCTTGAGAATATTCTAAGTGCATCATATTTGTGAAACACCTCCAATTTTTTTCGCAAAGCAACCCCTGGCTTGAGACTCCATAATATTCTAAGTGCATGGCCTGTGTAAAACATCTATATTTGTTAGATTGATTTGGAATTGTTTGGCTATGAAACATTTCATTTTGTGGATGATATCTACAGCAAATACAGATCTATTCCTGTCTACGCAACCTTTCAGCCTCAACGACACATCCACCATCTTTCCAGTCATGGAGTCCGCACGCGATGCATATGATACATTCATATATACATATATTATATTTCTAATTCTATATGCAAACATTGTGCTATTCTTAACGTAGGTATTTAGAGCACATATACACATACAACCATACTACATCCAGGAATATTCTAAGTGCAATGATTTTGTGAAATACTTGTGGTTTGTTACAATTGGGCTGGTTGGGTTCATATTTTATCACCAGCAAGATATCCAATTGGAATCAAGAATGGTTTATAATATAATATATATACATATATATATATAGATCGATATTTGGTAGCCAACAATGCTGGCACATTTATATTAATAGCTAGTTGGTAGCCAACAATGCTGGCGTGCCAACAATATTATATATAAAGGTTGATTGTTTGCTACAGGACTGTTAAAAAATCTAACTGCAATGTTTTGAAACAATTTGAATATAGAAGTCAAATAGCCAAAAACCACCAAAATTCCTTTAAATTCCTTTAAATTCCTTAAAATTATTTAAAGTCCTTAAAATTCCTAAAAAAAATTCACCACATGGCATGGGACGTCCAATTCCTTATTTTTTTAGTACCTTTAAATTCATTTAAATTCCTTAAAGGACGAATTTACCACATGACATGGGACTTCCAATTCCTTTCAATTCCTTTAAAAGTCATTTAAATTCCTTTGAATTCCTTTAAATTCCTTCGAAATTCCTTTAAATTCCTTTAATTTTTTTTCAAATTCCTTTAAATTTATTTAAATTCCTTCAAATTCCTTTAAAATGCCAACAATATTATATATAAAGGTTGATTGTTTGCTACAGGACTGTTAAAACATATTCTAACTGCAATGTTTTGTAACAATTTGAATATAGAAATCAAATAACCAAAAACCACCAAATTCCTTTAAATTCCTTAAAATTAAAAGACGAATTTACCACATGACATGGGACTTCCAATTCCCTATTTTGCTTTACAAAAATTCTTTAAATTCCTTCAAATTCTTTTAAAATCATTCCAGTTCCTTATTTAAAAAAATACTTTAAAATTCCTCTAAATTCTGAAAAAAAACAAAATTACCCCATGACATGGGACTTCCAATTCCTTTCAATTCTTTGAAATTCCCTTAAAATTCCTTTAAACGTCATTTAAATTCCTTTGAATTCCTTTAAAATGCCTTTAAATTCATTTAAATTCCTTTACTTGCAGAATAGCTTCTAAATAGCTGCTAGCTAGCTGCTAAATAGCTTCCAAATAGTTGCTGAATAGCTTCTAAATAGCTGCTAGCTAGCTGCTAGCTAGCTTCTAAATAGTTTCCAAATAGTTGCTGAATAACTACTAAATAGGTGCTAAATAGCGTCCAAATAGTTGCTGAATAGCTTCTAAATAGCTGCTAGCTAGCTGCTAAATAGCTTCCAAATAGTTGCTGAATAGTTTCTAAATAGCTGCTAGCTAGCTGCTAAATAGCTTCCAAATAATTGCTGAATAGCTTCTAAATAGCTGCTAGCTAGCTGCTAAATCGTGTCCAAATAGTTGCTGAATAGCTTCTAAATAGCTGCTAGCTAGCTCCTAAATAGTGTCCAAATAGTTGCTGAATAGCTTCTAAATAGCTGCTAGCTAGCTGCTAAATAGCTTCTAAATAGTTGCTGAATAACTACTAAAAAGGTGCTAAATAGCTGCTAAATAGCTTCCAAATAGTTGCTGAATAGCTTCTAAATAGCTGCTAGCTAGCTGCTAAATAGCTTCCAAATAGTTGCTGAATAACTACTAAATAGGTGCTAAATAGCTTCCAAGTAGTTGCTGAATAGCTTCTAAATAGCTGCTAGCTAGCTGCTAAATAGCTTCCAAATAGTTGCTGAATAGCTTCTAAATAGCTGCTAGCTAGCTGCTAAATAGCTTTCACATAGTTGCTGAATAGCTTCTAAATAGCTGCTAGCTAGCTGCTAAATAGCTTTCACATAGTTGTGGAATAGCTTCTAAATAGCTGCTAGCTAGCTGCTAAATAGCTTTCACATAGTTGCTGAATAGCTTCTAAATAGATGCTAGCTAGCTGCTAAATAGCTTTCACATAGTTGCTGAATAGCTTCTAAATATAGCTAGCTGCTAAATAGCTTCCAAATAGTTGCTGAATAACTACTAAATAGGTGCTAAATAGTTTCCGAATAGTTGCTGAATAGCTTCTAAATAGCTGCTAGCTAGCTGCTAAATAGCTTCCAAATAGTTGCTGAATAGTTTCTAAATAGCTGCTAGCTAGCTCCTAAATAGTGTCCAAATAGTTGCTGAATAACTACTAAATAGGTGCTAAATAGCTTCCAAATAGTTGCTGAATAGCTTCTAAATAGCTGCTAGCTAGCTTCTAAATAGCTTCCAAATAGTTGCTGAATAGCTTCTAAATAGCTGCTAGCTAGCTGCTAAATAGCTTCCAAATAGTTGCTGAATAACTACTAAATAGGTGCTAAATAGCTTCCAAATAGTTGCTGAATAGTTTCTAAATAGCTGCTAGCTAGCTGCTAAATAGCTTCCAAATAGTTGCTGAATAGCTTCTAAATAGATGCTAGCTAGCTGCTAAATAGCTTTCACATAGTTGCTGAATAGCTTCTAAATATAGCTAGCTGCTAAATAGCTTCCAAATAGTTGCTGAATAGCTCCTAAATAGCTGCTAGCTAGCTGCTAAATAGCTTCCAAATAGTTGCTGAATAGCTTCTAAATAGCTGCTAGCTAGCTGCTAAATAGCTTCCAAATAGTTGCTGAATAGCTTCTAAATAGCTGCTAGCTAGCTGCTACATAGCTGCTACATAGCTTTCACATAGTTGCTGAATAGCTTCTAAATAGATGCTAGCTAGCTGCTAAATAGCTTTCACATAGTTGCTGAATAGCTTCTAAATAGCTGCTAGCTAGCTGCTAAATAGCTTCCAAATAGTTGCTGAATAGCTACTAAATAGCCGCTAGCTAGCTGCTAAATAGCTTCCAAATAGTTGCTGAATAACTAGTAAATAGGTGCTAAATAGCTTCCAAGTAGTTGCTGAATAGCTTCGAAATAGCTGCTAGCTAGCTGCTAAATAGCTTCCAAATAGTTGCTGAATAACTACTAAATAGGTGCTAAATAGCTGCTAAATAGCTTCCAAATAGTTGCTGAATAGCTTCTAAATAGCTGCTAGCTAGCTGCTAAATAGCTTCCAAATAGTTGCTGAATAGCTTCTAAATAGCTGCTAGCTAGCTGCAAAATAGTTTCCAAATAGTTGCTGAATAGCTCCTAAATAGCTGCTAGCTAGCTGCTAAATAGCTTCCAAATAGTTGCTGAAAAGCTTCTAAATAGGTGCTAGCTAGCTGCTAAATAGTGTACAAATAGTTGCTGAATAGCTTCTAAATAGCTGCTAGCTAGCTGCTAAATAGCTTCCAAATAGTTGCTGAATAGCTTCTAAATAGTTGCTGAATAGCTTCTAAATAGTTTTTTCAAATAGTTGCTGAATAAATACTAAATAGGTGCTAAATAGCTTCCAAATAGTTGCTGAATAGCTTCTAAATAGCTGCTAGCTAGCTGCTAAATAGCTTCCAAATAGTTGCTGAATAGCTTCTAAATAGCTGCTAGCTAGCTGCTAAATAGCTTCCAAATAGTTGCTGAATAGTTTCTAAATAGCTGCTAGCTAGCTGCTAAATAGCTTCCAAATAGTTGCTGAATAGCTTCTAAATAGCTGCTAGCTAGCTGCTAAATAGTGTACAAATAGTTGCTGAATAGCTTCTAAATAGCTGCTAGCTAGCTGCTAAATAGTTTCCGAATAGTTGCTGAATAGCTTCTAAATAGCTGCTAGCTAGCTTCTAAATAGTTTCCAAATAGTTGCTGAATAACTACTAAATAGGTGCTAAATAGCTGCCAAATAGCTTCCAAATAGTTGCTGAATAGCTTCTAAATAGCTGCTAGCTAGCTGCTAAATAGCTTCCAAATAGTTGCTGAATAGCTTCTAAATAGCTGCTAGCTAGCTCCTAAATAGCTCCCAAATAGTTGCTGAATAGCTTCTAAATAGCTGCTAGCTAGCTGCTAAATAGCTTTCACATAGTTGCTGAATAGCTTCTAAATAGCTGCTAGCTAGCTGCTAAATAGTTTCCAAATAGTTGCTGAATAGCTTCTAAATAGCTGCTAGCTAAAATAGCTTCCAAATAGTTGCTGAATAGCTTCTAAATAGCTGCTAGCTAGCTGCTAAATAGCTTCCAAATAGTTGCTGAATAACTACTAAATAGGTGCTAAATAGCGTCTAAATAGCTTCTAAATAGCTGCTAGCTAGCTGCTAAATAGCTTCCAAATAGTTGCTGAATAGCTTCTAAATAGCTGCTAGCTAGCTGCTAAATAGCTTCCAAATAGTTGCTGAATAGCTTCTAAATAGCTGCTAGCTAGTTGCTAAATAGCTTGATGAATAGCTTCTAAATAGCTGCTAGCTAGCTGCAAAATAGCTTCCAAATAGTTGCTGAATAACTACTAAATAGGTGCTAAATAGCTTCCAAATAGTTGCTGAATAGCTTCTAAATAGCTGCTAGCTAGCTGCTAAATAGTTCACATGGTTGCTGAATAGCTACTAAATAGGTGCTAAAAAGCTGCTAAATAGCTTCCAAATAGTTGCTGAATAGCTTCTAAATAGCTGCTAGCTAGCTGCTAAATAGCTTCCAAATAGTTACTGAATAGCTTCTAAATAGCTGCTAGCTAGCTTCTATATACATACATATATACATATGTACATGCATGTTTATCATGTTTACATGTACAAAGCATCCCCATTGCACATAGGAACGCATGCAAATAATATTCTATGTGCATCGATTTTGTGAAACAGTCCTAAATTTCTATTAAAACAATGCTTTATTTTTAAATTATGTTATACATGTGCAAAAATGGAATATTCTAAGTGCAGAGGTTTTACCCCGGGGACATATGATTTTAAGGCTACTTTAACTGCATAGTGAATGAAATCGGATATTCTATGTGCTAGTCCACTAGTATAGATTAAGACGATGAAAGACTTCACAATTGGCGGGAAAAACAGATGAGGAGCGAAGCACTGAGCCAGGGGGAATCCTTCAAAAATTGATGATTTTCAGTGGAAAATCCTTCAAAAATGGATGATTTGGGGCCACCAAAGTTTGATACAATTCTAAGTGCAGGATTTTTCCAATTTTTTTAATTCTAAGTGCATGACTTGGGCATCACTGTGGGCAATTCTAAGTGCATGATTTAAGTATCACTGAGGCGCAATTCTAAGTGCTTGTCACCATGTTTTACGAATTCTAACTGCTAGGCGCCCACTGCATCTATAATTTACAATTATCTGTGGTAAAAAATAGTGTTTATATTTTTTACTCAATTTCATAATTCATTTTTTCAAATCAATAATAATCAGTAGACACCAACAGCAAACCTAAACCAAATCTACCTCCATCACAAACTGTGGAATTTATGGAAAGAAGAAGGTAGAATATACCAAATTCAATTACTTAAATTAAATTTATAAAAAATAAAACAAAAAAAACACCAGATCTGATGAAGTATAGAAAAACTCTATCTGTGACAAAAATATTGGAAAAGCAAGAACTAAATTGGAGTAGGTGCTTACTACCCTGTATTTATTGAAAAGGAAAATTAGAATTTATAAATGAATATATATTTTTTGAACACATATTTAAAAGAAAAATCTATATATGTATGTATATATATTGAATAATTAACTGTTTATATTTTTGGTAATATAGTTGAATCATATTTTATTTTTCTAAAATAAATCAAAATAAAAAAATACAAGAATATTTTTGTTTTTTTAAGACTAATCAAACCTGACCAAATTTGACCAAATATACAAAAAACCATGATTTGGTCAAATTTGGTTAAATTTGGTCAGATTTGGTCAAAATGTGGAATCTTAATAGTTTTGAAAAAATGAAAAATATTGAATAAAAGAACATATTTATTATTTGAAAGTATATTAACACAACAAAAAATAAATATGTTTTTATTTATGATAATTATTGATATAATAAATTGAAGGTGAACTGAATACCAAATATTTAAAGTTGTGAAAATAGTTATTTTGTATTTGGTGTGAAAATATTTAGATATATATATATTTATATCACTATATTTGCATATTATTTATATTAAATGTAATTTTATATTTGTTATCTATTGAAAATATTTTTCATGCAAATGATAAACATTAAATCTAAAAAATATATTAATTACAATCCAAAACAATTAATCCAATGACAACTTTCAAAATATAAAAAACAAAACTACAACACAACTACCCAACCTTTTGGAAACAAAAAACAAGAAATGGAACACCTACACCCCATGCAATGAATACAATGCAAATCATGACAATAAAAAACCAACAAAGCAAAACACTGCCAATTGCCAAACCAGCAAGCAAATCAAGCCTTGCCCAACATGCTTTTCCAAACATGTTGTTTTCCTCTGCAGCAAGGTGGCTCAAAAAATGTTTTTGTTTGTAGTTCGCATAGGTGTGGAAAAGACAATGCCGCCCAAGATGGTAATGAAAGGTATGAAAACAATGACAAAGCAAAAGAAGAAGAACCAGTCAAAAGGTTCCAAAGGTTTGGAAAAGCCTAAGAGCAAAGGTTTGGAAAAGCCTAGCTCCAAGCCAAAGAAAAGGCTCACCAAATCTAATTTGGAAAAGTTAGGTAAAGTGAGCCTGAAGGAAAAGATGAAAGTTGCTACTGAGGATGCTGCAAGCCCAGAAGATGCAGCAATTGTATTGTACAACAGTATGGACAAGAATGAGAAAGCCAAGGCTTGGAGCAAGCATCAGACTGCCTTGAAAAAGGCATCTGATGCAGAAAAGGAAGAGTATGAGAACCTGCCTGAGAAAGACAAAGGTATCCAAGCTGCTGCCCATCTCTTGGAAAAGGAGGGCAAGCAGTACATGGCCACTTTGAAAAAGGTGAGCACCCAGGATACCTTTAAGCAGACTGACCAATGGGTCAGTGAGAAGCAAATGCTGCAGAAGTGGACTGCAGAGGAGCTGGATGCCCACATTGCCTCTGGAAGGATCCGGTGGAGAGAATGTCCAGGCACTTGGGGTGTGTATGAGTACAAAGATACTCAGGACTGGTCAAGGGAAGTGGCCCAGACCAGGTCCAAAGAGTTCCAGCAGGGGAATGAGTGGGACCCTGCTGATGAAGACTTGGAAAAGTTTTTGGAACTCTACTCCAAGGACTGGACCTCCCTCACCCTGGATGTCAGTGGCAAAGGCTCTGGAAAGAGCAGCCGGAAAAGGCCAAGGTGGCAAGGGCAAAGGCCAAAGTCTTGGAAAAGGCAAACACAGAAGAGAGCAAAAGGAGAAGCCTGGCATAGAGCAGGAGACCGACTTGGAAAAGGTTCTGAAAGCCTGCAAGAAAGCCAGGAACATGGTCAGCTCTTGCAAGGCAGACTTGGAACTGGCTTTGGAAAAGGCCAAAAGTAAATTGTCCAAGTCTGGCCAAAGCAATGCCATGAGCTTGGTCACTCAGCTTGGAGAAGCTTTTGACCAGCTGAAGGCCTGCCTCCAAACCAAGGACCCCCAGGTTAAGAAGCTGAAGGAGGTCTTGATGAAGGTGGCAAAAGTGATGGCAGATGCCAGAGATGAAACCAGGAGCTCAAGCACTTGGGCAACAAGGCAGGCTCCACAGCTGCAAGTAAGAAAGCTGGCCACTGAGTTTGGAAAAGCTCAGGGCTGGAAAGCACATTTTGGAAAAGATGCGCCAGGTTCACCACTAGCCTTGGGTTGTCGTCTTTAAGTAGATAAACCATGAAAAAATGTCGTCTAATTACTTGGTACTCCAAAGTTTTTTTCAAGGCAACCCAAGGCTAGGTAGTTTTGCAGAGGGTCCCATGCAAGATGGGATGCAGATGGCCAGGAAAAAGTGAGTAAGCTGCAAAGGGTTCTGGGAGTGGGAGTATACATGGTGTGTGTGTGTGGTGCATGACCCTACCCTGTTTGCTGCAGCCATTTTGAGCATCAAATTTTGTTTTGTTGGTAGCTTAAGGTTTGGAAAAGCCAGCAGCCAGTTTGCCAGTGCTTGGAAAAGCATTGCAAGAATAATGAAGGGTTTGGAAAAGCCTCCCAAGAAAGACCAACCCAAGAGATTAAGGGGATGGCAGCTGGAAATGCAATCTGGAAGGAAAGTAGCAAAGAAATCAGTTTTGGAAAGACTGATCATGGCCTCGAAAGGCCTGATGAACCTCACTCTGGCTTGGCCAACAAGCTTTTGTCTTTGTGGTCATGTGGCACTCTTTCAGCCACTATGATCAGAGAGATAGCCCACCTGGCCATGCAAGATGGTGCTGACCATCCAGAGCTGGTTTCCCTGGCCAAGGTGGGCAACTGGCGTGCACAAACTGGGAATTGCCATAAGCAAATCATAAACCAGTTTTGCCCTCACATCATGTTGCCTGAACCTTTTCAGGTCAAGGTGCCATGTCTGGATCCCAAATCTTCTTTGGAAAAGGAAGATTGGGCCAGCCTATTCTTGCCCCATCTCCTTTTTGCACATTTGGGGGAGCATTACCCAATGTTCTTCCAAAAAGCATTTTGTCTTGGAAAAGACAATCTGCAAAAATTCTGGGCTGGGGTGGAGAAAGTTGGAGATGATAGAATATGGGACCGCCCCATGTGTTTGGAAAAGCACTGGAGGGACAGAGTGATCCCATTGTTTCTACATGGGGATGGAGTGGAGTTCCACAACCGTGATAGCCTGATGGTTTGGAGCTGGGGTTGCCTCTTGGGGGACATGCCATCAATGCAGCAGCACATGCTGCTGGCATGCTGGCCTAAGAGTTGCACCACAGCCCAAACCTGGAAGCCTATCTGAGAATGGCTGAAATGGTCCTTTGAAGCTCTTGGAAAAGGGTTTCATCCAACAAGTCTGGTTCCGTTTCCGTCGGCCTCCGTTTTTTCTTTCCTTGCCTTTTCAGGGTTTGCCCGTTCTGGGCCAGGTGTGTTTGTGTTGGTGTTTGCTCCGTCCCTCTTCTTTTGCGTTCCCCTCTTCGCGTCCTGGTTAAATAACTTTCATTTCATGTTCATTTTCACTTCACTTTCATTGTCATTTCATCTGCCCCGCTGTTGCGGGGCGTGTGTGTGTACCATCTGCATAGATGTACCCTGAGCATCCCTAATTGATTAGAATCAATATCTGGCCTCTCTGAGCAATTGATTCTGTGAAAAGTCAAAATATCAATTGATGGCAATTGATATTTTTATTGATTCCATATTGATTTGCTAATTGATTTGCTAATTGATTTGCTTTTGGGTGTTTTATGGAGTGAATCAATATGGCCAATTGATTTGCCATGTGTAGCTAGCTCATACATGCATGGAACATATGCAGCTGTTTTTGGCTTGAAAGTTTTGTTAGCAGTGCAAACAAATTGAAAACGGGTTTAGAAAGGGGTGTCCTGGAAAGGACAAGTGGAAAGCAAAGAGGTCCTGGAAAGGACCAGTGGAAAGCAAAGAGGTCCTAGAAAGGGCCCAAGTCCCACCCAAGTTTTGGAAAAGACTTGGGAATGGGTGGTGGGAAAAGAGGTGCCAGGCATGAGGCCAAGCCTTGGGTGGATGTTGGCTTGTTATACAAGTGCTTGGAAAAGCACCAGAAGTTGCTTGCTGACATGAAGGCATATGAACATGTCAGTTCCCAGGCAGCACCTAATGCCAAAGCCCTCCTGGATCTGAAAGACTTGTGGGCTGGATTGCTAGAGCTCTCACCACAGGGCAGCATCCATTCCCAGCCTCTGAGGCAAGCCTTGGTCAGCTTACTGACCACTATTCCAGACTTGAATTCTGGAAAGCATAGTGGTGCTGTCTGGGCAAACCTCAAGATAGAGAGGCTCAATTGCATGCTGAAGCATGTAAGGCAGTTGGGGAGGAGCACAAATGCCTTGGGGCCAGCTGCCTGCCAATTGACAAGGCTTGGATGCCAAAGTCTTTTGGAAGGCTTGGAAAAGCTGCAGACTGCCCCTGGCCCAAATGCTGACCCTGGGGATGCAGAGGTGGTGCCTGAGAACCCAGGGGCTGAACATGTGGAGCAGGAAGAGGAGGAGCAGAGGCCTGGAAAGGCCAAAAGGAAATTGGAAGCTTATGACAGTGAGATTTCCCCTTGACTCCTCAGGCTTGCCTGCAATTTTCAGAAGCCCTCTTGGAAAAGAGGCAGGCTTGAAGAAGCCTGCTGCATCTCCCCAGCTTGCCAACAGAAGGCCAGGCAGCAGGCTGCATGAAGCCATGGGGTATGGTTTGGAAAAGCCAAAGCCTGGAAAGGCTAAGGCTAAGGCTGTCATGAAAAAGCCAGCTGCAAAATTTGGAAAAGTTCTGACCAGGGGTACCCAACCTGGCCACAGACAAGAATGGGAAAAGCTGATACAAACACATGGCACAAACCCTGAGGGGAGCTATATTCAGGGCAATGTGAAGGGTGGTTCCAAGCACTTGATTGTTCAAGCCCACCAGTCACCCCATTACAAAGCCATTATTGGCAAGATCAGAGAAGCTTTGGAAAAGGATTCTTTGACTAAGGGGGGGGGCATTGGACATGAGAGCTGGTTTGCTGAGCAGATATGGCTCCAAGTGACCTCCTGGATGCTTTGGAAAAGGCACCAGCCCTGAAGAAAGTGCCATGATTCTTGGAAAAGATAAGCATGACACAGCCATGTCTTGGAAAAGACAAGGTATGGTGTCAAGCTTTCTTGCTTTGGAAAAGGCAAGAGAATTGATATGCTGTCAGCTTTCTTGTTTTGGAAAAGACAAGAGATATATGCATGCTATGTCTTGGAAAAGGCAAGCATTTGTAGAGGTTTTGGAAAAGACTATCCTATTAGCTCAGCTGTTTCACTTGGACAATTTTGTTGTGAAAAAAAGAGCTGCACTGTTTGGAAGTGTAGGCAAGTTCCAGGTGAGGACACTGCAAAGCTGTTATCTAACAAAAGAAGTTGAATAAATGTTTGTTCCTGCAGCTGTTTTCAGTTTGAAGCTTAGGTGGCTCAACACACAGCATGCACAGCACTTCAGCAACACCACAGCATAGCATAGGTTGGTACACACAGCAAAGCATGTATAGCAAGCACCCCCATTAGGTATAGTCGGTATAGTCACCACACCAGCACAACACTCACTGCATATGTTCCATGCATGTATGGGCACACACTACACTGCACAGCACACACCACAACACTCAACACTTCACCACAGCCTTCGCCTTGTAGTGTAGCTGAGCTGTTAGTGGTCTTGGAAAAGGCCTTCCAGGTTTGGAAAAGCATTTTCTTCTGGTGGAAAAGTTTGGAAAAGCTTTTCCCTGCTCCCCCCAAAGGTTTGGAAACGCCTGTGCTGCCATTGTTTTGGAAAAGACAATGGCAGAGCAAGAGGGCCCCAAGGGCCCCAAGAACAAAAAAGGGAGGCCCTGGGGGAGTGGGACAGGCCAAGAGGGCCCACAAACAGTGGAGTGCCTTGGAGCAGGCAGACCCCAGCTCCCCAAGCCATTTGGTCAGCCATCTGGAAGCCTTGGAAAAGGCCCAGAAAAGGTGCCAGCAGAGGCTGCAGGAAGAGCTCCAGAAGGCCATGGATTCTAGCCCAAGGCCAAGGATTTGGGAAAGTCCAAGGCCAAGCCCAAGGCCAAGGCAAGCCAGAGAAAGGACTTGGAAAAGTCCAAGGCAGTGGGTTTGGACAAGCCTACTGCCAAGCCCAAGGTGGTGGTTGATTGGCACCAGACCTTGGAGAACTCTGGCAGGGTCAGCAGTGAAGACCTCTTTGCTTTGGAGCAACTCCTGGACAAAAGCTGAGGTCATCATTCTGTCCTATGTTGCCAGCACTGGCAGGGCCAAGGGAGTGCCTGTGGAGATCAGAGATCCCATCCCCATACACCACAAATTTCTTGGAAAAGAAATTTGCTGGCAGAAAACAGGAGTGGGGGGGAAAGTGAATTTGGCTTGGCAGTGGGGGGGCAATGTCATTTTTGATGACAATGCCAGCATCTGCATGGAGGCAGCCTCCTGGGATATGGAACACTACCCCGGCAACACCAAATGGTGTGACCACCAGTGGTGTGGAGGCTACCTCCAGACCCACCAGGATGACTGATGTTGGAAAAGATCAGCATCCATGGGGGCCTCCTTGCAGATGTGAAGTTTGGAAAAGCTTCACCTCCCTGGGGTTTGGAAAAGCCCCATGCCATGGCTTGGAAAAGCCAAAGAAAACAAAATGAAAAAGGTTTGGAAAAGCCTTTGTTGTGAGAGGGATGCAATCCTGAGGCTGCACCTAGAAATGGTTCATTAGAATTTAAGAGTTTGTTTACTTATATAATTTGGCTAGCAAAGATAGCATAGCATAGTCTGTGGCAAAGTAATTATAACTCAAAGCTTACTTAAATATGTAGAAGTTTTATATGTTTCTCAAAAAGCTGCAGCTTCAGGATTGCAAGGTGAAGGTGGGTTTGGAAAAGCCTACCTGCAGATGTTTCACCTCCCACTGGGCAAGGCCACAGTGGGATCAGTGGCCTGGAGGGCCACTGTGCTTTTGGCCTGGTGGACCTGGCAAAATGCCAGGTCCACCCAACAGAATTAAAGAAGGAACACATATAAAAAAAATAACTATACAATAAATATTAAATATTAATGTTAAAAAAATTAATGATGTTTGTATATGTATATATTCAAATATTAATTTAATCATAAACATTTCAATATATATATATATGATAAGTAATCATAAGTGTTTAAGTTTTAGGTTTCTTCATTTTACTTTCAAATTTAACTGGTTTTAAATATATAGAGTTCACCAGTCATATATCTATAATTTACAATTATCTGTGGTAAAAAAATAGTGTTTATATTTTTTTACCAAATTTCATAATTCATTTTTCAAATCAATAAAAATCAGTAGACACCAACAGCAAACCTAAACCAAATCTACCTCCATCACAAACTGTGGAATTTATGGAAAGAAGAAGGTAGAATATACCAAATTCAATTACTTAAATTAAATTTATAAAAAATAAAACAAAAAAACACCAGATCTGATGAAGTATAGAAAAACTCTATCTGTGACAAAAATATTGGAAAAGCAAGAACTAAATTGGAGTAGGTGCTTACTACCCTGTATTTATTGAAAAGGAAAATTAGAATTTATAAATGAATATATATTTTTTGAACACATATTAAAAAGAAAAATCTATATATGTATGTATATATATTGAATAATTAACTGTTTATATTTTTGGTAATATAGTTGAATCATATTTAATTTTCTAAAATAAATCAAAATAACAAAAATACAAGAATATTTTTTGTTTGTTTTTTTAAGACTAATCAAACCTGACCAAATTTGACCAAATATACAAAAAAAAACCATGGTTTGGTCAAATTTGGTCAGATTTGGTCAAAATGTGGAATCTTAATAGTTTTGAAAAAAAATGAAAGATATTGAATAAAAGAACATATTTATTATTTGAAAGTATATTAACACAACAAAAAATAATTATGTTTTTATTTATGATAATTATTGATATAATAAATTGAAGGTGAACTGAATACTATAGAGTCGCCGGGCAACTTAGCCACTTAGCTGTCACTTAGGTGGCACTTAGGTTTTGGTGTCGCTAAGTGTGAGCTAAGTGGCCGCTAAGTGAAGCTAACTGTTTGATAGTGTTTTTCCTCGTTTTTATCACGTGGCATACTTTTGTGGGAATCAATGGTTTTTTTGTTCCAACATCGGAATCGGATTTGCTTATTTTTCACCGCCATCGATGGAAATTTTGTTAGCGCAGCAGCCAGAGACCGTTTTGGTCTTCACGCAGCAAGCGCATGGGTTCAGTTTGCACGAGGTGTCCCGGATTCCCATCTCACTTTTTACACTGGACCGTTATCTTGCTATGAGGGCAATCCTAAAGAAACCTTCCTCTAGGGTTTCTGTCCACGTAGGCTAAGTTGCAGTATAGCGACACCACGTGGGTGCATGCTTCCATCATCATCATGCAGCCATGGCTGCATGCTTGTTTTCGGCTCTGTCAGGCGCGGGACTTAGCTATATAGCATAAATCTCACTTAGAGTCTTAGAGGCCCATGACCATCCCAGACCCGTTTTGATCTGCGAAATCTCTTCCACGTAGGCAGGATCAATGGGTATGAAGCGAACGGAAAGCTGCACCGAGGAATTTCTATTTGATGACAAAAATGGCTGCGGGAGAGAACGACGGTGAACAGAAAAGTAAGCCGGAAAGCATTTTCATCGCTATCTCCGCAGACATTGTGCAAACGACACCTTGAACACCCGTCCGACATCCGCAGACAGCGCAGACGTACTCCCATGTCCATTTGCTCATGATTCTTGCTGTGTAGACACACGCAGACAGCAGATTCAAGTCCACAAAGAGGCTTTTCTCGCGAATCCGCAGACAACTTCCGCAGACAGCATGAACTCTGCTTTTTGTCCGCAGACATCGGCAGACGTTTGCAGACATCCGCAGACACAGCAAACTTCAAAAAAATATAGCACTAAATCTTGCAGAATGCAACTTAGAATCCTTGCAGGTCAGCTGCCCGTAAGCAGCGCCGTGCTTCTCGTAGAAGCGCAGCGCAGGTTCTGCACCAGTGAAACTCTCTCCTTCCGTTTGGTCGCAGCGAAAAGTGCCATGCTAAGATCGTCAGCCACTTGCTGGCGCGGAGGAGATCGTGCACCAAGTACCTTCGATTCCAAGCAAGGTGCTCCGACCAAGCATCTCTGTCCTCCTCGCAGGAGACCGGAATCTGCCTCCACAGGCCTTGCTTTCAGTGCCACGATCTCGCGAAAGGTTTCCACTTGGGAATTAGACCACAATTCTTCCTGCAAAGTTCCTAGCCATGTTGCCGCTTGGGCAACGCTAAAGGCTGCAACCTTTTCAAGCGATCGCTGCGCTCCAAGCGCCTGCTTCTCCCTGACTTCCGCGTACGACGTCAAAGACGTAATTCCACGTAGGAATTTCTGTGCAGCGTCCAGCTGCTTTTCAACCGACATGTTTGAACTGCAAATGGCTGCACAATATACACTCTTCAATCCTGAAGCCACCAAAATGTTGCAAAATCATACGTTTTCAAACCAAAGCTAAGTGCTGCCTAAGTTCCAGCTAAGTCCTATCCACTTAGCATACAATATACTTATAAGTCACCTAAGTCAATAGTATGTGCCACCTAACTCAACATCACTTACAGCCCAGTTAGCCACTTATAATCAACTTACTAATCACTTAACCCACTTATAGAAAGACTTATAATGAAGTTATAAGTGCCTAAGTTCCCGGCGACTCCTAAGTACCAAATATTTAAAGTTGTGAAAATAGTTATTTTGTATTTGGTGTGAAAATATTTATATATATATAACTATATTTGCATATTATTTATATTAAATGTAATTTTATATTTTTTATCTATTGAAAATATTTTCATGCAAATGATAAACATTAAATCTAAAAATATATTAATTACAATCCAAAACAATTAATCCAATGACAACTTCAAAATATATAAAACAAAACTACAACACAACTACCCAACCTTTTGGAAACACAAAACAAGAAATGGAACACCTACACCCCATGAAATGAATACAATGCAAATCATGACAATAAAAAACCAACAAAGCAAAACACTGCCAATTGCCAAACCAGCAAGCAAATCAAGCCTTGCCCAGCATGCTTTTCCAAACATGTTGTTTTCCTCTGCAGTAAGGTGGCTCAAAAAAAGTTTTTGTTTGTAGTTCGCATAGGTGTGGAAAAGACAATGCCGCCCAAGATGGAAATGAAAGTTATGAAAACAATGACAAAGCAAAAGAAGAAGAACCAGTCAAAAGGTTCCAAAGGTTTGGAAAAGCCTAAGAGCAAAGGTTTGGAAAAGCCTAGCTCCAAGCCAAAGAAAAGGCTCACCAAATCTAATTTGGAAAAGTTAGGTAAAGTGAGCCTGAAGGAAAAGATGAAAGTTGCTACTGAGGATGCTGCAAGCCCAGAAGATGCAGCAATTGTATTGTACAACAGTATGGACAAGAATGAGAAAGCCAAGGCTTGGAGCAAGCATCAGACTGCTTTGAAAAAGGCATCTGATGCAGAAAAGGAAGAGTATGAGAACCTGTCTAAGAAAGACAAAGGTATCCAAGCTGCTGCCCATCTCTTGGAAAAGGAGGGCAAGCAGCACATGGCCACTTTGAAAAAGGTGAGCACCCAGGATACCTTTAAGCAGACTGACCAATGGGTCAGTGAGAAGCAAATGCTGCAGAAGTGGGCTGCAGAGGAGCTGGATGCCCACATTGCCTCTGGAAGGATCCGGTGGAGAGAATGTCCAGGCACTTGGGGTGTGTATGAGTACAAAGATACTCAGGACTGGTCAAGGGAAGTGGCCCAGACCAGGTCCAAAGAGTTCCAGCAGGGGAATGAGTGGGACCCTGCTGATGAAGACTTGGAAAAGTTTTTGGAACTCTACTCCAAGGACTGGACCTCCCTCACCCTGGATGTCAGTGGCAAAGGCTCTGGAAAGAGCAGCCCAGGTCTTGGAAAAGGCCAAGGTGGCAAGGGCAAAGGCCAAAGTCTTGGAAAAGGCAAACACAGAAGAGAGCAAAAGGAGAAGCCTGGCATAGAGCAGGAGACCGACTTGGAAAAGGTTCTGAAAGCCTGCAAGAAAGCCAGGAACATGGTCAGCTCTTGCAAGGCAGGCTTGGAACTGGCTTTGGAAAAGGCCAAAAGTAAATTGTCCAAGTCTGGCCAAAGCAATGCCATGAGCTTGGTCACTCAGCTTGGAAAAGCTTTTGACCAGCTGAAGGCCTGCCTCCAAACCAAGGACCCCCAGGTTAAGAAGCTGAAGGAGGTCTTGATGAAGGTGGCAAAAGTGATGGCAGATGCCAGAGATGAAACCAGGAGCTCAAGCACTTGGGCAACAAGGCAGGCTCCACAGCTGCAAGTAAGAAAGCTGGCCACTGAGTTTGGAAAAGCCCAGGGCTGTCAGTGGCAAAGGCTCTGGAAAGAGCAGCCCAGGTCTTGGAAAAGGCCAAGGTGGCAAGGGCAAAGGCCAAAGTCTTGGAAAAGGCAAACACAGAAGAGAGCAAAAGGAGAAGCCTGGCATAGAGCAGGAGACCGACTTGGAAAAGGTTCTGAAAGCCTGCAAGAAAGCCAGGAACATGGTCAGCTCTTGCAAGGCAGACTTGGAACTGGCTTTGGAAAAGGCCAAAAGTAAATTGTCCAAGTCTGGCCAAAGCAATGCCATGAGCTTGGTCACTCAGCTTGGAAAAGCTTTTGACCAGCTGAAGGCCTGCCTCCAAACCAAGGACCCCCAGGTTAAGAAGCTGAAGGAGGTCTTGATGAAGGTGGCAAAAGTGATGGCAGATGCCAGAGATGAAACCAGGAGCTCAAGCACTTGGGCAACAAGGCAGGCTCCACAGCTGCAAGTAAGAAAGCTGGCCACTGAGTTTGGAAAAGCTCAGGGCTGGAAAGCACATTTTGGAAAAGATGCGCCAGGTTCACCACTAGCCTTGGGTTGTCGTCTTTAAGTAGATAAACCATGAAAAAATGTCGTCTAATTACTTGGTACTCCAAAGTGTTTTTTCAAGGCAACCTCAGGCTAGGTAGTTTTGCAGAGGGTCCCGTGCAAGATGGGATGCAGATGGCCAGGAAAAAAGTGAGTAAGCTGCAAAGGGTTCTGGGAGTGGGAGTATACATGTGTGTGTGTGTCTGTGTGTGTTGGTGTTGCATGACCCTACCCTGTTTGCTGCAGCCATTTTGAGCATCAAATTTTGTTTTGTTGGTAGCTTAGGGTTTGGAAAAGCCAGCGGCCAGTTTGCCAGTGCTTGGAAAAGCATTGCAAGAATAATGAAGGGTTTGGAAAAGCCTCCCAAGAAAGACCAACCCAAGAGATTAAGGGGATGGCAGCTGGAAATGCAATCTGGAAGGAAAGTAGCAAAGAAATCAGTTTTGGAAAAGACTGATCATGGCCTGGAAAGGCCTGATGAACCTCACTCTGGCTTGGCCAACAAGCTTTTGTCTTTGTGGTCATGTGGCACTCTTTCAGCCACTATGATCAGAGAGATAGCCCACCTGGCCATGCAAGATGGTGCTGACCATCCAGAGCTGGTTTCCCTGGCCAAGGTGGGCAACTGGCGTGCACAAACTGGGAATTGCCATAAGCAAATCATAAACCAGTTTTGCCCTCACATCATGTTGCCTGAACCTTTTCAGGTCAAGGTGCCATGTCTGGATCCCAAATCTTCTTTGGAAAAGGAAGATTGGGCCAGCCTATTCTTGCCCCATCTCCTTTTTGCACATTTGGGGGAGCATTACCCAATGTTCTTCCAAAAAGTATTTTGTCTTGGAAAAGACAATCTGCAAAAATTCTGGGCTGGGGTGGAGAAGGTTGGAGATGATAGAATATGGGACCACCCCATGTGTTTGGAAAAGCACTGGAGGGACAGAGTGATCCCATTGTTTCTACATGGGGATGGAGTGGAGTTCCACAATCGTGATAGCCTGATGGTTTGGAGCTGGGGTTGCCTCTTGGGGGACATGCCGTCAATGCAGCAGCACATGCTGCTGGCATGCCGGCCTAAGAGTTGCACCACAGCCCAAACCTGGAAGCCTATCTGGGAATGGCTGAAATGGTCCTTTGAAGCTCTTGGAAAAGGGTTTCATCCAACAAGTCTGGTTCCGTTTCCGTCGGCCTCCGTTTTTTCTTTCCTTGCCTTTTCAGGGTTTGCCCGTTCTGGGCCAGGTGTGTTTGTGTTGGTGTTTGCTCCTTCCCTCTTCTTCTGCGTTCCCCTCTTCGCGTCCTGGTTAAGTAACTTTCTTTTCATGTTCATTTTCACTTCACTTTCATTGTCATTTCATCTGCCCCGCTGTTGCGGGGCGTGTGTGTGTACCATCTGCATAGATGTACCCTGAGCATCCCTAATTGATTAGAATCAATATCTGGCCTCTCTGAGCAATTGATTTTTTGAAAAGTCAAAATATCAATTGATGGCAATTGATATTTTTCCCGAGAGCGCCTGCGAAGGGTTCTTCGTAAAAAAGCAGCCGTTATACTAGATCTTCACACCTTCACACCTGCAGATCTAGATCTTCACACCTTCACACCTGCAGATCTAGATCTTCACACCTTCACACCTGTCAGATCTGACATCTCACACTCTCACATCTGCCGATCTACATCTTCACACCTTCACATCTGCTGATCTACATCTTCACACCTTCACACCTGCAGATCTAGATCTTCAGACCTTCACACCTGCAGATCTAGATCTTCACACCCTCACACTGCAGATCTAGATCTTCACACCCTCACATCTGCAGATCTAGATCTTCACACCTTCACACCTGCAGATCTAGATCTTCACACCCTCACATCTGCAGATCGAGGGTGTGAAGATCTACATCTGCACACCCTCACATCTGCAGATCTACATCTTCACACCCTCACACCTGCAGATCTAGATCTTCACATCCTGACACCTGCAGATCTAGATCTTCACACCCTCACATCTGCAGATCTACATCATCACACCCTCACACCTGCAGATCTAGATCTTCACACCCTCACACCTGCAGATCTAGATCTTCACACCTTCACATCTGCAGATCTCCTCTCGCTCTTCTTCTATTCTCTCTTAAGGCGGGGGCGGTGCCGCCGGAGCGCCACGAAACGCAACCCTTTCGCACGAAATGGACGTTGGACGTCCAAAACCTAGGTAAAATTGCGATTTTGAAGCGTCCCGCGCAACCCTTTCGCACGAAATGGACATTGGACGTCAAAAACTGAGGAAAAATTGCGACTTTGAAGCGTCCCGCGCAACCCTTTCGCACGAAATGGACGTTGGACGTCAAAAACTAGGAAAAATTGCGACTTTGAAGCGTCCCGCGCAACCTTTTCGCACGAAATGGACGTTAGACGTCAAAAACTGAGGAAAAGTTGCGACTTTGAAGCGTCGCGCGCAACCTTTTCGCACGAAATGGACGTTGGACGTCAAAACGGAAAAATTGCGACTTTGAGGTGTCCCGCGCAACCCTTACGCACGAAATGGACGTTGGACGTCAAAAACTGAGGAAAAATTGCGACTTTGAGTTGTCAATCGCAACCCTTACGCACGAAATGGACGTTGGACGTCAAAAACTGAGGAAAAATTACGATTTTACTTAGTCAATCGTAACCCTTTCGCACGAAATGGACGTTGGACGTCAAAAACTGAGGAAAAATTGCGATTTTACTTGGTCAATCGTAACCCTTTCGCACGAAATGGACGTTGGACGTCAAAAACTGAGGAAAAATTGCGATGGACGCTTTCGTTTCTGTACAAGTGTCTGTGTGTAAAAGCGGCTGTGTGTAAAAGCGTTTGTGTGTGAAAGCGTGTGTGGTTGGCCGGTTGTTTTGAAAAAAATGTGTCATTGGAAGGAGGCAGACACCACCATCTGTATTTGCTGTGGTGCCAACCAAGAACCCGGCGATCCAAACGAGTCAGACGATAGCTGGACATCTCAGCAAGTCTCTGCTGGCTGGGCAAAGGTCATGACCGTGACAATACCACACTTTCGTCATCATCATATGAAATATATCAAAAAAACAGTCAGAAGCATAGAATATGTTTGGAGGACAATGGCAGCCGAGAGATGTTACATCTGCGGGCACTGCAACGACTGCGTTGTGAATCTCGAGTATGAGCATCCTGCTGACTGGCTGGAAGATCTTTCTGTGTTCACAGAGATGCTGGAACTTAGGTCGTGTCCGTGGGGGTGCCCAGATAAAGATCGACCGCAGTAGCCGGATTGCTGCAGTAGTAAAAGCGGCAAACATGCCACATCTGCAGCATCATGATACCGACCTTTGCTTGGAAGCAGCTTGTGGGAGCTGGAAGGCTTGCGTACCGAGTGGCACATGGAACTGAGTGCAACTGGCGCAAATTAATCTGTAGCAGTGTTCGTCTGGAGAGACTGTTCGTGACGAACATGCAAAACCAGTAGCCAACTGTTGTTTGTCTGTAAAGATTTTTTTCCATCCTGTAGGGACATCGGAGAAATGCAGTGAAACAGGTGTCATCCTTGCCATCATGATATCGAACTTGCTATTGTGGAATCATTTGCAGCATTCTTGCACGGACTTCTAGATTCTCTTGGATGCCATGGTACGGAGCCTTTGTTTGTGTACTTTTGCATTTTTTAGCGTTTCCATTGCGACTATGTTTGCCCACCTGTGTTGGCAACTGAGGTCATCCACGGCATCATGGTGCCGAGCTTATTTTGTATCTCAAAGAGCGGATGCCTTGCATTGGATTGTGCGTTGATCATGGTACTGAGCCTGGTCTTGTGCACTTTTGCGATTTTTTAGCATTTCCATTGCAACTATGTTTGCGCACCTTTGTTTGCAACTGAGGTCACCCAGTGGTGCCGCGCTTTGTGAGCGTCTCTGTGTAAAAGTCTCTGTGGAAGCGTCTGTGTGTAAAAGTGTTTGTGTGTAAAAGTGTCTGTGTGTAAAAGGGTCTGTGTGGAAAAGCGTCTGTGTGTAAAAGTGTCTGAGTGTAAAAGCGTCTGTGTGTAAAAGCGCCTGTATGTAAAAGTGTTTGTGTGTAAAAGCGTCTGTGTGTAAAAGGGTCCTTGTGGAAAAGCGTCTGTGTCTGTGTGCAAAAGCGTCTGTGTGTAAAAGCGTTTGTGTGTGAAAGTGTGTGTGCGTCTGTAAAAAGGCATCTGCATGTAAAAGCGTATGTGTGTAAAAGAGTCTGTGTATAAAAGCGTCTGTGTGTTAAAGTGTTTTCGTGTAAAAGTCTCTGTGTGGAAATGCGTCTGTGTGTGTGTGTGTGCATGAAAAACGTCTCTGTGTGAAAGCGTCTGTGTGTAAAAGTGTTTATGTGTAAAAGATTCTGTGTGTAAAAGTGTCTCTGTATAAAAGCGTCGCGTTTCTTCGCGTTCACGGAATGATGGTGCCGCGCCTTTTTCCGCAATGTGTGTGGGAATTACCATAATAAAATAAGATAGCACATGTAATTCGCAGACTCATGGCACTGAGCCTCCTGTGCACTTTTGTTGCTCACATTACATTTCTCCATGTTTTCTTTCTACCCCACCCCTTTCATTCTCTCTCTCTCTCTCTCTCTCTCTCTTGCTTTCTCTTTCTCTCTCTCACTCTCTCTTTCTCTCTCTCTCTCTCTTTCTCTCTCTCTCTCTCTTTATCTCTGCCCCCTCTTTCTCTCTCTCTCTGGTTGCAAGACACATGTCATCTGATGCCCTTTACCAAATATTCTCTTCTTGATCAATCTTACTTTTTCACATCATATCTTTCCATAGCTCATATAAAATTCATCAACTATTCACCGACTATCTTTTACGACTACCATCCTCGAAGCTGCTTGAAAAACATATTTTTCGCTCTCGGGCCAACCGTCGTCTAGTTATTGATTCCATATTGATTTGCTAATTGATTTGCTAATTGATTTGCTTTTGGGTGTTTTATGGAGTGAATCAATATGGCCAATTGATTTGCCATGTGTAGCTAGCTCATACATGCATGGAACATATGCAGCTGTTTTTGGCTTGAAAGTTTTGTTAGCAGTGCAAACAAATTGAAAACGGGTTTAGAAAGGGGTGTCCTGGAAAGGACAAGTGGAAAGCAAAGAGGTCCTGGAAAGGACCAGTGGAAAGCAAAGAGGTCCTGGAAAGGGCCCAAGTCCCACCCAAGTTTTGGAAAAGACTTGGGAATGGGTGGTGGGAAAGGAGGTGCCAGGCATGAGGCCAAGCCTTGGGTGGATGTTGGCTTGTTATACAAGTGCTTGGAAAAGCACCAGAAGTTGCTTGCTGACATGAAGGCATATGAACATGTCAGTTCCCAGGCAGCACCTAATGCCAAAGCCCTCCTGGATCTGAAAGACTTGTGGGCTGGATTGCTAGAGCTCTCACCACAGGGCAGCATCCATTCCCAGCCTCTGAGGCAAGCCTTGATCAGCTTACTGACCACTATTCCAGACTTGAATTCTGGAAAGCATAGTGGTGCTGCCTGGGAAAACCTCAAGATAGAGAGGCTCAATTTGCATGCTGAAGCATGTAAGGCAGTTGGGGAGGAGCACAAATGCCTTGGGGCCAGCTGTCTGCCAATTGACAAGGCTTGAATACCAAAGTCTTTTGGAAGGCTTGGAAAAGCTGCAGACTGCCCCTGGCCCAAATGCTGACCCTGGGGATGCAGAGGTGGTGCCTGAGAACCCAGGGGCTGAACATGTGGAGCAGGAAGAGGAGGAGCAGAGGCCTGGAAAGGCCAAAAGGAAATTGGAAGCTTATGACAGTGAGATTTCCCCTTGACTCCTCAGGCTTGCCTGCAATTTTCAGAAGCCCTCTTGGAAAAGAGGCAGGCTTGAAGAAGCCTGCTGCATCTCCCCAGCTTGCCAACAGAAGGCCAGGCAGCAGGCTGCATGAAGCCATGGGGTATGGTTTGGAAAAGCCAAAGCCTGGAAAGGCTAAGGCTAAGGCTGTCATGAAAAAGCCAGCTGCAAAATTTGGAAAAGTTCTGACCAGGGGTACCCAACCTGGCCACAGACAAGAATGGGAAAAGCTGATACAAACACATGGCACAAACCCTGAGAGGAGTTATATTCAGGGCAATGTGAAGGGTGGTTCCAAGCACTTGATTGTTCAAGCCCACCAGTCACCCCATTACAAAGCCATTATTGGCAAGATCAGAGAAGCTTTGGAAAAGGATTCTTTGACTAAGGAGGAGGCATTGGAAATGAGAGCTGGTTTGCTGAGCAGATATGGCTCCAAGTGACCTCCTGGATGCTTTGGAAAAGGCACCAGCCCTGAAGAAAGTGCCATGATTCTTGGAAAAGATAAGCATGACACAGCCATGTCTTGGAAAAGACAAGGTATGGTGTCAAGCTTTCTTGCTTTGGAAAATGCAAGAGAATTGATATGCTGTCAGCTTTCTTGTTTTGGAAAAGACAAGAGATATATGCATGCTATGTCTTGGAAAAGGCAAGCATTTGTCGAGGTTTTGGAAAAGACTATCCTATTAGCTCAGCTGTTTCACTTGGACAATTTTGTTGTGAAAAAAAGAGCTGCACTGTTTGGAGGTGTAAGCAAGTTCCAGGTGAGGACACTGCAAAGCTGTTATCTAACAAAAGAAGTTGAATAAATGTTTGTTCCTGCAGCTGTTTTCAGTTTGAAGCTTAGGTGGCTCAACACACAGCATGCACAGCACTTCAGCAACACCACAGCATAGCATAGGTTGGTACACACAGCAAAGCATGTATAGCAAGCACCCCCATTAGGTATAGTCGGTATAGTCACCACACCAGCACAACACTCACTGCATATGTTCCATGCATGTATGGGCACACACTACACTGCACAGCACACACCACAACACTCAACACTTCACCACAGCCTTCGCCTTGTAGTGTAGCTGAGCTGTTAGTGGTCTTGGAAAAGGCCTTCCAGGTTTGGAAAAGCATTTTCTTCTGGTGGAAAAGTTTGGAAAAGCTTTTCCCTGCTCCCCCCAAAGGTTTGGAAAAGCCTGTGCTGCCATTGTTTTGGAAAAGACAATGGCAGAGCAAGAGGGCCCCAAGGGCCCCAAGAACAAAAAAGGGAGGCCCTGGGGGAGTGGGACAGGCCAAGAGGGCCCACAAACAGTGGAGTGCCTTGGAGCAGGCAGACCCCAGCTCCCCAAGCCACTTGGTCAGCCATCTGGAAGCCTTGGAAAAGGCCCAGAAAAGGTGCCAGCAGAGGCTGCAGGAAGAGCTCCAGAAGGCCATGGATTCTAGCCCAAGGCCAAGGATTTGGGAAAGTCCAAGGCCAAGCCCAAGGCCAAGGCCAAGGCAAGCCAGAGAAAGGACTTGGAAAAGTCCAAGACAGTGGGTTTGGACAAGCCTACTGCCAAGCCCAAGGTGATGGTTGATTGGCACCAGACCTTGGAGAACTCTGGCAGGGTCAGCAGTGAAGACCTCTTTGCTTTGGAGCAACTCCTGGACAAAAGCTGAGGTCATCATTCTGTCCTATGTTGCCAGCACTGGCAGGGCCAAGGGAGTGCCTGTGGAGATCAGAGATCTCATCCCCTTCCACCACATATTTCTTGGAAAAGAAATTTGCTGGCAGAAAACAGGAGTGGGGGGAAAGTGAATTTGGCTTGGCAGTGGGGGGCCAATGTCATTTTTGATGACAATGCCAGCATCTGCATGGAGGCAGCCTCCTGGGATATGGAACACTACCCCGGCAACACCAAATGGTGTGACCACCAGTGGTGTGGAGGTGGGTATTCCAGCTTCAAAGCAGCTGTGGATGCCTACCTCCAGGCCCACCAGGATGACTGATGTTGGAAAAGATCAGCATCCATGGGGGCCTCCTTGCAGATGTGAAGTTTGGAAAAGCTTCACCTCCCTGGGGTTTGGAAAAGCACAAGGCCATGGCTTGGAAAAGCAAAAAAACAAAATGAAAAAGGTTTGGAAAAGCCTTTGTTGTGAGAGGGATGCAATCCTGAGGCTGCACCTAGAAATGGTTCATTAGAATTTAAGAGTTTGTTTACTTATATAATTTGGCTAGCAAAGATAGCATAGCATAGTCTGTGGCAAAGTAATTATAACTCAAAGCTTACTTAAATATGTAGAAGTTTTATATGTTTCTCAAAAAGGTGCAGCTTCAGGATTGCAAGGTGAAGGTGGGTTTGGAAAAGCCTACCTGCAGATGTTTCACCTCCCACTGGGCAAGGCCACAGTGGGATCAGTGGCCTGGAGGGCCACTGTGCTTTTGGCCTGGTGGACCTGGCAAAATGCCAGGTCCACCCAACAGAATTAAAGAAGGAAAAACATATATAAAATAACTATACAATAAATATTAAATATTAATGTTAAAAAAATTAATGATGTTTGTATATGTATATATTCAAATATTAATATATTCATAAACATTTCAATATATATATATATGATAAGTAATCATAAGTGTTTAAGTTTTAGGTTTCTTCATTTTACTTTCAAATTTAACTGGTTTTAAATATATAGAGTTCACCAGTCATATATCCATAATTTACAATTATCTGTGGTAAAAAATAGTGTTTATATTTTTTTACTCAATTTCATAATTCAGTTTTTCAAATCAATAAAAATCAGTAGACACCAACAGCAAACCTAAACCAAATCTACCTCCATCACAAACTGTGGAATTTATGGAAAGAAGAAGGTAGAATATACCAAATTCAATTACGTAAGTTAAACTCATAAAAAAATAAAACCAAAAAACACCAGATCTGATGAAGTATAGAAAAACTCTATTTGTGACAAAAATATTGGAAAAGTAAGAACTAAATTGGAGTAGGTGCTTACTACTCTGTATTTATTGAAAAGGAAAATTAGAATTTATAAATGAATATATATATTTTTTGAACACATATTAAAAATAAAAATCTATATATGCATGTATATATATATATTGAATAATTAACTATTTATATTTTTGGTAATATAGTTGAATCATATTTTATTTTCTAAAATAAATCAAAATAAAAAATACAAGAATATTTTTGTTTTTTTTTAAGACTAATCAAATCTGACCAAATTTGACCAAATTTGACCAAATATACAAAAAACCATGATTTGGTCAAATTTGGTCAGATTTGGTCAAAATGTGGAATCTTAATAGTTTTGAAAAAATGAAAAGATTGAATAAAAGAACATATTTATTATTTGAAAGTATATTAACACAACAAAAAATAATTATGTTTTTATTTATGATAATTATTGATATAATAAATTGAAGGTGAACTGAATACCAAATATTTAAAGTTGTGAAAATAGTTATTTTGTATTTGGTGTGAAAAAATATATATATATATTTAACTATATTTGCATATTATTTATATTAAATGTAATTTTATATTTTTTATCTATTATGCAAATGATAAACACTAAATCTAAAAAAATATTAATTACAATCCAAAACAATTACAGCACCCGACAGAATTATGGAATAAATAATTATGGAAAAATAATTATGGAAAAAATAATTATGGAAAAACCGGTCAATCTGCCCTAGCCCCCTGATTTCAAAGGAAAAATCAATTATGGAAATAATGGCCACCTCCAAGAACTATGGGAAAAAAAAGGTTCGGATCACTTCCGGGATATTTTGAACCCTTATGGGGAAAAATCCAATTATGGAAAAATCGGACGCAGGCGCCGCCTGTCTAAGTTGAACGTTTTTTTTTCCATAATTCTGTCGGTTACCATAATCTAATGACAACTTTCAAAGTATATAAAACAAAACTACAACACAACTACCCAACCTTTTGGAAACAAAAAACAAGAAATGGAACACCTACACCCCATGCAATGAATACAATGCAAATCATGACAATAAAAAACCAACAAAGCAAAACACTGCCAATTGCCAAACCAGCAAGCAAATCAAGCCTTGCCCAACATGCTTTTCCAAACATGTTGTTTTCCTCTGCAGCAAGGTGGCTCAAAAAATGTTTTTGTTTGTAGTTCGCATAGGTGTGGAAAAGACAATGCCGCCCAAGATGGTAATGAAAGGTATGAAAACAATGACAAAGCAAAAGAAGAAGAACCAGTCAAAAGGTTCCAAAGGTTTGGAAAAGCCTAAGAGCAAAGGTTTGGAAAAGCCTAGCTCCAAGCCAAAGAAAAGGCTCACCAAATCTAATTTGGAAAAGTTAGGTAAAGTGAGCCTGAAGGAAAAGATGAAAGTTGCTACTGAGGATGCTGCAAGCCCAGAAGATGCAGCAATTGTATTGTACAACAGTATGGACAAGAATGAGAAAGCCAAGGCTTGGAGCAAGCATCAGACTGCTTTGAAAAAGGCATCTGATGCAGAAAAGGAAGAGTATGAGAACCTGTCTAAGAAAGACAAAGGTATCCAAGCTGCTGCCCATCTCTTGGAAAAGGAGGGCAAGCAGTACATGGCCACTTTGAAAAAGGTGAGCACCCAGGATACCTTTAAGCAGACTGACCAATGGGTCAGTGAGAAGCAAATGCTGCAGAAGTGGAGTGCAGAGGAGCTGGATGCCCACATTGCCTCTGGAAGGATCCGATGGAGAGAATGTCCAGGCACTTGGGCTGTGTGTGAGTACAAAGATACTCAGGACTGGTCAAGGGAAGTGGCCCAGACCAGGTCCAAAGAGTTCCAGCAGGGGAATGAGTGGGACCCTGCTGATGAAGACTTGGAAAAGTTTTTGGAACTCTACTCCAAGGACTGGACCTCCCTCACCCTGGATGTCAGTGGCAAAGGCTCTGGAAAGAGCAGCCCAGGTCTTGGAAAAGGCCAAGGTGGCAAGGGCAAAGGCCAAAGTCTTGGAAAAGGCAAACACAGAAGAGAGCAAAAGGAGAAGCCTGGCATAGAGCAGGAGACCGACTTGGAAAAGGTTCTGAAAGCCTGCAAGAAAGCCAGGAACATGGTCAGCTCTTGCAAGGCAGGCTTGGAACTGGCTTTGGAAAAGGTAAATTGTCCAAGTCTGGCCAAAGCAATGCCATGAGCTTGGTCACTCAGCTTGGAGAAGCTTTTGACCAGCTGAAGGCCTGCCTCCAAACCAAGGACCCCCAGGTTAAGAAGCTGAAGGAGGTCTTGATGAAGGTGGCAAAAGTGATGGCAGATGCCAGAGATGAAACCAGGAGCTCAAGCACTTGGGCAACAAGGCAGGCTCCACAGCTGCAAGTAAGAAAGCTGGCCACTGAGTTTGGAAAAGCTCAGGGCTGGAAAGCACATTTTGGAAAAGATGTGCCAGGTTCACCACTAGCCTTGGGTTGTCGTCTTTAAGTAGATAAACCATGAAAAAATGTCGTCTAATTACTTGGTACTCCAAAGTGTTTTTTCAAGGCAACCCAAGGCTAGGTAGTTTTGCAGAGGGTCCCATGCAAGATGGGATGCAGATGGCCAGGAAAAAGTGAGTAAGCTGCAAAGGGTTCTGGGAGTGGGAGTATACATGGTGTGTGTGTGTGTAAACCCTTGAAACATAGGGAATGGAACAACTCCATGCTGTCATGCTGTTTTCATGAATGTGACCTGAAACTTTTCACCTAGCGTTGGTTATTCCTTTTCAACCTTCGCCTGGCTTTCCTTCTGTACATGCGCAAATTTCGATCCACAGCAGGGGGCCACGGCTCCATTCATCAGTCCGTGGCCAACGAAGCTACTGATGTTTGGAGGGGATATGCAGTCTGATCAACTGCACGTACCTGCTATAGATGGGGTCAGGTATGACAGGAGTCATGGTCAGGAACGGATGTAAAACGTTCGCGCGGAACGCGTGTCGTACGATTCTTGCTTTCAACCTTGCTTGGGACTTGTCTCATGTGTTGTTTGCTGTCGGACTGTGGTAGACCAGGGTCGACGGTTTTTAACTTATACAGGTCAACGTGATACAACTCAAGTTTCGTGATCGCTCACTTGTTTGACAGTTTGACGTTTGACGTTTTTGCATCTTGCTGAACTGTTTGATGTCTGACTTTTTGCATCCTGCTGAACTGTTTGATGTTTGACTGATCGCATGTCAATTTCTTCAACTTCGTCTTCATGCGAATGGCCAACGTCGTCCAGGCGCGACTTTATCATCTCAGGATATGGCTTGACAATTTCAATTCTCACCCATCAGTGTGTTCAGTGCCTGGGGCCACGTGACTCCCAGGGGCTTTGCCCTGTTGTGTGACAACTGGGCCCAACAACATAGCAGAGCTTACTCTAGCTCCGTCAAGCTCAAAGAGCAGGTTAGACCATCGCGTCAGGGAATTCCCGACCAGAGGTCGTAATGAACAGATTGTTTATATATACAAAGAGATGAAGGTCACAACACGGGACGATTCCCAGGTAGACAGTCCAGAGGACATGATAAACACATGTGTCAGTCTCTACAACATGCGTGATGACGTCAAAGCGCCGCGTCGATATATTCATCAAGGTTTTACTCCCTCTTTGGTTTCTTTCTCAAGCTTCTTCCTGTCTTTTTCGTTAGCTTCCACAGATTCGACAAACCATCCAAACTTTCTGGATTGACTCACGTGCAAATCATGCTGAGTGTCGATGCAAGTTTCAGACCTTTGACGTTGTTGGGCTCACGAAAGTGAAAAGTTGAAAACAGTTTCTTGTACAAGAACATGCCATGAAATACTTTCAGGGAATCATGTTGGGGCGATTGGAAGTTGTCCCTCCGATACACCTAACGGCTCGGGGATGGTATTTGATTTTGTTTTTCAGTGTTTTCTGTTATTGAGAGGGTTGAAAACTATGCCTTCCGAGCGGTTGCGCCATGGAAGACGGTCGAGAAGTAGCCGAAGCGGCCATCGACGACGAATCAGTGTTTCACCAGTGCCACGTAGAGAGAGAAGCCGGCCCCAAGACATATTTGAGTCTGGAGCTGCGACAAGGTCCAAAGCTCTGCCACCTCCAGTGCCACCAAAACTGACGATCAATGTTCGGCCTGATCAGATCAAGATAGACGTGTATGATACAGCGACTCTGTCCGACCCTCATGTTCAGAGCATGTTTCAGGCAATTTCTATGGGATCACAGTCCGCATTATCTGCCCCAGCTCAGCCCATTTTACAGATGACGCAACGTACTCTACCTTCGAGGGAAAGTATGCGTCCAAAGGCGCCAGCATTGCCAATGTGGGCACAAGGGCTCCCTTCGGATCTGTCTTCTCTTCCTCCTCCTCCACGTACTAAACATGTGTACAAGATGGATGACCCCTTTTCTTTCACCTGGACAGCATGGGGTGTCCCTTGGAAAGTCCGGAAAGACCGACTTGAGAACACGTGCCTGAGTGCACAATTTGAGTTGACTGGCAAGGATTTTATGGTCAAGTCTGGCCAGCCTTTCCTGCAAGAATTTTTGTCACCGCCTGGCATGTTTTCGAACCAGTTTTGGGTCAGCAAAGCAATTCTAAAGTGGGATTGTCCTGCCGCAAGTATGGAAGCTTGGGAAGATGTAGGCGATGCCCTTCATGAGTGCCAAGACATCATATTGAACAGCCATCGATTGCTTTCAGCTGATGAAATTCCATCTCTGTCTCTTGTTCGTCCTATGGATGCCCGTACGGTTGATGTGAATGCCTTGAACATGTTGATGTTTCGTAGTGGTTTTGCAGGAGGCTTGGCATCTGTGACGCAAGAACAAGTGGCACCATTGCTGGAATCCCTGTACTATTTTGAAGGTTGGAAAAATCGTCTGACGGAAGTTGTTCCCTTGTACCGGCAAGATCAGTTGTGTGGCTTAGCCGTGTTTGAAACTTACACTGAGCCCGTCCAAATGAAGCTTCACCCCACTGGAGCCCTAGTGCCTTTTGTGAAAATGTTTCCCTTCGGACATGGAACCAGTAATAGAGTGGCGGGGCTGATTCTCAAACACAAGTTGATACTGCCCACCTCATCAAAGGATGTACAGGGCAACCAATATGCCCCCAGCCCATCTTTTTACTGCAGGGTTTCAGTCAGTGGAGTGACGGCTGCAAATTGGAACAAACTTCGTGTTGACATGATTTTTCAAACATTTCGGCAGTCCAGTACCAAAGAATCACATGTCATTGGTGTTTTCGGAACGCGGCAGACGAGCTATGCTACCATGTCTTCTGGTGGTGTCAGTGCAGAAGGGGCAGCTGCGCATTTCTGGGACGCAGTTCATCACACTCGCGAGAAGAGATGGGCCATTCGGTGCCAGAATGCTGTGCCTTTAGGTCTGGCGACCACCTGGGACCGTCATGACGGTAAGAGCTCGTCAGTCGTATCGAAGTAGGGGCAGAACAAATGAAGGATGGTGCTACATGTCTTGCATGCTTGAGACAGACGACTTTCGACATGAGGTGAAAATCGAATGATCGCTTGGTCATGGTTGCAGTACGATTTGTAGGATGGCTGGGGCTAAGCCGAGTACCCCGACATTTGGGTTTGAACTTGTGTCTTAGATTATCTTCGGGTTTTGCTTTTCTACTTAGGGTCACTTTGCTGATCTTACCCATGTTAGCGCAAGATTGGTAGCTACACGGCTGAAATCTGCACCTGGTACACAGACTGGCATAGGTTTCACCACCTTACAGGCATGGTTATTGAGCATTTTGGTTTTCCTCTGTTTGTGCTTTCCTTCTTGTACTTGTGCTTGTTGGAGTGTGCTCTTAACCTACAACACCATGTAACCTCTGTCATTTCAGGATCAAGGCAGGGATAGGGTGACACGGCAGCATGGATTCCAGATCACGTTCAAGAGGTCGTCGCAGAGGACGAAGATCCAGATCTAGTCGAAGAGACGCTCATAGGTCGTCACGCGTTTCCCACCATGAATCCAGACGTCCAGCAGGACTTCCAGCATACACAGGCAGGGTGGCACGTCAGCACAAGGATGCATCATGGGAATCACAGTTCGATCTTCCCTCAGCGTGGACTAACAATGCGGAGTTCCTGGACACGAATTTGGTCTATGGCCTAGCTCTTCCTAGACAGGTCATTAGCACTGCAGTTTCTAGGGCCAACCATACGGCTGGACAACCCCTCCAGGATCTCCGGTTAGTTGATGTTCTTCACAACCCAGCACAAAACTGGTCCCTTCCCTACGTTTGTTGGCAAATGGCAAGGCATGTTTTCTTGAACTCTTCAGGAGCAGGCAAGAATGCTATTTTCAAGTTTTGTGAGTAAGATGATCAGGGAACGAAAGATGGACTTCAATGTTTTACTTTCATCTGTTGCCCAAAAGAATGGTCTTTCCAGTGATCTTGCGGTTTGGGAGAACCGGAAAGAAGCCTTGAATGCTTTGGCCGTGTATGTTGTAGATCACCTTGCTGAGCTTGTTCCAGAAGATCCTAGCCGTACCATGATGGACCGCCTTCGGGCGTTGGAGATGGAAAACGCGCAGCTCAAGACTCAGGTAGCGACTGCCCCGCCAGGCGACCATCAGGTGCCACCGCCCACGCCCAAGCCAAGCTCAGGGGCCAACAAGCCACCAGATCACTCGAAACCAAGTCAAACCACCCTGAGTTTCTCAAAGGCCCCAGAAAACGCAAATGCCCACGCCCTCAACGAAATCAAGGAACTTGGGCTGGGAGATTCAAAAGCCAGGTTGGAGACTGAGGCCCCAAGGTCTCACACAATTCAGTCCATCAACGCTTGGATGAAAACACATGTGAAACAGACCAAGGATCAAAAGGATTTGGATGATCGTGCTAAGCGTTTGAATCAGGCTTATGAACGTCTTGATCCAGGCAATGCTCCCAGTTTAGGACGTATGTTGACGGCTTGGGGCCTTGAACCAACAGAAGCATCCAAGTACAAACCCAATGAGGCTTTGAAGTTGCTGGTGCTTTTGCATCACCTGCGCGAATGACTTTTCAACATCCCCATCAGTCCTGGTGAAGTTTTTCGACGGTATGCCAGACGACATCAGATGGATGTGGTTACTTCAGAACATCGCTTGGCTTTCTGTGCTGCCTCCTATTTTTTTGAGTGGATTGCGTTGGGTCGTGAGGTATTGTTTAATCAATGTACTCACCAACTTCTTCGTGTCTACTTATGGTTAGAAGCAGGCATGTTCATTCGATGTCTCTGGATTCGGCAATCGTTTGGCCTTCCTTCGGAAAATGATCCCAGGACCAATAAGAAAATCCTCGAACTTTTGGTGGCTTGTCAGGTGGATGACCGTTTCAAGCTACATGACTTCCTCACTCCTGGTCAGGTATATTTGCGTGTATCTTTGGGCTTTTCCTACCGGACATGGTGGTACATAGGGTCTACCACGGTGGATGTAGTTTCTAGAGAGTACAGCAGGATGAGGAAATTCAAACAACTTTTGCATGGCACAGATGGCTTTTTTGAGCCAGCACTACGAATCTGGCGAAATTACGATTTGTTTTTCAAATTTATTGCTTTACCTTTGAGACAGTGTTCTGATGAATATGAACTTCGTGGTTTGGAAACTACGTTGATTCAACAGTGGCGTCCGAAACTGAATCATCCAATGGTGAACTCACTTCTCAAACGTTGCGGAATCACTGCGCCATCATTTGTAGACAGGCTAGACAGGCTGGGATTTCAAGGTGCTCGTTTGATCTCCACGTTTGGATTTTTTGCAAAGACGAGCTTGGATGACTGTGCTCTACGCCAAAGCTGGAAATCACCTCAGGCGTTGTTTGAACTGTTGTATCGTCTTGGGTGCACTAGTCGCACAAAACTGACCACGGCTACTTTGTTGCGATCGTCCCATACAAGTCTCCCGTTCTTATATCTGCTATACCGTCTAGTGCACCAGATTGACGAACCATGGAAAGGACGAGCCAAAAAGGCATTGACTCAGTGCTCAGAATTCAGAGGAGGGGCTGCACCTCCCTCCAACATCCCAATGACGTTGCACTCTTTGGCTGTGGACGTGAAGGAACTTTGTCGGATTTGGTTGCGGGAACTTGTGACTACTCAGTCTTGTTTGTTTCCATGGTTTCATTTGCCATCCACTTCCATTGTGTACAAAAAGAATCCTCCATTGAAAAATCATGTGTTCAACTTCCGGAAATTTCTGCGGGGCTGGCATGCTGAAGATGAACCTCAGTGTCCTGGATGTCAAGGCTTGTTCACTGGAACGGTTTTCAGGAGTTCAGGACACATGTTTGCCACCCTTTCAAGCGTTCTTCCATCAATTTTCCTGGGACATATCAATCTGTCAGATTCCGTTTTTCCAACATATAACCAATGGATGGAGAACGCTCAAGACCAGTTTCATCGATGGCGACGACGCTGGCGCCTTCCGGAAAGATTTGAGATGACCTGGACATACCAAGCCGAACACATGTGGAAGATGCATGCTAGGAAGAGTACGGTTGTATCTATGCGAAGTCATTGTCGTGATTTGAAAGCATTGAAGGGTTATATTCTTTGCCCAGCTGACCATCACCCTCATCAAGCACACCTATCTTGTCCAGTGCACTACCATTGGTTGCTGCGAAAGACGTTTTTGGATGAAGAGGTGTTCCGGTTCAGCTCGATTGGATGGCATACTGTTTTTGAGAGAATTCTTGGGGTGGCCAAAGATACATTGCCTTCTCATATTTTTAGGTTATTGAACGCTCATGGGCATTGTCCCTCTGCCTACATTCTTCCAAAACCAAGCAAGATGCTCAACAAAGCGAGACCAATTATTTCATATACTTTGTCCTGGAATGAGAAGCTTGGACAGTTCATTGGGCATCTAGTGTTTAGCTTGATCAGTTCTATTTTTGGTGATTTTTCGTTGGACCGGAAAGTGGTTGACATCATTCTTGGATTTCATCGGTTATTTCGCGATGTCCCGTGCCAGTGGGAACTTGATTTTCAACAACAAGATTTGTCGGGTTTTTTCAACTCTGTCCCACATTCCCGGATGCTTGAGTCGATTCAATTTGCCCTCAACCTTTACCGGTGTAAAAACCAACTGCCTGCTGATTCCACTCTCAGTGTCTATACTAAAGATGATGATCGACATCTTCGCTTGTTTCGCGGAAGGTATCGAGCTGCAGGTGGTCGGTACATCAATGTTGATATCCAACATGTTTTTCCAGCTGTAAACTTCCTCTTGGCGCATTCTTTCTTCTTTATTGGACGTATGCTTTTTCAACAAATTCAGGGAGCATCCATGGGCTCCCATTTCGCTCCTGCACTGTGTGGTCTTGTTGCAGCATGTCAAGAATATTGTTTTCAGAAAGCATTCCGAGATCTCATCAACTCACATAATCTGTTGCTCAATGCACGCTATGTGGACAACAGGGCAATGGTAGGGATGCCCTTCTGGAGAGATTCATATCATTGGAACTCTTTCACCCGTGAAGACTTTTACGGTCGGCCAATCTTGTTGGAAGAAGTGGTAGATCCCGTGCTCTTGGGGTGCCATATCGACTTGGATCAGAGGACATGTACAGTTCGTTTGGATAATGATCTGACACGATACCGGTCAGGTCTTACAGAAGGATCGCGTCAACCACTTAGATCGGCATTGACCGCACGGATTTGGATGATTTTGAGATATACATTTCCTCCACATTTGATTTTGCCACAATTGCAAGACCTGGTGGCTATCGCCACTCGTACTCACATGAACCTGACTGACATTCGCACTGTGTTTCGACCTTTGCTTGGAAAGATTCGAGAGGCCACATGTCTCCACCAGGACACGCTCTCACAGGTACTCCGCCGGATCTTGTTCTACGTTGAAAGAAAAGAGCGCTTATCGACAGAGCACGGTCTGCAATAGTCATCTTTTTGGGTTGCTGTCTTGGTGTGTCATTCCACTTGCATAGTTTCGGAATTTAAGTAATGAATATGCAAGGAAACAGAATTTCAACCTGCAAGAAAGTTGCAATACGAAACCGAGACTTTTGGCCCCCTTCGGGCGGTGTGTGTGTGTGTGTAAACCCTTGAAACATAGGGAATGGAACAACTCCATGCTGTCATGCTGTTTTCATGAATGTGACCTGAAACTTTTCACCTAGCGTTGGTTATTCCTTTTCAACCTTCGCCTGGCTTTCCTTCTGTACATGCGCAAATTTCGATCCACAGCAGGGGGCCACGGCTCCATTCATCAGTCCGTGGCCAACGAAGCTACTGATGTTTGGAGGGGATATGCAGTCTGATCAACTGCACGTACCTGCTATAGATGGGGTCAGGTATGACAGGAGTCATGGTCAGGAACGGATGTAAAACGTTCGCGCGGAACGCGTGTCGTACGATTCTTGCTTTCAACCTTGCTTGGGGCTTGTCTCATGTGTTGTTTGCTGTCGGACTGTGGTAGACCAGGGTCGACGGTTTTTAACTTATACAGGTCAACGTGATACAACTCAAGTTTCGTGATCGCTCACTTGTTTGACAGTTTGACGTTTGACGTTTTTGCATCTTGCTGAACTGTTTGATGTCTGACTTTTTGCATCCTGCTGAACTGTTTGATGTTTGACTGATCGCATGTCAATTTCTTCAACTTCGTCTTCATGCGAATGGCCAACGTCGTCCAGGCGCGACTTTATCATCTCAGGATATGGCTTGACAATTTCAATTCTCACCCATCAGTGTGTGTGTGTGTGTGTTGCATGACCCTACCCTGTTTGCTGCAGCTATTTTGAGCATCAAATTTTGTTTTGTTGGTAGCTTAAGGTTTGGAAAAGCCAGCAGCCAGTTTGCCAGTGCTTGGAAAAGCATTGCAAGAATAATGAAGGAAGGGTTTGGAAAAGCCTCCCAAGAAAGACCAACCCAAGAGATTAAGGGGATGGCAGCTGGAAATGCAATCTGGAAGGAAAGTAGCAAAGAAATCAGTTTTGGAAAAGACTGATCATGGCCTGGAAAGGCCTGATGAACCTCACTCTGGCTTGGCCAACAAGCTTTTGTCTTTGTGGTCATGTGGCACTCTTTCAGCCACTATGATCAGAGAGATAGCCCACCTGGCCATGCAAGATGGTGCTGACCATCCAGAGCTGGTTTCCCTGGCCAAGGTGGGCAACTGGCGTGCACAAACTGGGAATTGCCATAAGCAAATCATAAACCAGTTTTGCCCTCACATCATGTTGCCTGAACCTTTTCAGGTCAAGGTGCCATGTCTGGATCCCAAATCTTCTTTGGAAAAGGAAGATTGGGCCAGCCTATTCTTGCCCCATCTCCTTTTTGCACATTTGGGGGAGCATTACCCAATGTTCTTCCAAAAAGCATTTTGTCTTGGAAAAGACAATCTGCAAAAATTCTGGGCTGGGGTGGAGAAGGTTGGAGATGATAGAATATGGGACCACCCCATGTGTTTGGAAAAGCACTGGAGGGACAGAGTGATCCCATTGTTTCTACATGGGGATGGAGTGGAGTTCCACAACCGTGATAGCCTGATGGTTTGGAGCTGGGGTTGCCTCTTGGGGGACATGCCATCAATGCAGCAGCACATGCTGCTGGCATGCTGGCCTAAGAGTTGCACCACAGCCCAAACCTGGAAGCCTATCTGGGAATGGCTGAAATGGTCCTTTGAAGCTCTTGGAAAAGGGTTTCATCCAACAAAGGATCCTTATGGCAAGCCATTACCTGCCAAGCTGCTTGGAAAAGCAGGGAAACCTCTTCATCCCATGTCCTGGAAAGGACAAGTGTTCAGCATTCAAGGTGATCATGAGTTTTACTCTAACACCTTGAAGCTGGTTAAGTGGGCTAGCCATTTGCCGTGCTGGGAATGTGATTGCCAGAATTGGGAAGGGTGTGACCTAGACAAAAGCATGAGGCAGCTGGATTTGGAAAAGTCCACTTGGGAAATTTATTCCCATGCTGACCATTTGGCAGACCCTTGGTCACAGCATCCTGTGTTCCAACTGCCTCATGTCAGTGCCAAAAATGTCAGGGGTGACCCCATGCATATTTTGTTCTGCAAAGGTGTGTATGGGCACCTCATTGGTAGCATCCTCCATTACCCATGCTGGTATGAGGGGCCTGGAAAGGTCTGTAAGGAGAAGCCTTGGAAAAGGCTTGGGTTGATCTTTGAAGCAATCCAGGAAGAATACAAAAAACAAAACCTCAAAAACAGGTTGACTAACCTTAGGTTATCCATGTTCACAGATGCTGCCAAGCCCTGGGCTGGCAAAACATCTTTGGATTGCAAGGCTGGGGAAGCAAAACATCTCCTCCCTGCCTTGGTGCCAGTCTTGGAAAAGTTGTTTGAAGGCACCAGGAAAGAAGAAGAGATCAAAATGATCTCTGCAGCCACCAATTTGGAAAAGTTGGTGGCTCTTTGGGATGAAGCAGATACCTTCCTCACCATGCCAGAGTTTGGAAAAGCTCTGAGTCTTGGAAAAGATTTCTTGCTGGATTACAAATGGCTACATGCCTGGTCCTTGGAAAAGGACAGGAATTCCTTTGCCATTGTAATGAAATTCCATACCTTCTGTCATTTACTGCTAAACAGCAGGTATATGAACCCCAGGCGGCAATGGAATTTCAGGGCAGAAGATTATGTGGGTCACATCTCAAAGATGACCCATTCAATCTCATTTGGTGTTGGAGCCACCAGGATCAGCACCAAATTGATTGCTAAGTACAGGGTTCATCTTCATCTCCTTCTGACCAGAGGCCTGGAAAGTGGCACAGACATAGGAAGTGATGATGAACTCTGATTGTTTTGGAAAAGGCAGATCATGCTTTGGAAAAGGCAGATCATGCTGTGGGAAAGGCAGATCATTGGAAAGGGTGTGTACATAGCTGCACATGTATGAAAAATGGAGCTGCTCTGGGTGGTGCTTTCAATTGATTTGCTAATTGATTTGGGGTGAAGTTCTTGCTATGTTTTACAATTGAAAAATCAAGGTTGAAAATCAATCTGGTTAATTGATTTCTGAATGCTTAAAATCAATATATTGATTCTAATCAATTAGCGATGCTCAGGGTAAAACTTCATATTACTGCAGGGGGCCGCTGGGGAACATTGCAGTCAGCGGCCAATGAAGACGCTGCAATGTTCCTGTGTAAACGTACCTGCTAAATATATATGTGTAGTCCCGGCCCTGGGCGCATATAAGTCGCAGCTGGGGGGACATATATCTTATCGCTGTTGTTTTATACGGTCAATGTCTACTGTGATTATACGTCTATATATATTTGTAAAAAAAATCATTCTTCGTGTCATTTTATTGTTGGTGTTTTTGCACGTCCGATGCATTTCACATCAGAATTTGCAAAGATTGTTCTGAGCAAGTGTGTGTGTGTGTATGTGGGAGGTTTTGCAGTCGACACCCTTATTTTATCACACTTTCCTTAGGGGAATAAGCTTACGTTCTCTTAATTCACCTTGGGGCTTTCGATTTCCAAAACGGCCGTTTTTGAAACCAAAATACTCAAACAAATATTGCAAGAGG
>CAMXCT020002071.1:53659-73659 GCA_947184155.2 Cladocopium goreaui
ATGTAAGGTAATGTAAGGTAATGTAAGGTAATGTAAGGTAATGTAAGGTAATGTAAGGTAATGTAAGGTAATGTAAGGTAAGTATGTATGTATGTATGTATGCATGTATGTATGTATGCGCGTATGTATGCATGTTTGCATGCATGCATGTATGCATGCATGTATGTAGTTATGCATGTATGTTCTGCACGTATGTATGTAATGAACGCATGTAATGTAATGTAATGTAAGGTAAGGTAAGGTAATGTAATGTAATGTTTGGTGAGTACGTATGTATGTATGGATGGATGGACGGATGGATGGATGTATGTATGTATGTGTGTGTATATGTATGTATGTATGTATGTATGTATGTATGTATGTATGTATGTATGTATGTATGTATGTATGTATGTATGTATGTATGTATGTATGTATGTATGTATGTATGTATGTATGTAGGCATGCATGTATGCATGTATGCATGTATGCATGTATGCATGTATGCATATATGCATGTATGCATGTATGCATGTATGCATGTATGCATGTATGAATGTATGCATGTATGCATGTATGCATGTATGCATGTATGCATGTATGCATGTATGTATGTATGTATGTATGTATGTATGTATGTATGTATGTATGTATGTGAGTGTGTAAGTTGTGTCAGTATGTGAGTATGTAAGTATGTAAGTATGTATGTATGTGCGTGTGTTCCCGTATGTACCCGTATGTACGTACATACGTACGCACGCATGCATGCAACTATGTGTATGTGTATGTTTTTGGTAAATGCTCATGTATATTGTATATGTTTGTGTTTGTCGATATGTTTTTATGTATGTGTATGTGTATGTGTGTGTGTATGTATGTATGAATGTATGTATGTATGAATGTATGTATGTATGAATGAATGTATGTATGTATGTATGTATGTGTGTGTGCATGTATGCATGTATGTACTTAAGATTTTGTAAGTGTGTATGTATGTTTGTATGTATGCATGTATGTGTTTATGTAACATGGGTATAGCACGGGCGCACAGCTGAGTGAGGTGTAGGAATGGCTGGATGAGGCTTCAACTCAGCAGGCCAGCTTCTTTTAGATTTCTTGGAGTGCTTGCAGCAGACATGTCAGCTGACCAGCTGCAGGAGCGCAGAGGAGTCCGGATCACTTTTATCGAAAATACCGCCGCGTCCGTCTTCAAGACCACCATTTCGCCCAAGCAGTCAATTGTCCGGAACCTAGGTTAGGCGCCGGAGAAAAGCAGAAACGCACGAAAACAGAAAAGTGCACAAGACTGATATGGCGTTGCGTTTCTGCCTGCTGCCTTGTGCAAACATGGATATCTTTTCGCAAGAAGCCAAAAAAAATATATATATATGATCACCTTCACAACTAGTGCCCAAGCAAGTTTTACCACCATGCAAGCTCCCTACCTATATTTAAAGGCATCCACCTATCCTATTTCACCGGCCTCTGGCCCAGCGGCCTCATGGATGTGGGCCAGGCAAAGCCTGTAGAATAATTAAATGCCGCGTGCTTGTTATGTAAAAGTTTCTTAGTGTTAAAAGCCAGTTTGTGCAAAAACTAGTTGCGTAAACCCAGTTGGTGCAAAAGCCGGTTGGTGTAAGAGTTCGTTGTGAAAAAGTTCTTTTGCGTAAAAACCGGGTTATGTAAGAGCTAGTCCGTGTCAGAGCTAGTTTGTGCAAAGCTGGTTGGTGTAAAAGCCAGTTTGTGCAACAGCTAGTTACAGGTAGATAGTGTAAACGCTGGTTGGTGTAAAACCTGGGTTTTGTGTTGGTGTAAAGTTAGCGTGGGTAAAAGCTAGCTTGTGTACAAGGTCTAGTTGGTGTAAAATGATAGTCCGTGTAAAAACTAGTTCGTGTAAAAGCCGGCTTGCGAAAAAGCTAGCTCGGGCAGAAGCCAGTTTGCGCAAAAGCTGGTTGGCGTAACAGCTTCCTGGCGTGAAAGACAAATGATGTAGATTCGGCCGACGCAAAAGCTGTGTTTTGTAGGTCTTTTTTGCCCTGAGCACACATTGAACAGTGAGAAAATGGGGAAACTGCAGCATCCCAGTGGCTGGCCGGAGCAACGGCAGACGAGACGGAGATCTGACAAAGCTGAGGAGGAAGCGGAGGACGAGGAGGAAGAGGAAGAGGAAGAGGAAGAAGAGGAGAAATAGGAGAAAGAGAGAAGGGAGGACGAAGAGGACAAAGAGGGCGAAAAGGGTGAAGAAGACAAAGAGAATCAAGGATGATGAAAGGATGATGAAAGAATGATGAAAGGATGCTGAAAGAATGATGAAAGGACGATGAAAGGATGATGGAAGGGTGAAGGATGATGGAGGATGATGAAGGATGATGAAGGATGATGAAGGATGATGAAGGATGATGAAGGATGATGAAGGATGATGAAGGATGGAGGGGAGTGGGGGAGGGCAGCCGGAACAAGAGTCCGTCGAGGAGGAGATTTCAGGCTCCATGGTAGCTGCAGCTACTACAAAGATGAGTAACAAATAATCCACAAAACACGCCGGCAGGACCGTGCATTTAATTACGTTTGAAAATCTGCAACTGGAGTGGAGATGTGAAGATAGCCCCCTCTGGGCCTTGATTTCTTTGATTGGGCATACTCTCTCTCTCTCTCTCTATATATATATATACATACATACATACATACATATATATATATAAATAAATAAATAGATTTTGAGTCCCTCCTAATAGCTGCAACAGTCAAAAAAAGGAAATCTTGATATGTTGGGCGAACGTTGGTTGTTTTGAGTGTTTTCCTTCGTGCACAAAATCGTGCTTTTCGGTGCTTTCCCTCGTGCAAAAAATCGTGCTCTAGATCGTGCTTTTTGGTGCTCTCCCTCGTGCACAAAACCGTGCTTTTTGGTGCTCTCCCTCGTGCCAAAAATCATGCTTTTTGGTGCTCTCCCTCGTGCCAAAAACCGTGCTCTAGATCGTGCTTTTTGGTGCTCTCCTTCGTGCCCAAAATCGTGCTTTTTGGTGCTCTCCTTCGTGAATTGCTCTCCTTTGTCGAAACATCGTGCTCTAGATCGTGCTTTTTGGTGTTCTCCTTCGTGCACTAATAGTGCTTTTTGTTGATGTCCCTCGTGCCAAAAATCGTGCTTTTTGGTGCTCTCTCTCGTGCCGTAAACCGTGCTCTAGATCGTGCTTTTTGGTGCTCTCCTTCGTGCCCAAAATCGTGCTTTTTGGTGCTCTCCTTCGTGAATTGCTCTCCTTTGTCGAAACATCGTGCTCTAGATCGTGCTTTTTGGTGTTCTCCTTCGTGCACTAATAGTGCTCTTTGTTGATGTCCCTCGTGCCAAAAATCGTGCTTTTTGGTGCTCTCTCTCGTGCCGTAAACCGTGCTCTAGATCATGCTTTTTGGTGCTTTCCCTCGTGCCAAAAACCGTGCTCTAGATCGTGCTTTTTTGTGCTCTCCTTCGTGCCAAAAATCGCGCTCTTCTTTGTGCTCCCTGTTACAGCTATTAGGCTTCTTGTATTAATATATATATATATGCGCGTGTGTGTGAAGGAAGGGTCTTGTGTCGCATAGTTAGCGCCGCGTCTGCTTCCTTCTGTTGGATAAAGTTACTGCCTTATGCTTTGCGGGTTTTCATTGCGCAACGTTTCTTGTTTTGCTTTGCTCATTTCTTGAAACGAGATTTCTCTCTCCCAAGGCCGTTCAGACAAGAAAGCAAAGTTCCAGTGCAGCCACCGACTTTTCAGTCAACGGGTTTTTCTGCGCAGGCTCTTTTGAAACTGCAGTAGGATATACCTACAGTAGATATTCACACACATATATATATATATGTGTGTGTGTGAATCAGGTTTGGAAGGCTTAGAGTTTCACAAATCATTTATCAAGTTCTCATCCTCTTGATATTTTGGCTCAAGTGCCTTGATCCAAAATAGCAAGATTTTTCGTGTTTCTTTACCGGGAGGGACCACGTGCATGGCATTACCGGTGGGGTTCCATGCTACGCCTGTGAAGGTTCTCCACCTTGCGGCGTGGATATGGTGGACCTCCTCACCCAAGAGAGACTTGGGGAGGCGCGGGCAGTTTGGGGACTGGTTGTCGAAACCCTGCTGTGCGGAGCGTCTCCAGGAATGGACGAAGGATGGGTCGCTCCAGAGTTACCGGATTTGTACTCTGTGCCCTGCCGGGCCGTTTTAGTCGATGATCTCCCATTGCGGTGACTTAACTGGATTGGTCGGTACGATGCCTTTTCCAGGGGCGCTATGTGGAGAGGATCTCCTGCCGCTTCATGTCCGACGCCTGCTGTCGAGGCTGCGCTTGGGGCATGACGGAGTCTCGGTGGTGGAGGTCTTCGAGCTCTGGAAGGCAAGGGAGGGCTCGAGTTTGGACAGAGCCTTGGTTTTCGCTGGAGGCCATCGACAGGGCCAAATCATGTGGGGTGGCGTGCCGGGCGTTCCTGCAACCTTTGCCAAGAGCCAGACCTGGAGATGGACCAATGAGATCGTGAAGTTTGGGAGGCCAGGGAGGAGGTGCTCAGGCTTCAGCCCGGTTAGATCCCCCTGCTTGTCTCCCCTTCGTGGTCGGGGCTTGGCAAATGCTGTTGTGGTTGGTGGTTGGGCTTCATCGACAGCATCGGGCAAGTTCGCACATCAAGCCGTAGTTTATAGGCGGTGGGAGCCGTGGTATTCCAAGAGCATTATGTTCTATAATTATAAGCTGCCCAACCCGATGCTGACAGCAACTTGGCTCAGGTGCAAGTGGCTCGAGTGAAGGAATTCCACGAGAAGAACTCGCTGCTGGCCGACGAAGATTTTGCTTTCGCCGAGGCGGGTGCGCCTTGAGCAGGACAAGTACCTCATGCCAGCGGGTGCTGCAGCAGTGGAGGGACTATCGTCATCAGCATTCAGCCCCCTGCCAAGCCTTACGCGGCTCCCGTGAAAAGGCCAATCAATGGCTAGGTTGGCTCTGGGCAAGGAGGCTCCTGAGCAGATAGTTCAAAGGGTCGACATGCTGCGCAATGCTTTTAGAGCAATGGGGTCCTCAAGCCAGCCGCATCTCCAATGCCAAGGCAGCTAATTGCGGAATGGACCCACACGGTGCGTCGCCTAGCGCAGGAGAAGGTCACGAAGTGCGACAAGACGACAATAATAGTGAACGCCCTGCGGACTTGGAATGAGTTTGAGGAGCATCTTGCCCTGAGAGACAGGGACCGGAGGCCGGAGGCCATTGACATCGAGACGTTCCTGCACGATAGCACTCAAGCACCTGTGCGGGGCCTCAATGCCTTGCGATGGTTGAGCAATAATGGTTGGCTTGGGTGGCCGTTGGATAAGGTGAGCGTTCCCGAGCCAAGGATAAGAAGCAGAGGAAGCACCAGCAGGCCATTGTTTTGGAGCCTCCGATGCTGGGCTTCTTGGAGGCGAAGATTGCAGCCGCAGCGGGTGAAGGACCCGAATGGATGCCTCTTTTCGGGTCGTCGTTGGTGGGTGCTGGATGCCTGAGGTATCGGCATGTGTCCATGCTCGAGTACCCCACGCAAGATCACCAAGAGCTCCTTCCATGCCTTTTGCTGTCAGGGCAAGCAGTCGCAAAACCGTGAGGGATTCTACTGGCGTGCCCCATCGACTTTCACCACAGGCTTCAGTTGGGTTGAGGGTTGGCTGGAGAGTTACTCCAAGCTATCGGAGGAGAAGAACGTTGGTCTTTGGTGCGGGAGGTACCCGTTTTCCTTGGATGACGTTGCAAAGTTGGCAGCCCAACACGTCGCACTCCGGCCACATGTGGCACCTCGGCCCTGAAGAGCTGCTTGCTCTTGGAGATTGGCAGGCCAAGAGCGATCTCTCCAGCTCCAAAGCGGCGATGCCGCTGCACTATAGTGCTGCACGTTATACGCAATCTCTTCGTGGCAAACACCGCGTGTTGAACATTGTTGCCGAGCTCGCGACATGCGAAGCGTGGGAGATGTTGCCCGAAGAAGTTCTCAAGGCAGCTGATGCGAAGGCGATGGCCGAGGTGGACCGTGCGGTGGCAAGAGACCGTCTGGTCATCGCCATTGACGGAGGATGAGGCCCAGACGAGGTTCCGGTTGTCAGAGTAGGGCCAAAGGACCAGCTCAAGGTGAAGAGCTTATGCCGGCACAGTACCACCTGCTTACCCAGTACTTCAAGAATGGAGTTAGACTTTGCGCTGCCTACAACATGGTCATTCCAATATATTCCAAGCAGGCGAAGAAGTTTGTGGCAACAAGCATCTGCAGTGGTCCTGCAGTCGGGGAGAGCCTGCGGAGGGCGCCATCCAGCTGCCAAGGCCACCTTGTCATCGGCACAAGAGGTTACGCCAAAGGCGGAGGCCGAGTCCGAGGCGAAGAGTGAGCCTGAATCAGAGAGTGACTCCGAGTCCTACACCTCAAACTGAGGAGGCGAAGAGGAAGATCGAGGCTGGTTAGCCCGCCGGGCCACCGCCCCCTGCCTTGCCAGTTGCGGGGCGGAAGCGGGCCAAAGAGGAGAGTGAGCAGCCTGCGGAGGCGAAAGGGAGTTCTGACTCTGAGCAAAGGGGCATGCAGGTGTTGTCCCGCCCCAAGAAAAAATGCTGGCGGCCAAGAAGAAGGCGAAGGTATAGATGAACCCAAGCCAGCTGCGCCAGTGGAGTTGGAGACGCTGGAGGCCAAGCAGGACACCGAGGAGATTGAGATACCGGAGGCGGTGGCCCTCCATCCGGCCGATCGCCGCTTGGAGAAGATGGCCGCAATCAGCGAGAGGTACCGTCTCTCATCCTCAAGTTGAAGAACGGTGGTGAGTTGTGGTGGTTTGGCTTAGGCTACCACGAGCCCTGATTATCTAAATTTGTTTGTGTCGAAAGTATCGCTCTGCCTAGTGCTTCGGTTCCAGGGTTATAATGTTGTGTCGCAGTTGCCATGAGTGACATGTTCCAGTGCTCTAGAGTGCGAACTGCACGGCGGCATGTCGATCCCCTCCCCGGTCAGGCGATGTCAGGGGCAGAGGACACCGCGAGGTCGGGGGTGTCTGGGGCCGTCGGTGTCGTTATGGTATGATTTTGACGCGGAAGTTTTTTCCTTCAAGGCTAGTCAAGCTGGGCTAGCCATGTTTGTTCCCAAAGAGAATGGGACCAGCGGAGCGGTTGGGGAAACTCAAGTCTGAGTTCAACTTAGATCTGTTGGTCATCGGACGCCTTGCTGTGAAGGAGCAGATTCAGGACCTGGAAGAGTTCCGGTTCTTCTGGGATGAGAAGACCAAGATTGGGACTTGGTGCTCTAAGCTCAAGCTCGGCGAGGACGCCGGTGTGCAAGCTGCCAGGCTGAGACGTGCCTGGAACGCAGTCAACCTCTACTACAAGAGGGCGGAGCAGGATCGCTCCAAGGTCGTGGTATCCAACCTAGATTCGTTGTTGGATGACAGCGAGCTGAGGACAGCAATGCAGTCCTTTTGGTGCCGGTACCGGCTCCGCTTCCCTACGGAGATGTATCCTAGTGATGCCACTGTATCGAGAGTGTCTCGAGAGCTGACCAAGAGGATGTTGTGTGACATCCATCTGCAAGGCGAAGGAAGCTGCAGTGGCAGCTGCTCACAACAAACAAGCAGCGTAAGTTGGGGGATGGCCTTTTCACTGAGGCGCCGGATGCAGAGGAGCCTTGCGTCCAGACGATGGAGACCTACCTTGACACTATGCCCAAGGCTGAAGAAGATCAGCCTGGAGCGGATTCCACAAGGTTCCTGGAGGTTCCGCTTGACCTGATGTTCCGATACCAGGCCGGGGGGAGTTGGAGCAGGAGCGCAAAATGTTGGCATCAGGGCTTTGGCTGGACACTTTGTATTCAGGATGTAGCTTCATGGCGGCGAGATGCAAGCGCCAGAGATTGCGCCATAACATCTTGGAGGTGTCGCAATGATTATGGCCCGTGGTGGAGCGCCATCACCTCCACGATCCGTCGGAGTGGGATCCAATGATGGGCGGTCCGGATGGGGTGCCTCCAGTCGAGACGAATGGTCGTCGGGAGCACTGGTTGCAGTTCGACCCTTGGTCAATGAGGGAGTGGGCGATGGCGCCGCTGGGGATTGGTTTAAGGCTTCCGCCAGACCTTCGAGAGGCCTCTCGTGTACCGCGACGTGTTCATGTCGAGGAGGTGATCCAGGATGGCAAGCTGCCCCCAGGTCATATCTATGTTTGGCAAGGGCATCACCGTCACCGGCTCTGCGAACTGGCCTCGCCACTTACGCCCGGACATGACTGTGCTTTGATGATTGGCTTCCACGGTACTGAGGAGGTACACACATTAGTCTCCAGAATCACAATACTTTCTGAGGCTTGAATTGGATTCAATGAGCTCTCCTCTGCCCCAATGCCAATGTTGACACAGATATAAGCAGCCATGTCTGAACCAACAAACTAAAAAGGCCGGCGGAGTAATTCCAAGAGGCGTCCACATGCTTCAGCCAATAGAGAAGATGTGGAGTAAATATGGAGTAGACCATCCATGGAGTAAAAAATGCAGAAATATATGGCAGGGCCAGTACAAAATGCGTGGAGTAATTTTGGCCCGTTTCAAGAATACACTGTTATTTATGGTGGAATAGAATTACTCCACGGCTGGTTCAAGCAGGAGGAAACACACACACAGACACACCAGGCGTTAAGAGTCTACGGGGGTGGAGGGGTTGGATGCCGTACTACCCCCTGACATCTCATAGCCGAACCTTCACTCTTGGGTTCTGCCACTTCTGCAACTTTTGAAGTGTCGGCAGCACTCGGCCTGGAAAGAAGGACGGGTGCAGGGCATTGTCAACCTTCAGGTGACCTGTAACATCATCATATTGTCTCTTCTACCCAGCGTATGAAGCTGCAAGTGCCCAATGTCTCAACTCTAAATGTAGCAAGGCTTCCACACTTGAAAAGATGTGAAAAATCGAACGCGCCGGTGCGGGATCTATCTAAGAGGCCTCCCGTTTGCACAACATCCAACATTGAAATTCCGGGGCAAGGGGATACACATCGAGTAAAGATGAAATCTAAAGCCAGCAGCCAGGCTACAGACACAGTAGTTGCTGAGTGGCAAACTTCCTGTGAGACACATGGACCTGCCATTCTCTCTCAAACATTGAGGTCTGTACTAAAGCTTCCGGCAACATAAGCAAGCACCAACCCAACAAGAAAAGACTCGAGAAAAGCACGATGGCTGCCAGTACTCTAGAATGCTGTGTTTTCATATGTACAACCCCGAACAAATTCGGAATACGCGTCCAATCAGACAGTTTACAATGGCAGGAACACTTCAAGTGGCAAAGCTCTGGCATGCTGGTTTTTCATATGTACAAACCCCAAGCAAACCTTGTTCAAACCTCAAATCTATGGGGCCGGACCATGCCATCAGGTGCGACAGGATTTAAAGGAAAGTTCAATTAATTTCTTTTTTTGCGCGCGGCAACTGTAGATTTCCTCCGCTGCCTAGAATTGAAGTTTGATTGAGGTTGTACATATGAAAAAACAACAGATCGAAGGTGTGGTCATGGCATGGCTTTCTCCAATAGAATGCGGGGCACAGAGATGTTTTCAAAGTATGTCTGGAGCTTGTACATATGAAAACACAGCACATCGAAGGTGTCACCAAGAAAGTGCTCATTCCTCAATGAAATGAGCTGCGCGCAGACATTAACAAGGTTTGTTTGAGGTTTGTACATATGAAAATACAGCAGAAGGAAGAGGAACAAAGCGTTGCAAACAAAAGGACGTGTAAAGAATAGATGATCAAGACGTACGGGAAGCGAGGTGTATGCAGATCCGCCTGCATGGAATTTCCCGGTGCAAGCATGCGACTCCAACTACATAACCCTAAAGCAAATCCAAATCATTGACACGCTTGTCGCCAAATCTCGTAAAGCCCATAATGCCACGCCACAGCATGACCCTTTCAGGGCACCAGGACAAGCTTCTCCAAAACCCAGCAACTTTGGAGACACTTGGAAGTACTTCTGCAGTTCCGTTACATCGTCTTGAAGCCTGGAAGGCAGCATGTGTCAACTCATGGATACACCGTCATGGAGCAGCCTGTGGCAAGGGATTTGTTTCAGAGCTTAGCTGCCGGAATCATGCTTGTAGAACCACAGCAGAGCAGCGACAACTCACTCTGCTCGCATCCTGCCGCTTCCAACACAAGCCAAGCGGGCATTATCTGCCACGAACTCCAAAAAAGGGTTTTGGCTCCAAACTCGAAGCCAAAGTTTGATCCCAAAAATGAAGCCATTTTTGGCTTCGCCTACTGAAACAAAAGAAGCGGCCTTCCAGAAATTGAAGCTAAAAATGGCTTCCGTCAAAAGAAACACAAACGGTCCAATGCCGCGGTGCCAAAAAAAGATCTCCCAATGAGTGTGCCCAGCAACTCTTTTACAGATGCTCACATAACCGAGCCGTATGTCTAGCATAAAGTTCCATTCTTCAAACAGCGAAGCACCTAAGTCTCTGCATGCGTCATCATGCCAGAAAAAGATCATACACCGGTTTTTCTATGTCATGTTGGCACAGTATGTTGAGCGCGTGAGGTCCAACCTGGCCGAGCCCTTGCAGGAGTTGAAGGGTGTGGTGCTTGTTTGTGATTGTACCCATTTTGCGAGCCGACATGCTGTCCTGGTGATTGAAGCTCTGGCTCCGGATGCTAGGCGTGCTTTACAGCAGAGGTACTGGGCTGCGAGCTGAACCCTCTACACCATGGCCGGGATGGAGATCAGTGCTTCTTCCCACAGTCGCAGCAGGACACAAGCTCGGGTTCTTTGCGCAGGAGACCGTAGTGTCGGCTTTCAGGAAGCTGTATCCCGGGGACTGTTTAGCGGCCCCAAGCCCACAAAGGACATTACCAACCAGGAGCCTTTTGTGGGGTACCTCGAATGGCGGATGGAGGAAGGCCTCCCCTGGGATGGCCCTCTGGTCCCTGCGGACTCTACAGCGGCAAGCCGATTGGTGCAGCGGCATGCGGATGGAAGGCAGCCAGGTGCTCTGAGTCATTGCCGCCCCTGGTGTCGTTTGGGTTGGAGATGGAGGGGCATTTCCAAGAGTTGCATGAACCCTTGGATCGCGACCCGTTGTTGGACGATGACTCGCTTCGTGGTGGCGTCTAGGGTGTCGCACTATGGTCGAATGGCCGCCTTCCAGAGCGGGCAATTGGGGCCCTCAAGGAGTTGGCAAATCGGTGGAAGTCGGTATCGGTCCATTTCAGGAAGTTCCAAACGAAGGCAATCCAGAAGGTTATACGGCCACAAGAAAAATAGGGTTGCCAGGTTTGTTGATGATTCTGTTGTCCTGGGGCGACTTTTCGTACCCCTGTGGCCTGATTACTGGTCTGCCGACAGCAGGTTTTGCGCCGAACTATGGAGTCTTCCCATTTCACGCTGCTCCTTTCTTGTCGTGTCGCTTGATGAAGTTCTTGATGGAGCGGAGTCCAACAATGCAGATATCTTGCATAGTTTGCGGCCGAGTAAGGATGATGCCTTTATGTTGGAGCAGTCAAGGGTTCTGCTCGCAGCCTGTGAAGAAGCCAGAATTATTGCTTGCAGTCTTGAAAGGGCAGAGGTTCCGTCTGATACCAAGATGTGCTGTTACCCAGGCAAACAGCAAACAGCGGATCATTGACGATGCCGCTAGAGGAGGGCAGAGGTCACTCTCCTCGGACCAGAGCAAGCTAGTTCTTTGCACGCCTTTGAGGCCAGCCCAACATATCGCAGCGGTGGCGTCGGTGATGTCGGAGGAGCTCTGGGCCCATTCTTGTCGGTCAGACACATGGTTGGGAGCGGGCGAGACTGGCCTCAAGCCTACCGACACTCGCCCATCAACTTTGATGAGTCGCTTGCGTGTGTGGTTATTTTTTGGCACGATGAATGGCAAGAACCAGCTTTCCAGGTCTATAGCAGCCTGCCTGCTCTTCGGCTTGCCCTCAACCGCTACAGTCGATTTGCAGAGGCTCTTGGCCGAAGACTCCAAAGGTCCTTTGGTATGCTGAAGGAGCTCTTGGGCAAGCCCTTTTGCGAAACAGCAGCCGTTGGATGAGAATGAGACCTTATTCCTAGGCCTGGACTATGACTTTCTCTCAGCTCGCTTGGAGAAGTGTTTTGAGGTCGTGGAAGCGGTTCTCCAACTTCGACCGCATCGACAGTTTATGGATCAGACGCCAACCAGTAGGCAGAGTGCTCGTCACTTCAGATGCAGCTTTGGAGGCACCAAGGCAAGGATCGGGCAACTACCTCATCCTTTGCATGGCACCCATCGCCAGGGAGACCTCGGGAAGCCTTTGTCGCTGATTTGCCGGATGAACTCTATGACTATTGGTTCGGTGACCACGAGATTGCTCAGTTGGAGGTGCTCATGATTGCGCATGCGCTTTTAGCCAGGCCTCATGAATTCCGTGGTCGACAAGGTATCTGGGTCGCCGGCCTCATGTGTCTCCACAGAGGACGTAGTGACAGCTTGGAGGTGGAAGAGAGCTGCCACGATTCATTCATGTACCTCTTTTCGCATTGATTGTCTCTTCGCATTGGGAATACATCCCATCTAAAGCGAACTGGGCTGACCCGATTTCTCGGCTAGGATCTCAGGATCCATGTTTTCCTCCTATTTTAACTACCGGCTACTGAAGCTTCCTCTCGCGGCCGTTATCCGGATATTCCAATTTTTATGAATGCCTCCGGTATTAGTGCATTGGAGGTCAGACACATCCCTGGAGGGACCAGGGATGAGTATGCCAGGGATCTGGCTTCGCTGATCAGGCTGCGAGGCTGCAGCGACCCAAGGAAATCCTCCACAAATTAAGGTTTCATTGGACTTGGCCGTTGGCTCGGAGAGCTTTGGATGTGAAAGAGAAAAAGGAGAGTGTCACCTTGTCCCTTGGTAGCCGTGTAGCGTGAGACTTTGTAAATGAATACCTATATAAATATATATACAGACATACATGCATATGTGGAGCCGTCCCAAATCCAAAGTGAAAGCCATGAAAAGCGAACACGAACCCGGAGAGGATTCCTCTTCCAAACTCGTATTTTCACATTTGACAAGAATCAGAATTCCATGGAGCAAACCACCATTAACCTGCTGTTGGGACTTGTCCGTTCTTCGGGTGCAGGTGTAGATGTCAAACTCATGGTTGGTTCAGCGATTTGCCCTCATGCCTTTGCCTATCTGTTTCTTGACATGGCGACTCTGGAGGTGTCTGAACTGCTTGAGCTCATTACGCAACCAAGCTGCATCCAGATGTTTTCAGCCTTTGTGTTTTTCGCTTTTTTCCCCTGTATCAGTTCCCACCGACAAAACTTGAAGTCTGGCCCATCGCATCCAATTTCAAATCTTCTCCACACAGCAAAACATTTTGAAGCCCAGCCTGTGACAGTAAGTGTCGCACTCTACCATGCCCCATTCCAAACCATGTATCTTGTTTCTATGCCTATATCTTTATCTCAATCTACGTCTATATTTTTCGGAGGAAGTGTCGTAGATGGACATTAGAATTACCCAAGAAGTCTTAAGTCCAGTTGGCATGTTCCTGAAGTAAAGTAGGGGAGAGTAGAGAAGAGTAGAGTGGAGTCGGGTGGAGTGGAGCGGAGCAAAGGGGAGGGGCCGGGAGCATGGAGGGGCGGGAGGGGCGGCGAGTGAAAGGGCGGGGGGGCCGGGTCGAGTCGAGGAGATTAAGGGAAGAGGAGAGTAGAATGATGTTTCTGTTCTGATTCTTTGGCGTTTTGCAACTCAATGTCATTGGAACTGCTGCGTAAACGATGATCTACATGTTATAGGAATTGCGCGAAACCTTGTTTTATTTTCGGGTAAACGCACGTCACAGATCGGAAAACAAGATGCTCGCTTGCGCGCTGCTTGCGGACATCGTCGCCTCGCAGTGGAATCTTGCTCGAAACGTGCGTGGATTGGAACTGAGGTCTCCAGGTGGCTTTTGTTGTCTTGCTGTTCAAGCTGTGCTTTGCTATTTTGCGAGTGCCGAGCTCCTTGGTGCATTGGGACTGCTACATCAAGGGTCCTTGGTGTTGCGGCCGCGTGTGCGCGTCTATGGTCTTTTGCAAGTGCACGGGCATCATAAATCGTATGGGAGTGGCTTCATCAAGGTTGCAATGATGGGTTTCTGGTGTTTTTTTGGGCTGTTCATTTTCCTTTTTGAGATTCTTTCTGAAAACTACTTCAAAATCGTATTTTTTTTCGCTTTGGCACCGAGATCCGGTTCTGTCGCCGCAATTTCCGTTTTCACCGCGCGTAGTTCTGTGGTGGTTTGCAATGCAGCACCTGCAGATCGCAGTAGGTGGCTCCATCAAGGTTCCTTGGGTGTGCAGTTCTATAGCCTTTTGCAATCGCACGGGCGTTTCTAAATCCTATTGGGGTGGCTGCATCAAGGTTGCGAAGATGAGTTTCGGGCGGTTTGTTTTCTTTTTGGCGTTGATCATTGTCCATTTATTGTTTTAGACAGGTGCTCCAAAATCGTATATTTTTTCGCTTTGGCGCCGAGCCGGTGTTGGAGCTTGAATTTCCACGGCGGCGGCAAGTAGTTTTTTTAGCGCTTTGCAGCTCAGTCTCTGCAGATCGCGGTGGACTGGCAGCATCAAGATTGCTTGGTGCCGCGTTTGCGTGCGTAGTCTTCTGGTCTTTTTCAACTGGGCAGCGTAAAACCTAATGGAATGGCTGCATCAGGGTTGCGATGATTATGTTGTTCTTTTTTGCTTTGACTCCGAGACCCCTCCGGCTCTGGAGCTGCAATTTCTGTTGCCGCAAATAATACTTGAATTTGTGGAGCCCAGAAAGAAGAGAAGAGGTTTTGAAGCGGTGAGAAGAGCTGAGAAGAGGTAAGAAGAGGTGAGCATAGTTGAGAAGATGTAAAACTACTTGAGAAATCTTGAGAAGATGTGAAAGTAGCTGGGAAGAGTTGAAAAGAGTTGAGAAAGAGTTGAGGAGAGGTAGCAAGAGTTGAGCTGAGTCGGGTTGAGTTGAGAAGTGAGTTAGAAGAATTCAGAAGGGTTCCGAAGAATTGAGAAGGGTTGAGAACACATGGGAAGAGGTGAGAAGAGTTGAGAAGAGGCGAGACGAGGTGACAGGTGAGAAGAGTTGAGCCGAGGTGGGAAGGGACGAACAAAAATGAGAACAGTTGAGAAGGCTTGGGAAAATTGAGAAGAGCTGCGAAGAATTGAGAAGGGTTGAGAAGAGTGGAAAAGGGGCCAGAAAAGATGAGGGCAAAGGCAGAAAAGAATTGAGAAGATTCGAGGCTTCATCCGAACTCCTATACGCAAATTTGCCTTTCTGAAGGGCCTTACTTGTATATGATTCTATGTGTGCATATTGCTGATGATTGCATGTATACATAAAAACATATCCGTTTACATGTTTGCCCATGATGTACGCCCACGCGCACATATACAATTTCGGGCGATATACAAATAAATTGACATATGCATATGCATATACATATACTTATACCTATATATTTTTACATATACATTTACATTTACATACACTAGTACGTATACACGTATACATACACGTATACACATGCATATGCACATGCATATACATATACATGTGCACATACATTTACATATATATATATACATATACATGTATGCATGCATGCATGTATGTACGTATGTACGTATGTACGTTTGTATATCCGATAGTCTCTCCACCCAGAGAGATAGGTTTGGATGCTTGCAAACCTGCCCGCACCGGAGGTGCCAAGGCGTGGTAGTTTAGCAGCGAGGGATACAAACGGACAGATCTGTCAGACTGGTACAGCTTCAGCTGGGGGTGGGGCATTTTCGACAGAGCAGGGCGCCAAGAAAAGTGCACGCGACGGTGGTAATTTGCGCGTTTTGCAGATCGGCCCAACATCGTCCAAATGCGCCGTTTCGATCCAACATGTCCGCAGCATTGGCCCGACTTGGGGTCAACTTCGGCGAGCAAGGCCCCAACTTCGGCCCAACTAACTTGGCTCCAAGATGGCGCAACGTGGCCCCAACTTGGACCCATTTGGGAGCAACTTCGGCCCAAGTTGAGGTCCATATGGCTTCAAAATGGTGGACACAGCCGGCCCAATACGAAATCCTCAAAATGCTTGCTTTCACTGGTATCTTCAACACTTTGAAGCAATGTTCCCCATGATGTGTGTGTCATTGCGCCCAACTTGGTGTGAAGCTGGCGCCAAAGGGTCCCAAACTTCTCCACTTTGCACCTGACTTGGACTTCCATGTGCATCACATGGCTTCAATTTGGGGTCCATCTGGATTGCTTTGGCCCCAACTTCAGCCCAACAGGACCAATTGGGTCCTAAGCACGCCCGCTTCTTTCCTCTCTGTCCTATTCCCTGGGCGCGGGCAGTTCTCATCGCAAAGCGATTCGAATATACAAACATTATGCGGTGCCATTTATACACATGAAAACCCAAAAACAGGAAATTTCCCGGCCTTTTTTCCGTGTCCCATTGGGTGTTGTTATGAATTCTTGCCTTCCACCCTATTTGGTCGAAATCAGAAATTTGGATGAATACCTGCCATTGCATGACTGTCTTGGAATTAGGCAATTTCCAATCCGTGAGATATGGTCAAGAAGAGGTTCTCAATTTTCTTTCCACCTTCCTCACTCAAGAACAATGAGTTGCGTAATGTTGTCACAGGAACCAAAGAGGAGCACTGACATCCATATCACTTTGGAACGCATCATTTTTTATGCAAAAAAATGGTTTGTAACGATTTTGACACAAAGGCCTTCCGAAGCTTCGGAGCGAGCCGTAGCCTCGGGGTATCTTCGTGAGATCGAGAGATCAGATGAAGGTTTTGTTCCGCGGTTTTTGTCAATTCTGTTGATTGGGATCACTGGGTCAGGTTGCAAAGGAGCTCGCAGCATACACACAGTCGCATCTTGGCCCAATGTTTAAGCAACTTGCTTTGTTGTACGGTCCAGGCTGCCTCTCATTCTGGACCTTTGAGCTTTGGAAAGCGACCGCAGAGAAACCTGATAGGTCAGGGATGGGCAGGATGAGCGTCTAAACATTCAGCACCAGGCTGTTTGAAGGCAACGCATGGCCCCCCATAGAAAGAAAACAAACTACAGATTGAACATGTACTGAAGCAAGTCTTCACTTCACAGGCGCAAGGAGAACAATGCCAACAAAAAAAGAAATCTTGACTTGGAACGGGAAGCGCCAAACAAATTGCTAGGCGAAGAGGAATTATAGTAAGCATTATACGAAAAAAAACACTTCCCCCCTGTGTTAACATGTTTGTTTTGTGGTTGAGTTGTGTTTTTTTGCGCCACAAAAGAATATACCCAGAAGACGTACCGAACCAAAGAGGGCACATCACTACAAACCATTAGAAGGATTAGCGGCAGCCGCGAGTAACTAGATCATGCCGACGATCACAACGATAGCTGCACAGCCAGAATGCCCATGAAGATCTTTCTACTCCCATGCCCATTATCCACAACGAGATTGAGGACAAGGGCGAAGATGATACTGTAATATCTGTAATTGTGTATTCCCAGTGCGGCAGCAACGACCACTAGAAGAATATGAAGAAGAAGAAGAAGAAGAAGAACCCGAAGTAGAGGAAGTAGAGGAAGTAGAGGAAATAGAGGAAGTAGAGGAGGTAGAGGAAGAACACAAACAACAGGAGCGCAGTGGCAACAACTCTAACTTGTCCAACTTCAACGTTAACAGCCACAGCAACGATAAGAATGGCGACAGCAACAGCTACACTTGCAACAACGACGGGAATTGAAACAGTCTCAAACGACCCACCACACCCCCGACCACAAAGAATGACAACGCCAACGCTACTAGCAATGACAACGACAAGGACCTCCCGTGACATCCTTGACAGCGCGGTGACCAAAACGCCGAAGCAAGAGAAGCAGCATCAGCCTCAACGCCACGGCCAGAAGAGCAGGTGGGGGTCGTGCAAAAGGATGACAATTTCATGTCGCGAGCCGATGTGGACATGAAGGATCTCTGCGTATTTGCGTTGAAGAATCGTAAGCATCTAACCTAGGCTCAGCCATGTTTGCAATTCATATACATCATCCGCAAGCTTGTGCTTGCTTGCCTCATCACGAAGCTAGCTTGCTAGCTGGAGTTAATGATTTGGGGGCGGACTGGATGCAGCTTCCATGGTTTTGGGGCCCCGTTGTTCGAGCTGATTAATCACGTCGAACCGTGACCCCACCTCGGGCTCAAACCGCGCAGTGTCCATCCCGCTGGGTTTCATGTGTGACCACAGGTTCGCATGCCCACACACACATATACAAGACGGCATTCACCGTGAGTGTTCTGAATGTAAATGCAATGTAATCTAATGTAACGCCGTCTAATTTAATGTAATCTAACGTAATCGAATCTGATGCATGGCAATCCAAACTAATCTAATGTAATGTAACCTATGGTAATGCAAATCTAGCCTAATCTAAATATAATGTAACGTAATGTCATTTGATTGTAATTTAAATATGGTGTAAGTGTAGTTTGTAAATGTAATGCGATGAGAGAACAACCACTCGGAGTCTTGCATTCCATTTCCTCAATAGGTCTGCATGGAAACATCACCAAAGTTACCGAATTCTAAGGCTTGGTTTTTGTATAGTGGACATCTACATTTGCATCTATATCTTTACTTTATCTTTATCTCTATTTCTATCTCCATCCCCGTCTCCATATCTATCTCTATCTCTTTGTCTATCCATCTGTCTATAGGTACACATATAGACTACAGAGATATCGATATGTAGCTAGGCAGATAGAGATACTTAGATACATTCATCATAGACATAAGTATGTCTATCGATATATATATATATATATACGCACTATTTTTGTCACAGAAAGGAATAAGGAAGAAAAGGCCGAAGGAAAGAGCTTCAATCAGATGGTTGCAAAGTGGCTCAGCCGAAGCGCGTTCCTTTTGGGCACGTTGTATTTTGCAAGTAGAGTACTAGGAGCGGATATTGACGCTGGTATGCTGGGATGTCAGGGGGGGTTGTGGAATGATTATGGTGCATGCGAGCAAGGATATAATGCTACGCTGCTGTTCGCGTGTCAGCGACATCGAATGGTAGCTTATTTCAGCTCAAAAAATGACACTTAAAAGGTCGCGCCACGCATTCTCTCAATACGCATCTCTCCTTGCCCAACTAGTTTTCGCCCCCCCTTACCTTTGGCCTCAAGTAATACTTTCACTGGGAGCCATGAAAAAAGTAAGTTGCTTCTGATGATCAAGCCCAGAAGGATACACCTGTAGTGAAAGAAAATGCATGCAGGTCCACCTGGTCAAAGAGTCAAAGTCTCTGGGCCGAGCGGAAAAATTAAATGGCATAGGAAGGCGACGAGAGACTTTGAAAATGCATACCACAAAAATACCAGAACATTCGCCTAGCGTTGGTTTCACTTTTGCCACCAAAAGCTGTACTGTGTCCTAGAGTTTGAACTTGTAGCGCAAGGATTATTCAAGAGATGCTGTCTGGAGCTTCGGTCTAGGCCCAAGTTGTTGTTCTCCACAAGAGGAAATTCACATGCTGGAAATTTCCTGTCAAAATGATACTGCTGCCCTGCTCGCAAGACCTGTGTCTTGAATTTTCGCAAAGCAATTGCAAGAACGCCCAAGGTGGAAGGATTTGCAAACGCAGATGTCCTGCGAGGAACAGCATTTGGAGTTGCAGTTGATTCCTTGGATTTTGACACGTGTGATCGCATTTGCCGTGAAAGACGATGCAAGATGCATTTTTCCCCACATTGACGTGTGGGGTTTTTGTTTTTAGTGCTGTATCCGCTCCTTCTCCTCCCGCCTCCTCCCGCCTGTCCACACACACACACATCACTCACACATACATCACACACACACACATACACTCACTCACATCCTGTCCTCCCTCACACTCATCACACACGCACACACATCTCTCACACGTACATCACACACACACTCACACAAACACACACGCACACACACACACACCTCACACATACATCACTCACACATACACACACACACATA
>CAMXCT020002071.1:76159-109715 GCA_947184155.2 Cladocopium goreaui
AAAGTTTAGCAACTGAACACGGCTTCATATCAAGTTGCCCGCGCCATCAAGGTTCCGGAGATAGATTTGGTAGTTTCAGCAGACCCTGATTGCTTGGAACAGCAACTTCAAGGCGAAGGGCTCTCAAAGTTCAAAGTAGGGCGTCTTAGAACAAGGCTGCGAGACTTGAACGGTCCTTTCAGGCCGCCTCTCGAAAGGCGGCATTCCAAAAGCGCGCATAACCCTCAGTGCTTCCTGCTAGTAGTGCTTGCTGCTAGTGCACATTTCAAACTTTCAAAACTGCATCCAGCGCCTCGTTACCTCGAACTGCATAATGCGCAGCACGCAGCTCCATGAGTGCATTTTTGGAACGGTTTTCCATTTTCCAGAAATTCCCAGGTATGGATGCTCGCAAAATGCAGAAGTCAGCTATTCGTGCCTGCTGCAACCCTAGTATTGTAGCATGGATTCAGAGCGAGCTGTCCTCATCGGGTTGGTCGCTCAAGACCGTCTTCTAAGTACGTTCTTTGGGTGAAGATTTGAGATTCGTGACATTCCCTTGCTGAGGGTACATACAGAGTTTCATGCTGTACTTCCACCAAGCCAGGCACTGACCTTTTAGTCGCTGCCCCCGCCTCGGTAGATTGAGTGTCTCTCGCATTTGCACGTCGCGGGTATTCCCGATTCGAAGGCCGGAGGCTTCAAGTTTCGCAGATCTGCATTCCGTTGTGAAGAACCCAAGGCATCGTCCAACAAAATTGTGCAATCACACCTTGCGTCAATAACTCATTCCCAAGACTAGGCTCTATTCAATACTTTGGTTCAAGCAGGTCACTCTGATGGGACCATCCACAATGAGCGTGCTGTGCTTAAGGTACTGCTTTGCTCACATTATTCGCCGCAGCATGGAGTACTGTACTAGACAGTGTCAAAGACAAGGCTCTGTGCCATTGATTGGTGTAGCTGCAGGATCCCAATTCCCCTTTTGGCCAAGGTCTCTGGTCAAGGAATCCCAGTTGACTTCTCCGTCAATTGTGCCGGGAGCCTGGCACAATCTGGCACATCAGGTGGCTGCAACGAAAGCAGCCGCGCTTGCTACCAGGCCACCCCTGGTTGCCACGCGGCACTCGTGACTGCTTGTGGAGAGCCTCTGCCCCAGGGTAACAGACACAATCAAGAGCTGATTCAGCTGAAATTCATCTCCATAGACTCACAGAGTCACTTGGGGTCAGGATTGATCCCCGATCTCGAGGGCTGATATTGCTAGTGAGGCAAGGACATAAATGTCGAGTCAACCCTTCGTATCTTCGAATTTGGAATAGAAGTCTTCCAGGCGATGGTCAAAAGATCGCGGGGTGTATGTCTCTCAGATTTTATACCCTTGAGCAGGGGCACCCCGCTGGAAGACATACACATATGCGGATACACGTGCACATACACACACACACACTTGCTCAGAAACATCTTTGCGAATTCTGATGTGGAATGCATCTTACGTGCAAAAACACTCCGATTAAGCCTGACAGGAGCCATTGGATGATCAGAAGTGAGAAGCCTCAGGTTGAAGTTTGGTTGACACTTGACAGTGCAGTTAAACAACAACAGAAAACACAGTATGACGTGTCCCCCAGCTGCGACTTGAATGCGCCCAGGAGCGACACTGCAGGTACAGAAGTTTGCGTCCAAACTTCCGTCCAGTTGATTTCCATAGCTTCGTTGGCGTGACTAGGAAATCAACCGTCACGCCCCCTGCAATTGAAAAGGAGATTGGATAAACGCCTGGTAAAATATTCAAAACTGGTTCATTGTAATGGCAAAGAACCTGATAAGAAAAAGCAATTCCGTCAATCAAGGTAGAAGTTTTACATCTCTTCAGATGTTCCACACACACGCCCCGCTGCCGCGAGGCTTTTTAAGGCCCCAACGAATGAGATGAAGGTGAAGATGAAGGAAAGATGAAAATGAGATGACGATGAAAATGAGATGACAATTACTTAACCGGAACACAAGAGGGGGAACGCAAAAAGGAAAAGGAAAAAGAGAGAGAACACCAACACCAACACACCTGGCCCGAAACGGGCAAACCCTGAAAGGGCAAGGAAAAAAGAAAAAGCGGACGGACGACGGGCCAAAAAACCAACCAGAGGAGGGGGGGGCGGACAGAAGCGCCTGACACAACCTACAAGGCGAGAGCCAAAGCCTACCTAGGAACGCGAAGGACCCAAACCTGACCTAGAGAGGAAAGCGCGCATGAGATAGGGGACCAATGGGGAACTAGTTGATGAAATAAGATGCATCCACATTACGTGCATTTTTCGCGATAAGGCTCAAAGGCCCTCGGCTTTCATTTCACACCCTGTAAACGGCTTACGTCGTCAACCCCTGAATTACGTGCACAATTGAACCTCACCAACGGCCATAAAAAGAAAGAAAGACCACACCTAAAGCATGTCCTATTGCCTGATTTTTCATGAAAGAAAAGGTGAAGCCAGGCACAGCGGCACGTTGTTCAACCAAACGACATTCGACAGGGTGAAAACCGAAAAATGGCCAGCTGTTCACTTTACTTAAACGAATTACTAATTCAAAAGTGTAAATTCAGACAAAAGAAAGGGTGAAGCCAGGCACAGCGGCATGCTGTTCAACCAAACGACAGTCGACAGGGTGAAAACCGAAAAATGGCCAGCTGTTTCACGATACTTAGACGAATTACTAATTCAAAAGTGTCAATTCAGAGGTCGTTTCAACGTGTCAATTTTTAGCCTGGAAAGGCTTTCCCCGAGGGGTTCATGCCACCTTGACGAATCCAGCATGAATCACACACTTGCTCAGAAACATCTTTGCGAATTCTGATGTGGAATGCATCTTACGTGCAAAAACACTCCAATTAAGCCTGACAGGAGCCATTGGATGATCAGAAGTGAGAAACCTCAGGTTGAAGTTTGGTTGGCACTTGACAGTGCAGTTAAACAACAACAGAAAACACAGTATGACGTGTCCCCCAGCTGCGACTTGAATGCGCCCAGGAGCGACACTGCAGGTACAGAAGTTTGCGTCCAAACTTCCGTCCAGTTGATTTCCATAGCTTCGTTGGCGTGACTAGGAAATCAACCGTCACGCCCCCTGCAATTGAAAAGGAGATTGGTTAAACGCCTGGTAAAATACTCAAAACTGGTTCATTGTAATGGCAAAGAACCTGATAAGAAAAAGCAATTCCGTCAATCAAGGTAGAAGTTTTACATCTCTTCAGATGTTCCACACACACGCCCCGCTGCCGCGAGGCTTTTTTAAGGCCCCGACGAATGAGATGAAGGTGAAGATGAAGGAAAGATGAAAATGAGATGACGATGAAAATGAGATGACAATTACTTAACCGGAACACAAGAGGGGGAACACAAAAAGGAAAAGGAAAAACAGAGAACACCAACACCAACACACCTGGCCCGAAACGGGCAAACCCTGAAAGGGCAAGGAAAAAGAAAAAGCGGACGGACGACGGGCCAAAAAACCAACCAGAGGAGGGGGGGGGGCGGACAGAAGCGCCTGACACAACCTACAAGGCGAGAGCCAAAGCCTACCTAGGAACGCGAAGGACCCAAACCTGACCTAGAGAGGGAAGCGCGCATGAGATAGGGGACCAATGGGGAACTAGTTGATGAAATAAGATGCATCCTCATTACGTGCATTTTTCGTGATAAGGCTCAAAGGCCCTCGGCTTTCATGTCACAACCCTGTAAACGGCTTAAGTTGTCAACCCCTGAATTACGTGCACAATTGAACCTCACCAACGACCATAAAAAGAAAAAAAACCACACCTAAAGCATGTCCTGTTGCCTGATTTTTCATGAAAGAAAAGGTGAAGCCAGGCACAGCGGCACGTTGTTCAACCAAACGACATTCGACAGGGTGAAAACCGAAAAATGGCCAGCTGTTCACTTTACTTAAACGAATTACTAATTCAAAAGTGTAAATTCAGACAAAAGAAAGGGTGAAGCCAGGCACAGCGGCATGCTGTTCAACCAAACGACAGTCGACAGGGTGAAAACCGAAAAATGGCCAGCTGTTTCACGATACTTAGACGAATTACTAATTCAAAAGTGTCAATTCAGAGGTCGTTTCAACGTGTCAATTTTTAGCCTGGAAAGGCTTTCCCCGAGGGGTTCATGCCACCTTGACGAATCCAGCATGAATCACACACTTGCTCAGAAACATCTTTGCGAATTCTGATGTGGAATGCATCTTACGTGCAAAAACACTCCAATTAAGCCTGACAGGGGCCATTGAATGATCAGAAGTGAGAAACCTCAGGTTGAAGTTTGGTTGGCACTTGACAGTGCAGTTAAACAACAACAGAAAACACAGTATGACGTGTCCCCCAGCTGCGACTTGAATGCGCCCAGGAGCGACACTGCAGGTGCAGAAGTTTGCGTCCAAACTTCCATCCAGTTGATTTCCATAGCTTCGTTGGCGTGACTAGGAAATCAACCGTCACGCCCCCTGCAATTGAAAAGGAGATTGGTTAAACGCCTGGTAAAATACTCAAAACTGGTTCATTGTAATGGCAAAGAACTTGATAAGAAAAAGCAATTCCGTCAATCAAGGTAGAAGTTTTACATCTTTTCAGATGTTCCACACACACACACTTGAAAACATACACCCCAGACATCATACACAATGGAAGTGCAAGCAGATGCCCAGACCAGCTTTGCTGCGCCCAAGGTGCCATGTTGCGCGAGGACACCTGCCTCCATATGGATGGACCCTTTTGGCCATCTTTTTCCTCCAGGCTTGAAGAGATAGATGACTACATTCAGCCGAATTGAAGCCATGTGGCTCCACGATGCTCCTTGTTTATTCCCGCTTTTCTTTCCATTTTTGCCGAGCCCAAGAATCCGTCACAGGCAAAGGAAAAGCTACTGCCGCCCATAAGCGGGATGATGCTTGATTGGCACAGCAGCTTGAACATGCTTGATGCAAATTGAATAGAATTGCACAGGTGTATCTTCTGTCGCCCGTCCACGTGAGTGTAGATGAGCGTAGGTGTGGGGACAACAGGTTTCTTTCTAAGCTCCTGAAAAATTGATCGGCTCATGTCAAGCTCAATACTGAAACTTTCTGCTAGACAGACACCAGTTTTCCTGCTGAGACGTGTTTAGAATGATCGGTTCATGTCAAGCCGGACAATGAAGCCTTCTCTGAGAGACAAAAGGTTCCTTCCTGAAACGTTAGAGAGCGATAGTTTTATGTCAAGCCTGCTGCTGCTACTTCTGCTGCTACTGCTGCTGCTACTGCTGCTGCACGTGTGCCTGCGTGGGCGCGTAGTATGCTGCTGGGGGACACGCATAGTGCGTGCTTCATTGCACGCATGATCACGCATGCGTGATTTGCAGCAGTACACCTGGGAGGTTTCGGCTTTAAAAATGCGTCAGGAAAATTGGAAACGACTATGTTGCCAGGCACTGAATAAATAACTGGCCCAAATTGCAAATCTATTCTGGAGGCACTGAAGCACCGTTTTTAGATAGGACTTATGAAACATGGTTCTTCTTCCCGAGCAAATCAAAGCTGAGGTGCAAACAAATGGAACAGGCCAGGGTGGAAATGATCAGCAGACTTTGTGTTTCAAAATGACTCAAGTATCTGAGCCGTCTCATCCGGACAAATTTCTGCCAGATCACATGTTGCAGTGCCGCAATTGCGCAGAAGCCGAATGCAGAAAGCAGTGGGCAGGTCATTCTGCGGAGGGCACTGTTGGAAGCCTGTTCTCGAGGTTCATAGGCCATGAGCGAGTCATAAAGACAATTTCGGCAAAAATGTTCATTAGTTAATTGTAGATATCGCCTTGTCATGCCATGTTTGAACAGGTTTCTACAGAAACGAGATAGATCTACAAAAGGAGGCTGGCCGTTTTTGTGGAGTCATATTTCCCGGGGACGGAAAAACCATAAAGCGCCGGTTCGCCAGGTTGTTTCACTCCGTTTGGGCACAAGAGAAACCATCAGCCTCGGGTAGCTTGGCGTGCAAGCCGAATGCTACCTGTATCAACTCATCTTCATCGCCCGACTGAGGCCATTCGATGATGAAGCGGTTCGCCCACTTGTACATATCGAGGACACTGACTGAATCAATCAGCTGTTACATATCCATGGTTTTTGCTGTCAGTTTCTTTACATACTTTGTGTTTGTATAGCATTGTGTCTGGCACTTGGCCTACTGACAGTATTAAAGGACCGGATAACCCCACATGTCAACTTCTTCCAATAATGAGCAACAAGTGTTGAAGCGGGACGGGGAAGGAAGGAAAGACAAAGGAGGTGGTGAAGGATCGAGTAGTAAAAAAAGTTGTATGTGAAAGATGTTGTGTGACAAAGAAAGACGGTGTGTGACAAAGATGGTATGTATGTATGTATGTATGTATGTATGTATGTATGTATGTATGTATTTATGTATGTATGTATGTATGTATGTATGTATGTAATGTATGTATGTATGTAATGTAATGTAATGTAATGTATGTATGTATGTATGTATGTATGTATGTATGTATGTATGTCCTGTCCTGTCCTGTCCTGTCCTGTTATGTTATGTTATGTTATGTTATGTTATGTTATGTTATGTATGTATGTATTTATGTATGTATGCATGTACGTACGTATGTATGTATGTAGCCAAAAACCGGCATGCCAACACCATGATAGGTGAATGGCAGTGGCCGGTCTTGGCAGCACGTGCAATGTGGCCAAGCAGTGCGCGCAGACCGTCATGAGAGCGGACGGTCTGCTGCAGGCGCTTGGTGAACGAGCTTCGCAGAGGCACCTGGCAGGTCAGGCAAGTCAGACAGCAACAACACGCATGGACAACTAAACGATGCATTGACTCATGACTCGTTGGTGAGCTGGCAACTGGCAAAGCAAGAGTTTCCGGCGCGGCAATCGGTATCAATGGCAGCTTCAGCAGACAAATCGAAACATGTTCAACAGACAAGCCCAGTGCCGTAAGTGCCACGCCTGCCACGCAAAGTGAAGGTCCATGTCGCCAAGATCCCCCACCCCTTAAAGTGTATGGAGAGAGGGGGGTACGAGGGAATAATAGGGTCTATGTGATTGTTCCCTTTCTGGCTTTCATTCAATGGAAAATAGCTAGATTCATTAAACTAACTAAAGGAAATAAATCAATTACATGGGATTTCCATTTTATTCATTAAACTAATTAAATGAGTTCAATCAGTTAAATATATTTTCCATTTAATTTATTTAATTCATTAAATTAACTAAATGAATTAAACATATTTTCCATTTAATTCATTAAGTTAATTAAATGAATTAAATGAATTCAATAGATGTTCCATTTAATTCATTAAATTAAGTGTATGAATTAAATGAATTAAATAGATTTACATGGTGACATGTATACTAAAACCCTGGGTGCAAAGCTTAACCCTGGACAGCAAGATCAATCAATATTCGTTAAATTAACATCTGCTGCTTGTCAGCCAGGATGCCAGTCACTGACCGCGGCTCCTAGTCCAAGTTTTAGTTCCAGGAAGCCAGTCGGTGGCTCCTCCTTCTGGTTAAATTATTATTCTTTTCCAACGGCAATATTGACCATTGACCGCCGATGCATGATGCAGAGTATCACGGCTCAAATTCAATCACGGCTCCGCTACTGCAGTGGCTCGCCCGAATCAGCTTTATAACTTTCAAGGATGCCATTATGTCTGGCTCCTTCTGCGCATTGCATGATAGGTGCAGTGCATTGATTCATTGATTGACTGACATTTTCGGGATGCCATGCTTGACTCCTTTGATCATCGTCATCTGTAACAGGCCAGGATGCCAATATGTTTGTTTGGCTCCTATAAACTGATAATATTATATTACTGCCGGCTCGTCTTCGTTTCAAGACTAGCGGTCAGAAATGCGGCGTCGTCAAATATTTTTCAGTTTCAAACTCAGCAGGCCAGATTCAGAACTCGCTAGTGATAACCACGCTGCCGCAGCCATGCCGCTGCCAGTGACAGCTGCGGTGCCTGCCGCCGATGAGCAGCAAGCTGATGCCGCCCACGGTGCCACTGAGGCACCAAATGTTGAAGTTCTTGTTGCTGGTGCCCCTGCGCCGAAGGCGCCGCCGAGTGCAGTGCCGATTGCTGAGCAGCCGCTGCCAATGACTGCATCTGACGCTGCCATTGCCGAGGCTTATCAAGAGGCTCTAGTAGCAGCCCCGCTTTGGAACAGACAGGCCTCAGAAATTACTTGAAGTGCCCGCAAGCTTTGCGGGAGCAGGGCCTATCATTGAATGCTGAAGCAATTGGTGATTTCGGAAGTGGCTTCAGTGGTCCTGGAAATGTCGCCATAGGATACAGCCCATGCTTGACAAAAAGCAGGAGCGAAGAAAATGGATACTGACCCACCAGGCAATTTTTGTTGGCTTTGAGGGTGAAACGAATGTGCCCGTTGTCCAGGATGTCTTAGATGTCGAGCCTGGGTATGATGCCATGATTAGCAGCAATGGCAGGGATGATGCAAACTTAAAATAGGCAGCTGGCTCCTTATTACTATATTTATGTCGTGTAAGAAGTGTAGCCTAGCGTCAGTCAGAGTCAGGATGCGGGTGATGCAAATAGGCAGATGGCTCCTGTATAATTATTATATTTATGTCGTCGTGTGAGCCGAGTGTCAGTCAGAATGCCGTTTGAAAAGAAGGCTCCTTTTGCGATAGTAGGATGCCATCATCCCCCCAAAAGAGAAGGATTTTTTTTTAAAAAAAAGCACGGAATTAAATTAAATTGCCTAAGCCCTACCCAGTATACGACCCTATACGAACCGTCGTGGATTCTCCTGGATGTGCCTTGCTTGCCCCCAGTACTTGAAATGCATAGCTGCACTGATGTGCAGCTACCCCCCCTTTCATACAATACATTCACATGCTCTGGGGATTTGTGGGGTGTGTTGGCATGCGTTGGCATTCTCCCTACTACTAGACATTGGAACATATTGGAACCACCTGGAACCTATACGACCCTATACGAACCGTCCTGGATTCTCCTGGATGTGCCTCGCCCCCAGTACCTGAAATGCATAGCTGCACTGATGTGCAGCTACCCCCCCTTTCATACAATACATTCACATGCTCTGGGGATTTGTGGGGTGTGTTGGCATGCGTTGGCATTCTCCCTACTACTAGACATTGGAACATATTGGAACCACCTGGAACCTATACGACCCTATACGAACCGTCCTGGATTCTCCTGGATGTGCCCTGCCCCCAGTACCTGAAATGCATAGCTGCACTGATGTGCAGCTACCCCCCCTTTCATACAATACATTAAGCATTGATGAGATTTGGAGACATGTTCAGAACAGAGGGGAAGTTTCAATGTTCAAATATTTCTTGTTGCTTCCAAATGGCTTTGCATCTTTGCTCCGAAAAATGAAACGCAATAAACTTCAAAGGCCTTCTTAGCATCGTGAAAAAAATGCGCAGCCGTCCTGTTTTCAAAGCCTTGAAATTTCGTGAGATTGCAGCCTTGGCAAAGAGAACGACTAAAAATTGCTTTGGGCTCATTGATTCTGTGGCCAGATATCGAAAGAAGCTGTGGAAATCAATCGAAGGGCATCGGCAGTTTTTGATGTTGAAACAACATGGTCCCCCCTTACTTTCATACATTTCCAATGTTTTTCAGAAACCACCTAGCCCCCCCTATATTTTATACATTTGATATTGTCTCATCTCATCCAGATTACTGCAGTAAATGAACGTGGTCCCCCCTATGCTTCATACATTTGAAGATTCTTAACTTGCAATGAATTGATAGTTCATAGTAGCAGCTCACCCCCCAGAGGAATACATGTTTGGGTTTCCTAAATATTGTTTTGTGCTGGTGCAAGGCAGGTCCCCCCCATGTCTCATTCAATCAAAAATAGTAATAATGTATAAACCTTCTTGACACCTCTTTTCCGTTGCCGGGCTTGACCACCTGCCCCCCCCTACCTTTCATACATTTGATGGAAATGTATGACCAGGGCGGGTGTATACATACGGAAGGCACGGGGGTTCGCCAAGTGCCACGCCTGCCGCGCAAAGCGAAGGTCGCTGGCACCAAGCGCCACGCCTGCCACGCAAACAGCCACGGCGCCCGCCAGACCCAAGCGCGCCACCAGAGCCACCCCAGTGTCGTAAGTGCCACGCTTGCCACGCAAAGTGAAGGTCGCTGTCGCCAAGTGCGAAGGTCGCTGTCACCAAGCGCCACGCCTGCCACGCAAACAGCCGCAACGCACGCCAGACCCAAGCCCGCCACCAGAGCCAGCCGAGTGCCGTAAGTGCCAGGCCTGCCACGCCAAGTGAAGGTCGATGTCACCAAGCGCCATGCCTGCCACGCAAAATGAAGGTCGCTGTCACCAAGCACCACGCCTGCCACGCAAACAGCCACGATGCCCGCCAGACCCAAGTGCGCCACCAGAGCCACCCCAGTGCCGTAAGTGCCACGCCTGCCACACAAAGTGAAGGTCCATGTCGCCAAGTGCCACGCCACCAGAGCCACCCCAGTCCCGTAAGTGCCACGCCTGCCGCGCAAAGTGAAGGTCGCCGTCGCCAAGTGCCACGCCCGCCATGCAAAGTGAAGGTCGCTGTCACCAAGCGCCACGCCTGCCCCACTCCCGTAAGTGCCAGGCCTGCCACACAAAGTGAAGGTCCATGTCGCCAAGCGCCAAGTGTGCCACGCAAAGTGAAGGCCGCTGTCGCGAAGTGCCACGCCTGCCACGCAAACAGCCGCCGCGCCCGCCAGACCCATCAACCTTCACTTATGTGGCAGGCGTGGCGCTTACGGCGCTGGGCTGGCTCTGGCCAAGCACGCCTCCAGAGCCAGCCCAGCGCCGTAAGCGCCACGCCGGCCAGGTCGATGTCACCAAGTGCCACGCCTGCGCAAAGTGAAGGTCGCCGTCACCAAGCGCCACGCCTGCCACGCAAACAGCCACGGCGCCCGCCAGACCCAAGCGCGCCACCAGAGCCACCCCAGTGCCGTAAGTGCCACGCCTCCCGCGCAAAGTGAAGATCGCTGTCGCCAAGGGCCACGCCTGCCACGCAAACAGCCGCAGCGCCCGCCAGTCCCAAGCACACCACCAGAGTTGTGTGTGAGCAAGTTGTGTGTGTGTGTGTGAGCAAGTTGTGTGTGGACAAGTTGTGTGAGAGTAAGTTGTGTGAGAGCAAGTTGTGTGTGTGTGTGTGAGCAAGTTGTGTGTGGACAAGTTGTGTGAGAGTAAGTTGTGTGAGAATAAGTTGTTTGAGTGAGCAAGTTGTTGTACATGAGCAAGTTGTGTGTGAGTAAGTTGTGTGAGTGAGCAAGTTGTGTGAGAGTAAGTTGTGCATGAGCAAGTTGTGAAGGCCGATGTCACCACAAGTTGTGTGTGTGTGTACAAGTTGTGTGTGAGCAAGTTGTGTGTGAGCAAGTTGTGTGTGTGGACAAGTTGTGTGAGAGTAAGTTGTGTGAGTGAGCAAGTTGTATGTGAGCAAGTTGTGTGTGAGCAAGTTGTGTGTGGACAAGTTGTGTGAGAGTAAGTTGTGTGAGTGAGCAAGTTGTATGTGAGCAAGTTGTGTGTGAGTAAGTTGTGTGGTGAGTAAGTTGTGGGTGGGTAAGTTGTGTGAGAGTAAGTTGTGTGTGAGCAAGTTGTGTGAGAGTAAGTTGTGTGTGAGCAAGTTGTGTGAGAGTAAGTTGTGTGTGGACAAGTTGTGTGTGGACAAGTTGTGTGTGAGTAAGTTGTGTGTGGAGAAGTTGTGTGTGAGTAAGTTGTGTGTGGAGAAGTTGTGTGTGAGTAAGTTGTGTGTGAGGCATTAAGTTGTGTGTGAGTAAGTTGTGTGAGAGTAGGCGGGAGGAGGCAGCGGGCGGGAGGACGGGGAGGAGGCAGGCGGGAGTGCAGAACCAAAATCAAGAACCCCACACAAAGATGTGGGGAATGACAGTGGAAACCGTTCAAAAATTGAATCTAGGATCCGTTCGATGCTGAAAGAAACTTTGGAGCTGGTCTCAGCTCAGAGGCTGGAGCACAGTCTGCAGACTGTCTACTTCTGCCGTTCCTGATCACCTGAGAGTGTTTTCAGAGGAAGAGCATGGAAAATGAATGAAAATGTTGGAAAAACATGGAAACATGCAACACCATGGACACCATGCAGTGTGCATGCAGTTTGCTTCAATGGAAATAGCCAGGGACTACAGCGTTTGCGGGAGGAACTCCTTCGGGCAGACAAGATGCTCTTGGCGGGCGAAGAGGCTTTGCGCAACGAAGCTGCAAATGCTAATTGCATGCAGCAACTTGTAACAGGGCTTTCTGTGCTAACTTTGTTTTGGGACAGTTTTTGCCAAAGCCAGATGACATAGAATATATATATATGTATATATATATATATGTATATATATATATATGTATATATATATATATGTATATATATATATATGCATATATATATATATGCATATATATATATATGCATATATATATATATGCATATATATATATATATGTGTGTGTGTGTCAAATATATATATACAGAACGGGTGCTCACAGGGATGCTGTTTTCCAAGTATAAAGTATAGAAAACACTGTAATTTACAGTATATTTTGCACCACATAGCTTCAAAATCTAGGTAAAACGCACGTTTTTTCAATATGCAAGTCAGTAAATTTAGAGAAATCCACAAAAAAAAAGATGGAAAATACAAAAAACGGCAAAAAAAAACATATTTTGCGACTCTTTGGGAGAGGGCTCCATAGAGAAAATCAAAAACACCCTGAGAAAACCAAAGAAAAACAAAACAAACAAACAAAAAAACAAAAAATCCAAAAATCCAAAACTATAGACCCCATGGGACACCATGTCACAAGAGTCCAGACATGAGGTGTATAGTTTTGGATTTTTTGGATTTTTGGGATTTCTTTCAATTTCTGCCGCATTGGATGCTTTCATTGTCACATGTCATGGTCTCATCTTTGTGTACGCTGGCATGTAGCAATAATGCTCAACCCAAAAAAAAAGCGACTACGAGACTTTTACAATGGTGTCCGTGCCTGCTGACAACATCCACTTGGACAATGCCGTGTCAGCCACTCAGGGTCTTTTCCTCAGGGATCTTCCTGCACATGTCTGCGTTGGGCCAATGCCTCCAGGAGCTTTGTTGGCAACTGATCTGCCCCTCAACGACCTGAATGTTAGCTGGCTGCCCGAATATCAAGCACTTCCTCGACCTCTTCCTGGACATTCCGAAGAGCACTATCAATGTTCCAAGTCTTCAAGCGATCTTCAGAGACCAGGCTTGGGAAGAATTACCAGAAGTCATGAAGCTCAAGATTCGCCCCACCTTCCAGGCTGTCAGCCAGTACTTCCTGCTGCCGCAAGATGATGACCACTTGATCTTGCTGAAGCATGTCTACATCATGGATGACAAGGTGCTGGGGTCTTATGTTCAATCTCTTCTTCGTGGAAAAGGCAAGGAAATTGCGTGGGGCAATCAGAACAAGAAGCTTGTCAGGAAGGCTTTCCAGCGGATGCTTGAACAACTGGGAGGCTTGCAATTCAGAAAGCACACCCTCACTCCTGAAAAAAAGAAACCCACATCCAGCGCCACTGTGCCTGAAAATGATGGGTGGCAGTTCACTCAAGAACATGGAGAGCTGGACAAAAGCGATCTCAAACAGCTGAAGTGGATTCATCATCACATCAACTTGGAAGGGTGCCCGATCCATGGCTGGCAGGAACGTCTTGTTCAGAAGGCTCTTGACTCCTTGGCGAATGACTCAACATGTGCCAAATTGTGTCAAAGGTACGACCTCACCATTGCGGACTTTGAGCCTGAGGTCAGAGACATTTTGAAGAGGGTGGTCCCTTGTCTGCGAGATCATGCCTTATGGCTCTTAGGTGAAGCAGGGAGAGGTAAGACGCCATTGGGGCGGGTTATTGCAATGATGTTTTCCCGGTACCACGGAGGCCAAGGAACTTTTCGCACCACCGCTGACCTGGACTTCTTCAAGGGCATCCCCTTCACAAAGACAGTTCCAGCTCTCTTTGACGACGGCAATATCAGTGGAGAGGAGGTGAAGAAGATCAAGGCTTTCACAGACGTGGGAGATGATGAATCAATGACACGTGCACGTTGGACCAGCGCAAAATTTGTCCGTCGTGAAGTCTTGGACAACTCCTATAACCCTGATGCTGAACCAGAGGACAACAACTTGGAATCTGACCTCATGGTTTCCCATGAAGATTTCTTCCTCATGATCAGGCCCGCACTTGGCAGCATGTCCCGAACAGACGCCATGGCAATCCTGAAGCGCAGTGCTTTCATCATCTTCGGCAAGAAGCATATCACTTATCGTCTTCCACCCGAACGTGAAACCAAGGCCTACCGCATTCGATGGCAGAAGGTGGACATCCTCTTGGATACATAGAAGCCCAAACTCAAGAACTTCAAGCAAGGTGGTCCAGCTCCTGAAGATTACGATGAACATTGTGCTCAGGAAGCAGCTGCTCATCTGCAACTATGTCTGCGTTCTGCAACATGTGCTGTGTCTGAAGAGAAAGCTAGAATATCATGCATATGTCCAATGGGTTCTTCGTTCATGTCGTGCCTGTATACAAACATGATTAGAAACGTCATGTGTCTGCTTGTACTTGCATCATGCTCTGTCTGCTTGTCCTCTTGCTCAGGCATGGCTTCAGGAAGCTATTCGCAAAGCTGATCATCTCCATGGGCAACAAGTTGCAGAAGAAGAGAGGAAAATCAGGGAGGCCAAAATGCACAGCATTCCATTCGTGAAGATGGAGCAGGAAGAGTATCTTGGCCTTTGTGCTTCCCCCACATCATCATGAGTTTCAGCATGTACACAAACGTTTTCCCACCAGGTATCATGACGGACATGCCTCCCTGGCTCGCGAAACCCGTCGAGATCCCGTAGGTGTGGACACAGATCGTGCCAGCATGGGTTGGACGAATTGGGATCTTGCCAAGGAGGGGCAAGACAGAGAAGGTCGTTTTCAAGTCTTTACGTCCTGCCACCCGTCACGTCATTGAACTGGACACCCCCTCGCCATCTCCGACGAAACGAAAGTCAACGCCACTGCCTTCAATGCCTTCAACAGGAAATCCCAGCAATTCCATGCTGGGCCTGCCAGATGAGGAAGACACCTTGGAGCAGGCCTTGGAGCATGAGATGGAACTTGCCTTGGATGAATTGGATAACTTCCCCAAGGTGGGCATGGCTCCTGAAGAAGGGACTCCTTGATTTGACTACATTGGCTTTCTTGGTCTGAGCGCCAGGTAGCCTGCAGCTTGCTAGAAGAGTTTTGATGATTGTGCCTTCGGAGTTCAGCTGGCTAGGAGTTGCAAAAAAAATGCCCCAACTGCCAACTGCCTGCATGACACCACAGAACCCTATGTGCTACTACTTTAAAGTCATTAACAGTGCAGTCAACATGTCAAGTGTACAGCTGTTAGTCTTGCTTTCTTGTTCTCTCCAGCATACATGTCTCATTCACAAAGGAAGCTTCTGTATCGCCTGTAGCCGTATATTGCTCGGGTACTATGGCGTGCTACTGCTCTTCTTTGACCTTGTGCTCTTGTGATGCTGGTTGGCGGCTTTCCCACCATCATCACGAAGTCAGCGCCACTGTATACGACCTGATCGGCAAGAAGAGCGTGACTGTCCGTACCAAGAAGTGTCAGAGCTGCAGGACTATCATTGGGCCCAATTTCAAGAACACGGGTGGCGCTCTAACCAACAATGTGAAGGTTTCGACTTTGGGTCGTGCAGACGTCCTCTTCATCAATGTCAAAATCGGCTTCACTATCCGCTATCTCAAGTACCATGCGAACCTCTTCTTTCGTTGTGCTACAAGTGCTCGCGGTGTGGAGTGGGCTTTTGAGAAGACATTCTTCGATCAAACTCAAGGACAGCCAAGCATGGGTTGGACAGGAAACTTTAGAAAACTTCATTATGATGTTTTGTTCTACTACCTTGTCAGCATGGAAATGGAGCCACTTGGTCGACATCTACAAGTTGAACTTGGAAATGAGTTGACTGATCAAACTCTGCAACTCTTCGACCAATACTGCCATGAACATCATTTCCCTCCACCCGTGCCATCCAAAGTCACCGCCTTAGTGGGCGATGGCCATCAGAAAGTCATGGTGAAATGTCGTGGGCAGGTAGTCTCCAAGCGGGCTGGTAGACCTCGCACAAAGAAGCCTTCCAAGCGTCACCACGGCCACGGCTGGTTCATGCTTATTGACCCAAAGACTGGTCGGATCTTAGCTGCCCTCACCCAAATGAAGCCAGAAGGGAACGAGGTGGCTGCAGAGGCTTTGTGCAAGATCCTACCTACATACAAGAAAGTGGATCTCTTCATTTTGGATCGCGTTTGCGCCTTCATGCCTGGGGCTAAGCAGATGAAAGGCTTGCAGCAGCTGAAGTACTACTCCGTGGATCGGTTTCATGCTTTGCAACACCGAAAGACATGCCCCTGTCACCCTTCCAAACGCCGCTTGCAGAATCGTTTTGGGCATTTCAATACATCAGTTGCAGAACAAACCTTCTCATGGTTCCGCTCATATTCGACTGTGCTGAATGAGATGAGGGCTGTCCGTCATCGATTCGCGGTCCTTCTCTTTTGCAAAATGCATAATGAGATGATGGCCACAAACAACCAAGATCACCTCAACAAATACTCAACAGAAAATAAGATGAAACGGAAGATCAATAGCAAACCGTATTCGTGCATCAAGAAGAAGAACTCGAAGGCAAGAAAGGTGATGAAGTCCATGAAAGCCATGAAGTGATGTTCTCAACTAAGAATGCGATGAAAGCTTCACTAAATTTTGATCACACATCGCGACCCGCCGATCACTTGTGAAAGAACACACTGCTGCTTCGACTGACACAAATGCATGTCATCACATGCCACCCTTCAAACAGCTTCAAACATTGATAAATTTTAAGAGTTACACACTTGTCTGCAACCCTTCATGCAAAATCTTTTAGGTTCTTTGGTCACACAGTCTTCAGTCTGTAGTCTGCATGCTTCTGCTTACTGTCAGGTCTGCCATGCGGTGGTGACATGGTATTAGAAGAGCCGTTTCAGGTGCCCATATACTCCCGGTACTTATCCCCCACGCCTGCAGCCATGGCGCCGAAGCTCGCGCAACCAATGGCGGCGGCCAAGCCGAAAAAGGTCGTGGAATGTGACGATGAGTCAAGCTGCCAGGATTTTGTTTTTGAGGATGACTTTTGGGAGTGCCTTGGAGAACTTAATCACATGTTCACATTTCACACTCATTGCTTTGGCTTGACTCTTGTCTGTCTGTTGCATGTCTCAACAAAATGAACGCAGTCTCTTCATGTGCAGGTCGGATTGGATCCTTCCTCCTCCTGATCATCCAGAGTGTGGTGGGAACGACGTCCTGAAAGAAGTCGCTCTCCCCCTCCGCGCCCCTCACCAAGAACACCACCGGGGCCGCCTCCCCCAACCCCGCCTGGTGAGACTGGTCTGATGATGCCAATGATGCCGCCAGAATTGTTGGGTCCTGCACCCGGCACTCCTGACAGGCTTTGATCACACACTTGCAAACTAATGTAGTTTAATGTTTATATGATAAAGCCAGCTATGCAGTCAAGAACCAAGTCTATAACAAATGTTATTGCTTCAAGCTGGTTCCAACTGCAGTGTGTGCATTGCTGACTTAGACTGGCTTTGCGTGGAACGAAAAAGAAATGCAAACACGTGTGAGCAGTGGTATTGTCGAACTAGTGCACAAACCTCATGTCTGAAATTAAATACAATAAATACAAAAAAAAACGTTGTTTTACCACGTCCCCAGCCTCATGAAGTGCATAAAACACTGTAAAACACAGTATTTTTCTATATTTTCTCAACAAAATACATCCCCACCAACACCCCGTCTCTATATATATATACACATATACATATAGATATATACACATATATACATATATAGATATATACATATATATATACATATATAGATATATACATATATATATACATATATGTATATATACATATATATATACATATATATATACATATATATATATATGTACATATATATATACATATATATATGTACATATATATATATTTATATATATCCATGACGGCCGACGGCGTTGAGCCGAGAAAATAAAGGAAGATATTCTCATGTTGCTAGTTTCTCATGCGTGAACGGAGTATGTATAGGCATGTGCATCTTGAAAGCAACAGGAACAGCGAATGTGTAGTTCACACAGAGCGCTGGATATTTTTAAAAAACGGAAGGCCCTCCTCTCAGAAGTCCTCGAGCCATGGGTCGCGGTCCCAGTTCCTGGGCTCAAAGACAAGCAAAATCTATTCCTGGAATTCTCGCTGCAATGCTCTTCGTTTCGCCCTGGAACTTTAGGCTCCGCCGGACAAGCACCTCATTCCAGAGGAGGGGCAGACATGTTTGAGTAAAAGCGCAAACACAGGTGTTGCTGTCTTTTCTGCCCTTGGGCTTTCCAAGATACCTTTGACGCTCCGACGCTTTCGGTCTCACCTTGCATTGGCATCAGCATTGCTTGATTTCTTTTGTTGTGCTTATTATTGCGTATGATCAATCCTCCCTGCGCATGTTCCCGCAAGTGTTTGTTTGTGATGATGATGAGGATGATAATGTTGCGGACGATGATGTTGAGGATGATGATGTTGAGGATGATGAGGTGCAGGAGGATGATGTTCAGGATGATGAAGTTGACGATGATGATGTTGAGGATGATGATGTTGAGGAGCATGAGAATAATGCGGAAGATGAAGTGGAGGATGATAAGGTCGAGGATGATGATGTTTAGAAGGAGGAGGAGGATGATGTTGAGGATGAAATTGTTGAGGAGAAGGATGAAAAGGATGATAATGCTGATGCTGCGGAAGATGAGGTGGAGGTTGATGATGTTGAGGATGATGAGGTCAAGGGGGAGGAGGATGATGATGTTAAGAATGATGATGTTGAGGAGGAGGGCCGATCCCAAGACCGGGACCCACACTTTGTGCGAGCCCGCGCGGTCGAAATGCGCGTGGACATTTCAGAAGAACCACTATGTGCGAGAATTTACAGGTAAAATGCCGCAGACCAAGACCGCCGACCACACTTTGCGCGTGCCCGCGCAGTCGAAATGCACTTGAATGTTTCACAAAAGCCATTTCATGCGACGCGTACTTTGCGCGAGCCTGCGCAATCGAAATGCACTTAGACATTTCACAAAAGCCATTGCGGGCGAGAATTCCCAGGAAAAATGCCGGGGCCCACGATCGCGACCCACACTTTGCGCAAGCTTGCGCAGTCGAAATGCACTTCAACATCGCACAAGAGCTCCCAGGAAAAATGCCGGGGCCCACGATCGCGACCCACTTTGTGCGAGCCTGCGCAGTCGAAATGCAACATTGCACATGAGCCATTCTGTGCGAGAAATTGCAGGTAAAATGCCGCAGACCAGTTGGAGCACCCTGATCAAGCACCGGCCTTTACACTTACCATAAGAACCCCTCAGTGTGGAGTGTTTGAGGACTAAGCTATATTTCGACAGGCAAGGCTTAGTTGCCTATTGCCGCTAAACATGTGGAAATTCTGAGTGGGCATGGACGGTCCTTTCCAGGTCATGTAACAGTGGTAATTTGGTGCCGGTAGGGCTTCGATTCCCCCTGGTCCACAAACTGTGGGCTGCTCCGCCTCCCCCTCAAAGGGGTTTGCAACTAGATGAACCCATGCTAAACGTCAACGGCGGATATGGTCCGGTGGGCTTCGCATTGAAGATGCTTGAGCTTTTGATGGATCTTATCCTTGGGTCTTGTTGGTTTTGGGTGAAGCTTCTGCTGGATAGAGCGCTTCAGCGTTGGGTAGAGGATCTGTGAGGGGAAGCGCGGGACTCACTAAAGTTGTGTGCTACATGCTATGAAACCAAACTGCTGATATGGTCTGTTGTCCTTGGATTTTGTTCGATTTGGGGGGAAGTGACGAGGGGTGGAGTAATGTCATGTCTGGAGCAGACGTGAGTGCTACATGCTAGCTGGTTAGATGAACCCAAACGGCTGATATGGTCTATTGTCCTTTGGTCTTGGGTCTGTTGTCTTTGGTTTTGTTGGATTTGGGGAGGTGTTACGGGGGTGGATTAATGTCATGTATGGACGTATGGAGCAGACGTGCTACAGGCAGAGAAGGAACCAAAGGGCTCGCTAAAGTCGTGTGCTACATGCAAGCTGGTTTTGGTATTCGATGAATTTGTGTGGAAGAAACCTGTTTGTGAGAGATAAAGAAACGAGGGCCTTGGGAGGTTGGATTACCGGCCATTTTGGCTACAAGATGGGTAAGACACCTCCCAATAGTTTAAGAGGGATTTGTTTTGCCCGTGACTGTCGAAGTGGATGGCCGCGAGCGCTTTGCCTGCAGAATTGGAGTTGGCTGGTGTCTCCACCGTGCGTGAGTTGCTGGACTTCCTGGAGGTGCCGGACGGTTTGTGGACGGCCTTCGTGCAGCAGGTTGGAGACCCGGGCCATGACATCAGGTTGATCGCCGCCTTGCCGAAGTCCGTGATCGCCCAAGGAGCAATTCAGGCCTCCACGGCCACGGGGGCCGGATTCTCCGCAGTCCAAGCTGCTCATGTGGGACTGTTTTTGGCGGACATCTAGGAAGTTAGTTCACATGAGTCCAAGTTTGCCAGGGGATGAGTTCTACGAACCTAGCACAGATTCCAGGGACACCCTGTGGACAAGCTGAAGGAGCAGGGGGCGGGGCAACGTTGAAAGACAGAGTGCCGGAGATGTCGAGTTTGATTGACCAAGCCGACGAGTCTGAGTTAGCCCCAGCCACCCGAGATCAGGTGGATCAATGGATGAGTGCATACGTCGCGATAATGTGCGTCCTCCAGCCGAAGAGGAAGAACCATCTGAGGCTCAGCTGGCCGCCCTCCACAGGAAGACGTTCGTATTCAAAAAACCACCTTATGCAGATCTAGCTATCTTCACTCCCTTTGGTCGCAAGTGCTCGAAGGCTCAGAAGTTTTGTGTTTATCATCCCTTGGGGGACGGGTCACACATGATGAGGGAGCTGCCAGGTTCTCAGAATTTTCAACAGTGGCTCACGTCGTGGCGGGTTTACAAGGCTGCCTGCCTGATGCTCAGTATCGCCAGTTTGGCCTCATTGCAGATCTATGAGAAAGCCATTGAACGTTTGGTATTGCACTGGCCAAATGTTGCGGTTTGATATACCAGGCTGAAGACAAAGGTCGCGCTGAACGCCTTGACAAAATCAGGAGAAGGCTCATGGTGGACGTGTCGAAGAACCAGATCGTGCCGCACGCCTGGGACCCGGAAAACTCATGGACAACATGTTTTCGTTTTCTTGCTGCTGATGATGAATATTGGTCGGAACAAGTCCGTCATCCGTGGAAGGGGGGCGCAGTCGACAAGCAAATCAAGACAAGAGATTGGCAAGAGTGAAAATATTGCGTGCCGACAGGGAGGAGTTGGATCGACTTCGAAAGCGCCCCTGGGCTACGGAGGACAAGACGCAGGTGACCGAAGGAAAGGGTAAGGGAAAGACGAAGGATCAAGCGGGCACTCCATTGCGCTTTTCCTTTGCAAGCGGCACGGGGGCTTGTGGATCAATAGAGCCAGGCGGACAAGGGCTCACTGCTGGCAATAAGGAGCACCCAGATAAGAGCTGAAGTGATACAATGTCAAAGACTTAGGAAGGTGCCTGAGTGCGGGACATTGGAGAACCCGCCAGGTAGTGAAGACAGACTTGAAGGACCGGCTTGGTGCCTCCCTGAAGCGGACAAGTTCGTGAAGGACTTCGAGTGCGAGGAGGCCATCTTCAACACATGTGCGTTCCAGCTGAAGGAGCGCACGAGATGGTTCAAGCTGGCAAAATTTGCTGGCAGGTTGACAGGGCTAGTTTCTCCCAAGCGAAAATGTCAGTGCCCAAAGTACTTCAAGCACAAAATGCTCATCAGAAAGGAGAAGGCCGGCCGCGCAGCGAGGTACCCACAGGACCTTGCGCTGGAGTTTGCGAGAATGCTGATCAAGGCTTGTAGAATGGTGCTGACTCTAGAGTGGTGGAGGCACAAGCAGCTTCAATCTCAGGACCAGCTGAACCAGGCGAAGCGGGACTGGGCGGAGCGTCCAAAGAGCGCACCCTCATTGGGAAACCGGTGGACAACAAGAACATGGTGGAGCTTCGGGGGTGCTAGAGGGCCTGGAATGTTGGGGACTTGCAGAGGGACCAGATGCCGCAAGGATCAACGACCTCAAAGAAGGTGAGGAGAGAAGAGGAGAACTCCTTCTAAATCGGTGGAATGAGAAACCCCCACAGGGCCCTCAAGAAGATGTCAATCCTTCAGGAGGCTGGCAATGACATGGTGAGGCTGTGGAATGGGCTGGCCAAGGACTTGCCGCAGGCGATGGAAGCACCGAGCGGTGTGAGCTGGATCGACAACTCCTGGAAGAATGAGGTCTCAGACTGAGCCAGATGTTGAAAGGCCATGGCGGCTGCTGAAGTGGACCTCAAAGGAAAGTTTCAGTTCAGGTCATTTTTGAGACCTGAACTTTGGCAGGCTTGGCAGAAATTCAGCCGAGACCCAGAGAAGCGCGTCATGCTTGAACTTTTGATGGATCTTATCCTTGGGCCTTGTTGGATTTGGGTCACCCCCCTCACCCGTGCCAAGCCTAACGAACCATATCAGCCGTTGAGGTTCATCTAGCGGTGGCAAAACCAGCTCGCATGTACCACACGACTTTTGCAAGCCCTTTGGTTTCTACTTTGCCAGTAGCTTCCAGAAAAACATTTGCTCCAAACATGACATTCATTCACCCCTTCGAATCTGCTCCAGCCACTACACCTCCTTACATCCACCTTAGACCTCACTACGCTCGCAAAAACTCCGTGGGTCGATGTATCCAGCGTGCAGCAAACGAGGTCCGTTGTGCTCACTCCCCCTCGCATCTAGAGCGGAAAACCCTAGACCGCGCTGCCCTCGCATGTGGTTTGGCCATCTTCAGTGCCAAGCCCAACAGACCATATCAGCCGTTGATGTTCATCTAGCCAGCTAGCATGTAGCACACGATTTTCGCGAATCCTGCACTTCTGTCTCTGCCTGCAGCTCTTGCCTTCACAGCTCCTCTACCCAACACTGAAGCGCTTTATCCATCAGAAACTTCACCATGTATGGAGCAGACGTGCTTTCTGGAAGATACAGGCAGAGAAGAAACCGAAGGACGCGCTCAAGTTGCGTGCTACCTGCAAGCTGGTTTTGCGACTTGATGAACCCCAACGGCTGATATGGTCCGTTGGATATGGTCCGTTGGGTTTGGCACTGAAGATGGCTAAACCACAAAGTGAGATTATGTTCAACGGCTGATATGGTCCGGCGGGCTTGCCATTGAAGACGCTTGAACTCTTGATGGATCTTATCCTTGGGTCCTGTTGGATTTGGGTGAAGTTTTTGCTGGATAAAGCGCTTCAGTGTTGGGTAGAGGAGCTGTGCGGGGGAGAGCTGCAGGAAGAGAAGTATGGTCTGTTGTCCTTGGGTGTTGTTGGATTTGGAGAGATGTGAGGGGGGTGGAGTAATGTCATGCCTGGAGCAGGAGTGTGTGCTACATGCTAGCTGGTTAGATGAAAACCGCAGCTGGTATGGATGTGAGGGGGTGGAGTAGTGGCATGTTTGGAGCAGACGTGTGTGCTACATGCTAGCTGGCTAGATGAAACGCAGCGGCTGATATGGTCTGTTGTCTTTGGTTTTTGTTGGATTTGGGGAGATGTTACGGGGGTGGATTAATGTCATGTATGGACGTATGGAGCAGACGTGCTTTCTGGAAGCTACAGGCAGAGAAGGAACCAAAGGATTCGCTAAAGTCGTGTGCCACATGCGAGCTGGTTTTGCGAGTAGATAAAACCCTCATCGGCTGACATGGTCCGTTGGGTTTGGCACTGAAGATGGATAAGCCAGGCAGTGCAGTGGCCTTTTTTCATTTATTTGTGGGGTAAAGATTCAGAAATGTTTGACGTCGTAGACGGACCCGCTAGAGTTGTTTACTAGTAGATTGTTGAAGTTCAACGGGTTTGGGGGCATTTCATTCTTGGACTTTTGATGGATCTTATACGGGGGTCTTGTTAGATTTGGGTGAAGCTTCTAATAGATAAAGCGCTTCAGTGTTGGGCAGAGGAACTGTGAGGGCAACACGTCAAGAAGGAAGCGCAGGACGCGCGAAAATTACGAAAGCCAGGCGACAGGCAAGGCTTTGTTGTTGGTTGCCAGCGTAATGCGTTTAGGAGGTCTGGCGGCAGTGGCTGACTAGTGCTGTCAAAACGGTGGAAATTCAATTGGTTTAAGTGGAAAATCATGGGAGGCCTGTTCCGGGCCATGTACCAGGCGGTAATTTGGTGATGGTAGGGCTTCGGTTCCCCCTTGGCCCGCAAACTGAGGCTGAACAGCAAGGGTTTTCTGATATGGTCCGCGCTGAAGATGGCTAAATTTGTCTATAAAATTAGTTATAGATTTTAAGTATTAGATGGACCCACTAAAGTTGCTTACTAGTAGATTGTTGAAGTTCAACGGGTTTTGGGGCACGATGCTTGAACTTTTGACGGATCTTATCCTTGGGTTTTGTTGGGCTTGGGTGAAGCTTGTGATGAATGATAAAGCGCTTAAGGAGGTGTGATGGCTAGAGGAGCTGCGAGGGGGGTGAACACTGTCAGGTATGGAGCAGATATGCTGTCTGGAAGCTAGAGACAGAGAAAAGAGCTTTACATGGATTTTATGTTTGGGTCTTGTTGGATTTAAGTGAAACTTGTGATGGATTAAAGCACTTAATGAAGTGTGTGTGGGCTAGAGGAGATGTGAGAGGGGTGGAACAATGTCATGTATGGAGCAGACGCGGTTAAAGCCAGCTCCAGCCCCGGGAGCTTAAGAAGGGGCTCCGCACATTCAACCCTTTCTGGCTTTCGCCCCCTCCCTCTCAGGGAATACAAAACACTGAAAGGCTTGAATCGTATATACTAGCCTTACTATGCCTTCACTGTATTCTATCCCGGGGAAAAAAACATATCCAAAATGTCAAAACGCTGTAAGTGCCTCTTCTGGCTGCGCCTGTGCCCGCCTGTACACCTACCACCCGCCATACTGCTTGCAGGCTGAATCCATCAACCAGCAGGGCATTTGACAAGGCTATGCTGATAATAGATCCAGAATGGAAGAAGAGGTCAAGACTGCCGAGACCACGTAGCACTACTTAGCTGCCTGTAGCTGGGACGGGTTCACAATACAGTGTCTTCTTTTAAGTTCCAGGGTTCTGTTCAAATGCGGGTTAGTGTTGGGAAAAATATTCTCTAGATCGCTACGATGTTTTGAGACAGGCATGGGGCAAAGCATGCAGAGGAACGAAGATATCGTTGTCAAAAAAAAACAGAAAATGAGTGAAGAGTTACGTTACACTTTTTTGCGTCCATTGACTGTTTGGGTCCATTGGCAGCCGACATTTAGACGCACATACATTGAGTGCATTTAGCTCTGAATTCACGATGTGATCCTTGACTGTGTTTGACCTATTATATAAATGACAAATTTTGTTTGTTTTGGCCAGAGACTTTTAATTTTAAACTATTGTGCCTGCTGTATATTGTGGTGAATTGAGAGAAAATCGGGAATAGATTCAAAGAGGGGGATGGTTTACTTGATTAAGCTATGGAACCAGTTCGAAGTCGACAAGGGACGAAGGATCAGCAGATGCATGCCATAAGTAAGTATCAGATTCATGATGTCTAAGCTGTTGAAATCATCAGATCGACATGTTGTTTTAATGGAATTTGGAGTGAGTCGACCAGTGCAGATATTTTTTTGCATCATTCGATATTTGTATGTAGAGAGAAGCATAGTTGCACGTGCGAGTATTTTTCCCGAATGCGTAGCAAGGGTTCCCGTTTCACTCTGGGGGTCTGGGGGTTGAGGGTGTGTTCGCTCGACGTTGCGTCCGCGTCCGCAACCGTTCGCAACCGTTCGCAACCGTCCGCAACCGTTCGCGCGAACTCCGTATGGCCGTGCCTATGGGAAGTTTTGCAGAGGTGGTCCTTTTTGGAGGTTTCAGACGTCTGGTTGCTTCGTTTCGCGTGGCAGGCGTGCCACTTCGTGACATTCAGACGTGTTCTGCAACGTGTCGAAAGTCGTTTCGCGTGGCAGGCGCAATACTTTTGCGACGTTTTCAGAAGATGTGTTGCAGTTTTCGTGGCAGGCGCAGCACTTTGGGCGTGTCCATCGTCATTTTTCGTGGCAGGCGCAGCACTTTAGACGTGTCCTTTTGCGTGTTTTTTGTAAATCGCATTGGCAGGGCTGCGTCAAGTGGTGACAAGGTGCAAATTCCGTGGCAGGCGTGGCATTTTCTCACATGTGTTGGAAATTGACGGAAGCCTCGCACGAAACATCGATTTTGATGTTACAAATTTTCAGGTTCTAAGGAAAACTCGTAGGAAAACGTCGATTTTGGAGCTGCAAAGTATGAAAATTGGAGGAAGTCTCGCACGAAATGGTCGTTTTGGTGCTCCCACCTGTCTCGTCTCGAGTCTCTGGTTTTCCTGTGGCCTCGCCGTGTCTATTGGGGAAGCTGCATCACTTGTCCTTTTGTCATGTTGCCAACCGTGAAAATTGGGGGACGTCTCGTACGAAATGCTGGTTTTTCTGCATCCACGTGTCTTGTCTCGAGTCGCTGGTTTTCCTGTGGCGTCGCCGTGTCTATGGGGGAAGCTGGAAAACCTCTCCTATTCGAATGTGTCCAAGCAGGTTGTCATGTCGTTTTGCGTGGCAGGCGTGGCACTTTGTGACATTCCAACCTGTTTGATAATGTGTCAAAAATGTCAAAATTGGAGGAAGTCTCGTACGAAATGCTGGTTTTTCTGCATCCACGTGTCTTGTCTCGAGTCTCTGGTTTTCCTGTGGCGTCGCTGTGTCTATGGGGGAAGCTGGAAAACATCTCCTATTCGAATGTGTCCAAGCAGGTTGTCATGTCGTTTTGCGTGGCAGGCGTGGCACTTTGTGACATTCCAACCTGTTTGATAATGTGTTGAAAATATCAAAATTGAAGGAAGTCTCGCACAAAATGCTCGTTTTTTTGCACCCACGTGTCTCGTCTCGAGTCTCTCGTTTTCCTGTGGCGTCGCCGTGTCTATGGGGGAAGCTCCGCACTCCACATTCTACACTTTACACTCCACACTCCACAATTTACACTTTAGATTCCACACTCTACACTTTACACTCCACACTTTACACTTTGCACTTTACACTCCCCACTCCTCACCTGAGACTTTACACTCCACACTCCACACTTTTCACTACACTCTACACTTTCCACTCCTCACTCCTCACTCTACACTTTACACTCCACACTCTACACTTTACACTCCACACTCCTCCCTTTACTGTACACTCCACACTCCACACTTTAGACTTTACACTCCTCACTCCACACTCCACACTTTACACTCCTCACTCCACACTTTACACTCCACACTTCACACTTTCCACTCAACACTCCACACTCCACACTTTACACTCCTCACTCCACACTTTACACTCCACACTATACACTCCACACTCTACACTTTACACTTCACACTTTAGACTCCACACTCCACACTCTACACTTTACACTCTACACTATACACTCTACACTCCACACTTTACACTTTACACTCCACGCTTTCCACTTTACACTCCTCACTCCACACTTTACACTCCACGTTTCACACTTTCCACTCAACACTCCACACTTTACACTCCTCACTGCACACTTTACACTCCTCACTATACACTCCACACTCTACACTTTACACTCCACACTTTAGACTCCACACTCTACACTTTATACTCTACACTATACACTCTACACTCCACACTTTACACTTTACACTCCACGCTTTCTACTTTACACTCCTCACTCCACACTTTACACTCCACACTCTACACTCCACACTCTACACTTTACACTCCACACTCTACACTCCACACTTTACACTCCACACTCCACACTCTACACACCACACTCTACACTTTCCACTCCACACGCTACACTCTACACTCCACACTCTACACTTTACACTCTACACTTTACACTTTACACTCCACGTTTTCTACTTTACACTCCTCACTCCACACTTTACACTCCACACTCTACACTTTACACTCCACACTCCACACTCTACACTCCACACTTTACACTCCACACTCCACACTCTACACACCACACTCTACACTTTCCACTCCACACGCTACACTCTACACTCCACACTCTACACTTTACACACTACACTTCACACTCTACAATTTACAAACTCCACACTCCACACTTTGCACTTTACACTCCTCACTCTACACTCTACACTCCACACTCCACACTCCACACTCTACACTCCACACTCTACACTTTCCACTCCACACTGCAGACTGGTATCAAGGGAAACATGCACAAGACTGTTCAAATAAACGATTGCAGAAAGGTATTGTGCGTCACTTCATAACCATGTGTTTTGACATCTGTACCATTAACATACGTGTGAGCATTCGGGTTCGTGGGCTTCATCTTGTTTCTTAGAATATTGCAGCGCAAGGATTTCATTAAATTATTCTTGTTTGTACAATTACACTTGCATAGCATTGTGAGCATTGTATAGACTATATTGGTACATATCATAGGCCTTTCCATGCACATGATAAGAGCACGATGCGAACTGAAAGGGAAAGGCAGCTTTGATAGAGAAATTAGAAATAGAACCCGATTTGCTGGTCAAAGCACTTCCCAGAGAGAAATAATCACTATCCAAGATGTTCCTGAAAATACACAGGTGTTCACCCTGTTTTTGATGCACCCTCAACACGAGATTTTTCAAGCTTCCGGGTCGGATTTGCCAGCTTTCAGCTCGTTTTGAGCCAGGAATTTCCATCACGAGGCCTGCCTCCTGCGTGCTCTTGGTGCTCTTGTAAGTGAATTGGACATGAGAATAGCGGTTGACGAAGTGGCAACGAAGGTGGTGCCGGGAGGCTTCTAATATCCCTCATTTCTTTTGGTAGCGTGCTTTCAAGGATTTGGCTCCAATATCCTGCTATCCGTTGTGATGGATGACTTTGACTTGCTGGAAATGATATACATACGATATTGATTGATATTGCATGTCATATCGAATGGCACAAACCACAGGGTTCGATGCATCGCAAAATGTGGAACATTCATGCGTGGCGAAGTCAACACGCGAACAACACGTCGCACGATGCAGGAGGCTTCAAGGTCACGGTCGACTGTGCTGCGCTGCCATTGGTTAAAAAGCAGCACTAAATGGTTGCGACATGTTGCGACCCTGTGCGCATGCAGTTTTCCTTTGTTCATAAACTGTTCATAAGGTTTTCCTCCGAAGATAAGTTTCAGAATATTGTGGCCAGCTTGATCAGGCAAGATCCGCATATCATTGTTTTGTTTTATTTTCTAATATAATGGTGATTGATGGGCAGAAGAATTCAGGAGTAGGGCCCGGGCAGCTAAAGAATGATGAGACATTCATAGGGGTTTGTTTACGCGTTAGGACTTAAACATATTTTGAGACAAGTCTTCTAGCAAGAAGGATGTGGCAAAGGACAGCTGCTTTGACTTTGGGAATGCTTTCAAGATCATTGGAACAGTTTCCGACATAGATGGCTCAAACAAGGATAAGCACCTGCTGACCTCAAGACTTTTTCATTTGCTTAGCCTGTCCCAGCCTGTTCCATGCTCAAACTGTATATATGCTGTATGTGTAATACATATAGTATATATGTATTTGTATATATATATTGTAGTATATCTATTTGCTGTACTTTAGACTGTTTAGATGGATACTGGCATGTTAGTAGGAGAAACTGGAACATCAATTTTGGTGTTTGAAGGCAGTTGTATTTTCCGTAGAGTGTTATGATACTCAGGAGTGGCGAGATTTCCGGAATAGGTGATGGGAGCACGGAATTCCGGAGAGTAAAGATAATGTAGTTACAGTTAGATGAGTTCGAAATAAGAAATAAAGAGAAGCTTGACAACTACAACCCATGGGACATCAATTGAAGGAGAGTTCTCTCATAGATCCCTCTGCAATCGAATCCCTTTGCATCAACAATTGTCAAGTTTGATTGATTTCTGAGACGACGGTCTTGCAGAAGAGTCGTTCCTCTTAGCCGGCTTTTAGTACGTCATGAACCGTCCTGGATTGGTTGGACATTTCTGCAGTTGGCTCGGTGCGCTTGGCGTTTCTCTGCCATCGGTAATTCAATGGGTCAGTTTGGGTGTGTTCAGGGGTGTCATAACATGGCATAACACCCTTGCGTGGTTTCTATCTCGGCCCCAAACAAGGCAAAGAGTAGATCAAGGCATTTCCGGATGTTGTATGAATTGACAAAAGGGCTCAAAAAGATACCGTAGAGCAATCAACACAAATCGAACAAGAACAGCTTGTCATCAGCAATTGATGGTTTGAAACTTGAGTCAGGTGTTTGGGATCTGTGAGTAGCTGGCCAAGCACCGATGTCACTCATGGCTGGAAGACAGACTAGATGTGTTCATGTTCGTAGACTGATTCTTCCAAAAAAACTCACTAGCACTTTCCGTCCTTGAAAAAGAAATTGCCTTGGTGCCAAGTTAGGTCCACAGAGCCTCCAACCACTGGATTTTGACTTGCGAGTGCTGTGTTGCGGTGAAGTTTTGTGTCTTGCTGGCTGGGCTGACTGGACTTGCTTGCTTCGGGCTGGTTGGGATTTGTTAGTCAGCCTGCCTTCGCTGGGCATGTGGCACAAAAGGCAGCTTCGCTGGCCCTGTGTGCAGGTTTCGGTCTGTATACCACATGCCTGGTGGGGGTGGGGGTGGGGTCTCGCGGTTGACCGTGCAGGAGCGCCACCCAGCGATCTGGGGACGGCTTGTGTGGACCTCATCTTGGCAGCGCCCGTGGGGGGAACCTTCGGGTGAACCTTTTGAGGAAGCTTTGCTTCCGCGGCCTCAAGATGGTGAGTGCTGGGCCTCTTTTTATTGGCTGGGCCGGACACACTCGCAAGAACCGGGGAGGGTGTGCCGGACTCACGGTGAGTGAGCTTGGCCTAGGCCTTCTTTCATTTTCCGGCTGGACCGTTGCGAGCAAGCCTAGTCGGGCTGGCCGGTGGGACGCAAACAAAAGGCGTGGCGGCGGGCAGGGTTTGTTGGGTGTTTCTAGTTTTGGCCGGTGGCCATTGGCTGATTTGAGCCTATGGATTCCTATTGTGGTGAAAGCTTGTTTTTTTTGGCCGCTGTAACTTTTAAAAATCTTAAGGCCGATTGTCCAAAATGCGTCCGTGCTTTCACGCCGTTTACGTTATGTTATGACGCCAGCCTCCAGGTTTCCGCTGTCAAGCGCTCCCCAATCAATCTACTGCTCACAAGATGCTTCAAATTCCTGGCACAGGTTCCGAGAACATGTTGTGAAACACATGGCTCAGTTTGTTGTGCCGAGTCGATGCAACCATCTTTTTGTTGAGACAAGTTCCCAAACAATTCTGCGAAATTGGTCGCCCGCTTGCTTGTTGAACTGTGGGTCTTCCACGGTGTTCAAAGGCATTTTCAGAGCCGCTTGTGCTAGATATACAGATGCCACACCTTTGTCTTATAATTTGATGGCACCTCCAAGTCTTCTGCAGATAGATTCCAAGAATCCGTTGGGTGTTCAAAGAATGGGCCTTCCGCGTTGTTCAAAAGCGCTTTCAGAGCCGTTTGTGCTGGATAGATGCCGCACTTCTCTCTTATTTGACGCAACCTCCAAGTCTCATGCGAATAGATTCCAAAGATCTGTTGGGTATTCAAACAGTGCGTCGTCCATGTTGTTCAAACGCATTTTTAGAACCGCTTGTGCTAGATTTATAGATGCCACACCTTTGTCTTGTGATTTGGCGGAACCTCCAAGTTTTCTGCAAACAGCCATTGCGTATCTAAACAGGGCGTCTTCCATGTCGTTCATTTTTTTCTTGTCTAACCCATTCCCAAGTATATTCAGACAGATTCCAAAAATATATCTGCGAAATAGATTGCCCTCTTTGTTGTTTCAAGTTGATGCAACAATTTTGATGTTGAAACAGGTTTCCCATTTTTTGTTCGAACACGTTTTCAGAGCTTCAGGAGAGGACGCGGTAATTTTTTGAACACAGGTTGCAAGAATCCACTCAATGAAATTGATTGATTGCCCACTTTGTCGGCTTGATGCCGCCATTTTGTTCTCGTTGAAACAGGTTCCCAAACCCATTCAGTGAGATAAATTGTCCACGTGTTTGTTAAGCAGTGGGTCTTCCATAAACTTGTTGGCAGTGACGCTTGTCTCAAATCGACGGCACTTCTGTGTTATTTGACGCAGCCCGCAAATCTTATCAGGTAGCCGGGAAGAAACAGGTTGGCAAACTCATTCCCAAGTCTTGTGCAGACAAAATGCCAAAATCCACGCCTGTGGCCAGCTTGTTACACGTTGTATTTTTTGGGTTTTCCGTCACGGATCCATTTTTGTTTGACCCGCCAGTGGAATTTCATTTTGAAAAAGTCACTCTGTGAAGTAGGTTGGCCACTTTGCGTTTGTCGTTGATACCACCATCTTTTTGTTGAGACAGGTTCCCAAATCCATTCTTGGAGATAGGTTGCCAGCTGGTTTGTCAAACACTGGGCCTTCCGTTTGTTATTGTTCAAATGCATCTGCAGAGCAGCCTGTTTAAGATAGATGGTTTCACGCAGCATCCAAATCTTATGCAGACAGCAGCCGTTTTTTCTTGTCTAACCCATTCCCAAGTATATGCAGACAGATTCCCAGAATATATCATATCTGTGAAATAGATGGCCCGCTTTGTTGCCTTTAATTGATGATGCTGCCATTTTTTCTCGTTTAAACAGGTTCCCAAACCCATTCCGTGAGATAAATCGTGCAGGTGTTTGTTAAACAGTCGGTCTGCAATGTTGTCGTTGTCCAAACTTGTTTGCAGTGCCACTTGTCTTAGATCGATGGCCCACTTCTGTGTCAGTTGACGCAGCCCCCAAATCTTAGCAGGCAGCCGCCTTTTGTCTTGTTGCAACATGTTTCCAAAATCATTCCCAAGTCTATGCAGACAGATTCCAAAAATTCGCTCTGTGAAATAGGGAGCTCCCTTTGTTTTGGTCGTTGATGCCACCATCTTTTTGGTGAGACAGGTTCCCAAATCCATTCTGTGAGATATATAGGTTGCCAGCTTGTTTGTTCAACAGTGGGCCTTCCGTGTTGTTAGTTCAGACCTGTTTGCAAAGCAACTTGTTCAAGATATATAGATGTGTTCAGGCCGTTTCATGCAGCCCCCAAGTCTTAGCCAGACAGCAGCCATTTTTCTTGTTGCAATATGCTGTCAAACCCACTCCCAAGTCTATGCAGATTCCAAAAATTTGCTCCATGGAATAGATGGCCCACATTCTCGTTTTGAAGATGATGCTTCCATTTTTCTAGGGAGAGTTTTTATTTGTTTTCAAGTCTGGCTTC
>CAMXCT020002072.1:0-110000 GCA_947184155.2 Cladocopium goreaui
GGATCAGTGCCTTGCCAAGGTCTCCGCTTGAACTACCATTGCAACTACAAGGGCCACTGCGTTCAGCTCAAGGTGACGTGCAACTCGGGTCATGCTGCATTTCATGCTGCTACCTTTGATTCTGACCCGCGACCTGCTCGCAGCACACCTTCATCCACGTGGACTGCCCCGCTGAAAGCGACTCGGAGGAAGACTGCATGCTTTGCAAAATGGGCAGGCCTGTTTTGTGGTTGGAATAGAGGGGGAAGAGGTCAGTGTGTTCAAAGTTATCTTGTCACAGAGACTTGGGCAACCTGAGAGTGTAAGGTAAGAGCTGCCAAGATCAACATGCCAATTTCTGTTTATTGTCCTGAACTTGACGCAGGCGTCGCGCACGATCTATGGACAGCAAAGGCTCGGCAGATGTCAGAGATGTGTCAAACCGCGAACTTGATGTTGTTTCTTTATGTTCCTTTTGGCATACGAATATCCTCTCACATACATAGATGCTTTGTACTGGCTTGCCTTGTTTTGGGAAGTCGAGAGAATAAACATTAATAACTGAATAACAGCCTTCTGGCTATAGTTCTAGACCTTTGTTGTTGGACTGATAGCTTTTCCTCGGCGGATTTGCAAGAGGTTTGGACATCATGGACGCAGTCCGTAGCCTAGCACCCTGTACAGAAATGCTTCAGTGGATCAGGACATGAGGCTTGCCACAGGTCTTTGTCTTGGTTGGTACCTGATATGCGTCAAAATGTAAGAGCTTCAGAATCCACACAGCTTGTTCATTGTTAGTCTGCAACATTCTTTAACCATCTCAGTTAGTCCCATAGTTTGTTGTCGACCTCTTAGCGCATTGGGACCAGGAACCGCTAGGACCTCGACGCCAAGCGGTTGCTTGGATGATTGCAGGAATGGTGACAGTTACCATGTTGATATCCTGCTACAAAATGATTTTCATCAGCAAATGTCAATCAATCCCCTAAGATTGTGATGACAATTGTGGGTTGATCAAAGTTTTTGGATTGATGAAGACTTGCTGATGTTCCCTCAAGTGCAAATGGCAAACATGTGTGCTTCGCTGGGTTTGAAATTCTGAACCGTACCCCATCTAGCGAAAGGTGTTGCGAACTTTGTAAGCGCAGGTGGTGTTCGCATGAGATTATGTACCTTTCAGAGTCGGAAGCAGCAAGCTTCTTCACAAGAAAGAGGTTCAAAGCCGAAACTTTGGGTTGGTAAGCGTCCTACTTTGGAAATTTTAGACTTCACCTTCAGATGCTTCCGTTGTTGGTTCGTAGTGATTCCAGCGGGGCTGCTCGCGGCCGGGGCGCGCGTGCAACTGTGTGTGGGTTGGGTGTTGATTTTTTTTCCCGCCCCGAAAACGGTAGGGACCAACCACTAAGGGCAGGCAACAACGTAGGCCAGAGGGGACTGCGGGGACTGCCTGTTGACAGAAACAGGCTGCTTAGTCTTTCTTTTGCTGAACAGATGAATCTAGAAGAATTTATAAGATCTTGGGCACAGGGCAGCGATTGGTTCGTTGCGCTGGATTCAAGGGGTTCACCATGTCATGTGGGTCTGAGTCACATGTCTTTATTTTCGATCATTTATTTTTAAAGAATTAACTATCCATCAAGAATCAAGAACCGGCTTCGCATTTTGAATTCAATTACTCACCCCATTCTCACTGGTACTCAAAGACTTGGCCCATCCCCATCTGCAGAAAAGGTTGTCCATCACTGAGCAGGTCAGGCTCTTCTAGCTCCGAACAACAAGCGCAGCAACAAGCTGAACAACAGTAAGACATCGATGCAGATGTAGTGAAGCGAGGGGAGTTGCAATGCCATGTCGTCAGATTTTGATCGCCACTGTGATTTTACTGCCCGTGTTTACGTTATTTTATTTTGGATCAGTGCAAACATTGAAAGCAAACTCAAATGTTGGCAGCTGAAAAACTGGCATTGCAGCGAGCACGATGGACATTGCTAACTGCATTATATTTCTGTGGTGTTTTTTTGGTGACGCAACTTTGCTGTTGTGGAAGTGTTTTTTGCTGGCAAAATCCACGGCAATGTTTTGAGACTATGCAGGTGGCAATCTTCCAGACTTGCAATGCTGTGCACGAACTTCTGCGGTTTGCAGCGTTTGTGTCAAAGAAGTAGCACGCATCATTGGTGATAGGTATGTGTTCAGCATTCGTGTGCAGCGGCGCTATGAGGGGTGGTTTACACCAAGACCGTGCATGGAATTCGCGGATTGTACAGCCTTCAGATTTTTAGCATTCGAACAGCTTTAGTCTCGTGGCCTCAGTCACATTTGACACTGCTATTGGTCAACTATTGGTAAACCAGTTGAATGCCAGCCCTGACTGGCAGTGCGACTTCATTCACTTACAAAGATAATTCACATGAGCTTGTCGAAAAACTGCTTATACCTCGAACGCACATAGAGAATCATCATATTCCCCAGCTTTGAGAGGAAAGCCCTTGGCTTGTCTCATTTGTTGGAGCGTAATTCGGATGTAGATGTGGGTTTGTCCGAAAATAGCGAGATTGATAGGAAAGCATCATCAACCACCAGATTTTCTGTACCCAATTTTCAGATATTTCCACGTGTCATGCCTTGCTTGGAGGAGGGAACAATTGCCACAAGAACAATTTTATCAAAGATGATCCACAAGCAATGTCGTTTCTGACTGCTGAAGAGAATTTCAGAAGTCATCCTGTGCAGAAAGGGCCCCAGTTATGGCACTCATTTGACTTCACGAGTTTTTGACATGCATTCCCCTAAGTCCTGGTATAGGAGGTGACTTCCGAGATGCAATTTTGAAGCTTCGGAACCCACCATGTACTGCGGTGCAGGGTGTGGTACTTCTGCTTGAAGGTAGCACGTCGTCCAGCTGGTCGAGCTTGGCTACCCTCAAGATTTTTGGGCATTTCTCCTCCGCCCCAGCGGATGCCCATAAATCGGCGTCCTAGGCGAAAAGCCTCAGGATATAGAGTCAGAATCCCAGTTGTGTCTCAGTGTAAGCAGACAATGTATGAATTGCCTTTTTTTAGTGGAAGGAATGATGATAAAGCGGTGGACTTGGGGGCTCCCAAGTTTGAGACAACATAGTATGATTTCAAAAAAGAGCATCATTTTTGATGTCTGATGACTTTCGACTAGCAGCACAATCAATCTTGGGAACTTTTTCAGACATGATTGGCATAATAGGAAAACCAGCGAGGCATGCTGTATCTGCTTAAACGGCACTTCTACGATTCCACGATTCAGACATGACAATCGAGTAAGAAATGATCTTCGAGCAAGACACTTTTGACATACAGGGCTCAGACGCTGAGACATGATTTTCTGGTGTATGACTCTTTGCTGGCATTCAAGCCACAGCAATACATTCAAAGCTCCGATGAGTGCGACAAAAATGCTAAAGAGGAGTCAGGCATATTGCTGGATAAGCGTTCGTAGGTCCTTTCTTGTTCACATATATATCATACATATATATATATATCATATATATATATACATAAATGAAAAAATAAATGAATATATATATATATATCAATTTACATATATATATATATACACACATATATATATACACATATATAGATTTACATATATTGATCTTTGGCCAGCAGATCCTGCGAATAGAGTGTAGGCTACGGACCATTGTACACTACCACATAATTCATCCCTCAAGGATCCACAGCCAAGGGGTACATCAACTCGCCCCTTTGGCTCAAGACCACTGCAGGAACCGGAACAAAGAATTGCCATGCTGAAGCCGCCACCCGTGTGACGTCATCACTGAGAACACCCACTCCAAATTCAAGCTACAGTACATAATCGGGGAGATAACCTCCGGTTCACAGGTTATCAGCCGTAGGACTCCTACGGAGCCTACGAGCGGGTAGCCGCGGGCCTTACAGATGACTGAACAGGATAGCAGCGATAATGCATTTTCTTTCTCTGGACATGCCGTTGTACCAGCTGCCGGCACGCAGTCAAATTCTTCACAGAGTATCGACACTGGTGGAAGCGATGCCTCAGAATTGAGAACAAGCCTACCCAGGCGACCTCTGGTTGCTCCTAGAGGGAGACAAATTTCGACAATGCAAGCAATTGAAGATAGGGACAGTACACCTGGAAAGAGAAGATCATCTGCACGACAATTGTCGCCTCCGATGACTCCAAGGACTAAGGCAAAGACTACGTCGTCGAATCCGCCTTCACCGATTCAGGACGCTACTCCATCAGGGACAGGATCTTATCAGCAAGTGAACGCCCCGTCGAGTGGTAGCGACATCTTCACTGCCTATCAGAGTGAACTAGCTGAATACAAGACATCACTGGAAAAGGCTACCGAAGAAGAATCCGTACTACAGGCAAGATTGGCCGAGACGACAGCATATGCCTATCAACAATTTAATTTCCTGGAAAACACCACTCATCAAGAGATGACGTCGATGACCGAACAACTCCAGATGCTGAACTTCGAGTTACAGGCTGCACAGCAAGAAGATGAAGGTGCGACCTACAGGATCGAAGAGTTGGAAAGGTATCAGACTATGTCGAACGAAGCTGCATCTCATTTGGAATTCAAATATTCACGACTACGTTCGGAATTCGATGAACAAATGGGACAAGCAAACGCAATTATGGTGCATGTGGGCGCTGACGCGAATGCTCATATCAATCAACTCAGACTGGAATTAGAGAACGCAGAGATGAATGCAAAGCAAGAAGCTCTGGCGGTCGGCTACGCTAATGACCAAACATGTGCTTTACAAATCGAGATGCTCGAGGTTGCCAATCAGAACCAGACGATGAAGCACACCATGGCCATGAATGTTAGACGACTGGAAACTGAGCTCGATGCTGCTGACATGAAGAGGGACGAGATCATGAAGGAGTTCCGTAGTAACATAAGATCTGAACATGACCGTTATGCAGAATGTGAACATCACTTAGCTTTGGAAGAATCACAACTTCGACTGCAGGTGATCCACAATGAAAACTTACAATCTCGACTAGCGATTTCTGAGAACAGGGTTTCTGAAGAATCTCTAGCTGAATCAGGCGGCATGCGGGACATGAGGATAATGGGACTACGTTCTGAACTACACATGAAACAAAGTCTGTTAGATCGAATGCAACAACAACTGACTGAATCGAAGAATCAGTATCATGAACTTTCCTGTCAACAAGCCAGAAGATCTTCACCAAGCAGATCACCGCATGGAGGACCTCTATACGAGATGTATATGCAAGCCGTGCGTGAGCGTGACAGATTGAAGGAATCCAAGGCTGAAGTTGACAAGTTGTACTTGCAAAACAGAACTGAACTCATTGACACTGAGAACCTGCTCAAAACCTTCCAGCAAAACTTCGATGAAACTGGTAAGAAATATCAAGATGCTCTGAACAAGATTGATCACATGAGTAGCAATCCGAATGTGACGAGTAACTTGTTCGACAGTTTGCACAATGAAATCAATGACAGGGACACAGCTATTGCTCGCCTTCATACTGAACTTGAAGCCCAAAAGGACTCTCTAGAGCGTGCTCACAGGGATGCAGGTAAGTCCATCAAGATGTTGAACGACAGAAGACTCGTGATCAAAGGTGCGACTGACTATTCCATTCCCGAAAGCCACTTGACCGAGATGCATCAATTGGCTAATGAGCGTTTCGCTGAGGTAGAAGAGATGTCGAGCACTATTGCTGCCCTGAAGTTGGAAAACCAAGCTCATTCTTCTTCATCAATGAATAGACCGACTACATTACATGGGTACCCCAGTAATGCTATGCCTCGGAATGAATGTGAAGAGAAGTGTGCCAAACTGAAAGCAGAGTTGGACGAGATGAAGCAAGAGAGGAACGCTGAAGTTCGAAATCTTCAAGATGAGTTGAAGAAGATGGAAGATCGGAAAGATTACTACAAGAACAATTTCTCTCAAGCTGAAGATCGTGCCAATGATGAAGAGCAGGAATACCGAGCAGAAGCTGAAGCCTTCGAGAAGCTCAGGAACGAGTACAACACTAATGTCAAGGAGTTGGAGAATCTTGAAAGGGATAGATCCAAGTCATCCGTATCTCTAAGAGAAGCCGAAAAGATCAGCCTCCAACCCTGGCCTAAGACCACTGAACTTTCATCCTGGAAGGGAAGTGTCGTTCATGAAGTTTGTGTTGCAAGTGGGGATCGAAACTATGAAGATTGGAAAGCGTGGCTAGCTCCGTGTCTTGCAGATCAACCTGACTTGGAGGCTCTAGCCAAAGCACCTGATGTGAGATTCCAATCCATTGATGCCAAGCTATCCAATGCCTTGAGGAAAGTCATTGACAATGCTGGGGACAAGTCCATGCAAGTGAAGTATGACATGTCCATGAAGAACCAACTGTATGGGAGAAGTGGGGACTTCATCAAGGGACGAGAACTATTCGCAATGATACTGATTAGCTTCAAGTCACCTGACCACACTGAAGTTCTCTACAACGCTCATCATTTGTATATGTTCGACTACTATGGAGATGACCAGCTTGAGGCCTTCTACAACAAGTGGCTTGACATCGTATACAATATGAAACATGATGATCTGCCTTCCAACAATTCCCTGCGTGACACATTGTTCCGGAAGATTGAACATTCAAAGCTTATGGCTTTTGATATCAACCGATACAAAACCTTTGATGAAGGGCATCATGAGAAGACCTATGCTTACCTAACTGGTATGATCAAAGGATACATAGCACGAGGAAAGCAAGAACGACTATTGAAGGATAGAGAACGTGCAGTGAAACTGTCATTGTCCTCTACCAAGACGACACCTGCCCTGGAAGATGCTGACAAACCTGCTGCTCCCATTAAGACCAAGAAGGAGAATGAAGCAGCTGCATCGTCTACAGGTGATCCTCCCAAACGGCCTAAAGCGAAGGCGAAGAGTGAAGCTGCATCAGTACTTCCAACACCTTCTCCGAAATCTCATGCCGACAAGAACAACAAGAAAGGCAAAGGTGGGAAGGGAAGATCATCTTCACCCGTTGACAAGAAGAAGATTTTCTGTAACTACTTCTTCAATAAAGGAGGATGCAACAAAGGTGACAAATGTCTCTACAGTCATTCTCAGAAGGTCTATGATGCCAAGATGAAAGGTAAGAAAGGCAGAAGCGGAAGTCGAGATTCATCAAGGGGGAAAAGTAGAGGAAGTTCATCTTCAGCTGGACCCAAAAAGAAGATATGTTGGAATTGGCAAAAGGGCACATGCACGTTCGGAAGCAAATGTAAATTCCTACATGCAGATCAATCGCCTTCAGCATCTTCCGAGAGAACCAGCAAGAAGACACCAAAGAAGAAAGCAACTCCAATTACCATTGATTCCTTCTTTGATAGCGACAATGAAGATTCTATGGATTATACCTCACCGAGGATAGCCAGTGCAAAGAAGTCTTCTGATGATCGCAGGATCTCTTTTGAACTGGAACCTGAAGTGCACGAGATTGCCATTGAGAACTACCAGGAGGGACTACCCAAGCGTATGTATCGTGATCCCAACAAGCAGTATATCTTCTGGAAAGTCGATGATTTGACCGACGATCAGTCCAAATCCGACAACACCCTCGGTTCAGTCCGAGCACGGGCCAAAGCTATCATCATGGACAGATGTGGACTCCATCGTTTTGTTGATGAAGTTAGAATCATCATTGGCCCCAAGTTCGACATGTTGATCAAGCTGGACAGTGATCATGAGGACTTGACTTTTATTGAAGAGCTTGTTGAGCACGAAGTTGGGAAACCCCTCACGAAGTCCAAGAACTTGATGTGCATTTCATTACCAGTACAAGCCAAAGATTGCAGATTCATCCTGGATTCTGGCAGCGGACACGATCTGATTTCTGCAAGGAAAGCCGAAAGGATGAACTTGAAGCAACGAACTTGTGATCCTATCATGTTCCACACCGCCAACGGTTCAACTGCTACTCAAACTGAAGCGGAGATTGACCTGGGAACCTTTGATGTGACCTCTCAAGCTTATGTACTGGACGACACTCCGTCCGTGATGTCTCTTGGGAAACGATGCATGGAAGAAGGATACTCCTTTGTATGGCCATCTGGTCAAATGCCTTTCATGATTACGAAGAATGGAGAACGCATCGATCTGACAATTCATGACAACATCCCTTACGTTGATCTTGGGACATACGAATGCACTCCTCATGAATGTCATCATGCATCGAAGATCCATGACCTATTGACACATTCTCAAGTCGGGTTTAACGATTTCAACGATATTGATGATGTCGGTCAACCCTCACGAAGAGTACATCTCGATGGAGAAAGTGGTCTTGAGACATCGGTTGGGGATCACAATTGTTCCCGATATGTCAAGAAGCTCAAGGTGAAGAAGAAGAGAAGAGCAACGAACCGGCAGAAACATTCGGCAACTCCTGGAGAAGAAGAAGAAGAACCACCTGAGGGCGGCGAGTATGAACCTGGAACTCCGTTTGACGGGCCTCCTGGTGACGAGACTGACTTCGAAGATGATGGTCATGGTGCTCCTGAAGACGCCGCTGAAGGTGATGAAGATGACATTGAGATCGATGTTGTCGAAGGTGAATCCAGGGTAGCCAAAAGAGGAACACTCAAGAGAGAAGCTAATAGCTTGAATCACAAATTGACCCACAGATACAAGAATCCATATTGCGACTCATGCATTCGAGCAAAGATGAAGCACTTCAAGACTCGTCGTGGGGCATACAAGAGGGAACTCAAGAAGTTTGGCGACCTCATTACCTTTGATGCGGTGGACACATCCAAAGTCCATGATGACGTGTTGGTCCTCGAGAAGGAAGTGCTGGTTGTCAGAGACTGTTTTACAGGAATCATTGGTGCTTATCCATCTGACAGAATGACCAAAGACGATGTAGTTAGAGCAGTGAAACAGTTCATCGGCGCCAAGAAGGTCAGACAGGCCTACTCTGATCATGCTCCTCAATTCATTGAAGCTATGAATGAGATGAAGATTCCAATTGATCATTCATTGCCTGGGAGACCTCAAACCAATTCAATTGCCGAAAGGACGAACCAATTTATTCTCACAGCTACTTCTACATGTCTTTTGGAAGCTGGATTACCACCTTGTTTCTGGAGAACAGCAATCCTTTGTGTATGTCATCTACTCAACGTGGAACCCAACGATGATGAATTGAGCGCTTGGTGCAAACTCCATGGATCTGAATTTGCTGGCAAATTCATTCCCTATGGTGCTCGTGTGAACTACAAGCCTCCGAAAACCAGAGAAGCAGGACAACTTCATAAGTTCGGGCCTGATTCTATTCCTGGAGTGTTTGCAGGGTATCACATTGGTCCAGGGATGCATTGGTCAAGACAATACAAAGTATGGCCTCTGAGTGAATTCGTACATCAGAATCTTGGTGACGATGCTAGCAAACCTGAACACCGTCTTCTCAAACCTCATTTGACTGAAAAGGTCGAGATGGTCACTCCATTGACATTTCCATGCAAGCAAGAATATGAGAGGGTGAACACCACATTGGAAGGAATGAAAGAAAGAGAAATCCTCGATGGCGATCCCTCCAAAGTGCCTCATGGAGATGACGAAGAACATGACCAAGATGAAGATGATGATGAGCTTGATGACGGAGACGACGGTGGACCTGGACCAAGTGGTGGAAAAGTTTCAAAGAAGCCTCTTGATGACTCCGAGGATATCTTCGACAAAGACAAAGATCCAGAAGAGATGACTCTCCAGGAACTGATCGACGCCCAACCAGACCATTGGAAGAAGGGCAAAGCCGGAGATGGGAAGATATACCTCAATGACGATGGTGAGAAGGTCAAGTTGAACGTCAAGGGTTACCCATACAAGATAGGAGATGACGGTAGACGAATGTTCAGAACATCACTGCGTCCCAAAGGGACCTATTCTCCTGAAGAATGGCGCAAACTCTCTCAGTCTGACCGGAATACCATCCTCAAAGCGGAGAAGAAGAAGTTAGAGAAGAAAGAGGCTGATGATAAAGCCAAAAGATTGGTCGAAGAAAAGAAGAAGAAGGCAACGAAGAAGGAGAAGAAAGATTCAAAGAAAGACAAGGACGAGCCAAAGTCCAAGGACGATGAAAGTGGTGATGAAAGTAAGAAGGATGACTCTCATTCAAAGTCAAAGAAATTCGATGCAGGTGTTGGTGAAGTTGTGAAGAACAAAGTCACCTTACCTATCACATGTACAAGTACGCATCTTGATCTGTACGACATAGTCGATGATGACGATGTACATGGAAGACGATACATTGATTGTCGAAAAGTGAAGAGGAATGCTGATGCTAGTCCATGTTCCGATGCTTCTACTGATGTCCCGGACGACGAGGAATATCTCACTGAATGGGATGAATGGTCGGAGGTCGAGAAAGGACGTGGCCCAAAAGCATCGTGGAGTGGTGAAGTTTGGAGCACATTGTCAGGTGAGATTTCAAGGTTCTCCATGGCTACGCCAGGAGAGTCGACAATGATCAAGAATGGCAAATGTGTTAACGTCAAGAACGTGAAGAACATAGCCACTGATGATGATGAATACATTCCATTCCCAACTATGCCGTGTACTTCTGCATCAAATCAAAGTCACCGAACCAAGATACCATCAGGAGGCCTTGGAAGCAAACTTTTCAACGCAATGGTTTCACGACCTGTGGGCAGAGCTGAGATTGAGTCCAACCCAAAGGCCAAAGAGGCAATGCTCAAGGAGTGGAAAGGCCTTCGTGATCAAGAGGTATTCGACTTTACAATGGTTCGTGAATACGACGATGTTGTTGCAGAGGCCAAGAAGAATAAAAAGGAAGTACATATGGCCAGGGTCCATGGCATATGCGTGGAAAAGAATTACCAGCTGTCCGAAGACAATCCTGGGCGGAAATTCAAGGGAAGAGGCGTTCTGCTAGGAAATCAGGTGAAGAATCAGCATTGGGAGGCAGCATTCTTCCAAGACTTGGGAAATTCCCCTGCTTCCTTCGAAGCCTCACGATGGGCAGATTTTTACGGATGTCTTCCTGGGCACTCCGTCAAGTTGGCAGATGCGATTCAGGCCTACATCCAGGCTAAGTTGAGGGGACCTTTGTGTTGGGTGGAGTTACCCACTGATGCATGGCCTCCGGAGATACAGTACTGGAAGTTCCGTCGCCCTGTCGTAAGACTCGACAAAGCCCTGTATGGACACCCCGATTCAGGCACGATGTGGGAACAACATTGTGACAAGAAAGTTCAAGAAATTGGTTTTAAGCCCATTGGTGAGGAATGGCCTTCTATGTATTTTCATGATGAGCTCAAATTGCTGTTGGTAATCTATGTGGATGACCTTAAGCTTGCTGGGCCCTCCGAAAATCTGGCCAAAGGTTGGGAAATGCTGCGCACTGTTCTGCGCATTGAACCCGAAACCGACTTGGGACTTTACTTAGGATGTGTTTTATCCCAAGGTGAGACCCAATTTCATAATGGTAAGAAAGTCAAGACCATAACTTATAACATGGAAGGATTGTTAAAGTTATCGGTGGAAAAGTATCTTGACATCATTGGTAAGGACACAAAATTGAAAAAGGTATCAACTCCAAGCCTTCCAGAGGAAACGAAAAGCAGCCCGTATCGAGCTCCTTCCGATGGAAAACGCAAAGTTGAGTGTCCTTGGTGTGCACATTCCTTCGATCCAGATATGCCTGCTCTCTCCGAGACTGGCAACTCATGTCCTGGCCAAGACAGTGAGACGCTGAGCCGAGGGAATCTAGCTCCGCATGCAGCTAGTGTGCTTATGAAGCTGCTGTATGCAGCCCGCATTGCGCGGTTTGACCTGTTGAGATCCATCAATGCATTAGCACGTAATGTGACTAAATGGACAAAGGATGATGACGCCCGTCTTCATCACCTAATGTGTTATGTTAATTCCACATTGTCCCTCAAAATGATAGGATGGGTCGGAGACAAAATTGAAGATTTATCATTAGGACTATTTGCAGATGCGGATTTCGCTGGATGTGCCCAATCCTTGAGATCAACTTCAGGATCGCACTTACAAGTCCAAGGTAAGTTCACAAGATTCCCACTTGCTGGTGGAAGTAAGCGACAAGGGTGTGTTAGTCATTCTACCCCCGAAGCTGAAATTGTGGCTGCAGATACTGCACTTAGGACTCTAGGAATCCCCGCATTAAGTCTGTGGAAAGTCTTAGCCAAAGTTTTTCCTCAACTCCTGTTTCATGACGATAATCAAGGTATGATTGGTGTTGTCAGATCAGGACGGAATCCAACCATGCGTCATTTGGAGCGCACACATGGTATTTCCATTGCCTCCATGCATGAACATTTCCAAAAGGATCATTTTGTATTGAGCTATGAAATTACAGCCAAAATGGCAGCCGATATCCATACTAAAGGGTTCAAGAATCCCATGGCATGGAAGAAAGCTTGTATGTTAATCAACTTGTTGGAACCTCAGGACTTGCAGAGCAAAGAAGTATTGGACATGTTGCAGCCAAGCACCGATGTCGATATGACTACTCGCCAAGTTTTCCAATCCAAAACTGAGGACATCCCAAACTTCCCATACACGGAAACCCCTATTTTGCCAAAAGAAGTGTATAGGAAGGGATTGACTAGTAAAGAGAAGCTACAGTACTTGCCAGGTATGGATCCCATTTTTGTCGTCAAGCAACCGGTGTTTTATCGTCCTAAGCCACCCGGCTTAATTGTGCCGCCAGATGTATTGAGATCCACATGGGTTCTTCTCAATGGTGCCTGGACAAAGGTCGAACACCGTGCATCTCCACCAGAGCAGGCTATCAGATTTGATAAGTGGGTTGAACGAGCGTGTTTTCAGTATCATTCGCCCAACAAGCAGCCGTTGATCCCGGACACTGTTTCACAATCCGTTTCAACGACCTCAACCCACCGGGTGATGTCGTCAAAGCACGTGCATGCCCCGCCTGCCCACTCGAGCTCACTACGTGACTCGTGTGCGTCAACACCACATGACCGTGTACAGCATCTGACCGATTCACCAATGCTGATGTTCTCGGTTGATGCCTTGTTTTTAGATGCACAGACATCACCGTCTCAACACCCGAAATCCATTCACCAGTGCCTTCAGCCAGCCACACGTGTGATCAATACGCTTATGCGCCTTGTTCATGGGGGGAGTGAGGGTGAAAGGATGGCATTCGCACAGTGAAAAGGGGCACCCACAGTCCACTTCAACACCTGGCCTATGTCATACGCATCCGGAATTGGACATCAATGATAACATTCCGTTTGTAAAATCCACCCGAAAATCCCAAGTGTTAGGTAAGAAAAATGAAGATCATTGGCAGTGGGATGGGAAAGAGACATTGATCCGAATTCACAAAACGCCAAGAAGGCAAAACTTTGTACCACAGGATTGCGAAGACTGTCCTTGTGACCCTAGGATCATATGTGATGAGAGGGAAACTGAACAAAAGTTCAAAACTAATACTCGAGTGATCAAAGACATATGGAGATTCAAGGGCGACAATCATGAATCAACAAACAAGTTGAATGAATTTTGGACTGGAAAATCGACATTCAAGGTGCTCGCCAATGCTGAAGTGATCGATGGAGGTAAGAACTGTAAAGTGAGTCAGGGAGTAATCACGCTGTGCACCAATTGCAATGACGTGAAAACTATTCCCATCACTGATGTTTTTGTCCCCTATCAATATCACATTGAAGTAGGCAAACATGAGGTTGACCATCCCAAAGTGTCGGTAACCCTTTGGAGAGAAAAGAAAAACAGAACTTTGGAATTTCAATTTTCCAAATCACCTTGTGACTTGATGACATCAAAATATGCGAAGTTTTCCCTTGCAATCAATTTGATCGAAGTTCCTCAAGCAGTCCCATGCTTCGTCTTGTTATGTTCGGAAGAGAGAAACTGGTTTACGTTCTTGCAGAACAAAATGAAGGACGAAATGAAGTTTCATGTCGTGCCAATCACTGAAGATGACGACATGCTCTCTCCGTACGGAATCAGTAAAGCAAGGCGATGCCTTCGGACCAAACTTGATTCAATGTTCTTTGCAGGTCCATGTACAGGAGGTTCACCATGGAACCGAATCAACCGATGGGTGAGCGAAGCAACAACACAACTCATCGAAGCAAAGAAGCAGATCTTCTGGGCGATGTGGGAAGTGTTTGCATCAGTGCTAAGTGAACTTATCAATATGGGATCACCAGCCTTGCTTGAATTGCCTAGAGGTTGTGATTACTGGAAGGACCGTAGAATGACTGACCTTGTAGAAGGAACCGTATCTCATGAGCACAAATTTGATGGATGCATGTATGGCTTGAAATCACAGTTCCAAGAGACTCCCAAACCAATCAAGAAACCTTGGAAGATTGTTACATGGGGGGTGTCTTTTCCAAAGCTTCATAGAAGATGTGATCGCCGTCATGACCATGCTGAGTGTGCTGGCAGGGAAACTCGCATTACTCAGGTTTACACTAAGTGGATAGCCAAGATAATCATGAATGGAATCAATGATCATGTAATCAGGAATAGTCCATTTGTGAACGTCAGAGTGATGAAACGTTGGAAGCCGCTTGCATGTGATGAACAATTGAAAGCTGAAATGTCTCGTGATTCCGAGAATATCCGCAGTCACCCAATCAAGTCGGTGGCAACATCCGTTTGTGCTACTCGAGGGCTCGACGCCATTGACATTTCGTTCGAGCGATCGCTACTGCACTGGTGCTTTTCGAGATTGACATCAACTTCGGTTCTATCTTCGTGGCACTTTTCATTTTCGTGTCGACCGCTTTCTGAATTCGACTCCGATTGGTTGTTACGAGACCTACGGTTCGTACAACTATTTCCGCTGCTCGAACAGTTGTCACGAGACCTACGGTCCGTGCGACTTTATTCTGTACAAAGCGGGATGGCCGATACACAGGATCTGAACTCAGTAGGGCAATTTGCCGGAAGCCGAATCACCGTTGCATTACGGGTGCTGAAGGGATTGTCCGAAGGGTCCATTGCAGCCAAGACTCCATCACCATTCCGAGACACCCGAGGTTCGAATTTTCGACTGATCTCAGATGAGGACACAGCCAACCAATGGATTAGGTTTGGTATGCCGCCTGCAGTTGTCTACTCAGCATACTTCGCGAACTCCAGACACACCAGTGAAGCCACTGCACAAGCCCTGGAGGTAGCCTACAAGTTGTTGCAAAGAGCGCAGGACATCGAGAAGGGGTGTTCAGGATGGGAGTTTTTGTCAAAAGGGTCGAGATTCGTGAAGGTCTTTGCTAGCAGATGCCCATATGATGATGCAACTGTGGGACGCTTCATGGACAAAGAGATCTATGACAGACTTGATGAGCTCTGGATCGTATTGTCCAAAGGACATTTTCCCGAACCTTTTGATGATCAAGCCACTGCTGCAGAAACTGAAGCGAAGATCCGAAGCATGAAACAGATTTATCGAGGAACACCATCATTCAACACAGATCCGAGTGCCACATCATGGTTAGCTGTGACAAGGACCGCCGAGTACTTCAAAGTCATGGACGAGTTGACCAAGGTGAATCCGAAGTCTCCATCTGACAATGATAGCTATTTGACGGCAATGAAACACATGATTGAAATCCAGATGAGGCACCTAGGACATGCATTGAGGTATCACAACGAGCAGAACCCATCGGATCAGATCATCTTGCAGGATGTGATGAAGGATGTGGTTGCTTTCGAAACCAACCAACCGAAAGGGAGGAGTGCAGCCCAGAACCATTTCTTGTGTTTGTTAGCCCTCGGCACGACCCTTGAAAGACACAAGACCAGCGCTCGAGGAGATGGAAACTTGCCGAGAATAGCAGAGCTGTCCGAGATTCAGTTCTCGATCCTCAAAGTCTTTGACATTCCTCAGGGAATCCTGATTGGGCATGGATACAACGTCTCGATCGCCGATGAAGGAGCCAGATATACTGAGAAGGAAAGACGTCATGCCTGCCACAGCTCTCTCAAAGATTTCACCACCGTGATGACCGAGACTCAAGCTGGTACAGCCGGAGGCATGCACAACTTTGACAACTGGGATGTTCCCTTGGTCTTCAATGACGGACGACGACCCTACGAAGTTGACTTCTGGAACAATGAGGAGCCTTCATGGGTGAATGATGACACATCAACTGGACCCAGCGCCCAGAGTACATCCGCTCCTACGGAGGGATCACAACCAAAGGCATCACAACAATCACAAAGTTCGAACATTCAACCGAAGAAGATGCCGAGATCATCGACTGGCGGAGGTTCATCTTCGTCGACCCATGCAGCTTTCCGATCTGGACCTGGAGCGACATCTCAAGGTCGTACCGAACCAGAAAGAGATGAAAATTGGATTCCAACTGAAGATTGGATGAAGAGGAGGAAACCTTCAACTGTGGAAGTACGTCTCCATTCTGCCGAAGATTATGCTCGTGAAGAACAGAGAATTGCATTCTTGCGATCCGGTAAGGATTTTGTGCTTTCAATCGTAGAGGGTCCTCACACTACTCACAAGTATGGAACCAATTTGATCTGGAAACAGTATTTGAGAAGATTGACATTTCATGCTGCCCTGTCTTTCAACATGCTGACAGAAGGTCAACTTGATTCCCACATGATCAATGAGAATGACTACGAATGGCTGAAGCTCTACCACTACATCATCACGACCACAAAATTTGTCAGGTGCAAAGGATATCCTGTGACGGAGGTCCTAGCTATGTTGACATTGGGCATTGAAGATACGGTGGAGGGCGAGATTCGAGTCAAGCTCAAGAGGTTAGGAAACAAGATTGGACAGTACATCATCGGGAAACCTTGGTTGGACAAATGGGATGAATTGGGAGGACAAGTGAGAAACAACAAAGCTCTCATCTTGACGGACTTGACCTACCAAACGAGATCTAGCTCGAGAGTCATCAATGACATTGAGGCTGGGCTCAACAACATGGGTCTTTCATCCATCAAGGTGTACCAACTTCCCTATGAGTCTCTGGAGCAGCACTATTCAGAGGACAAAATCGCATGCTGATGCCAAATGCAGACTTCATCATCAAATTGGCGGAGATCATCACAGAGATCAGCCAAGCAGCACATCTTCCAATTTTCGTCAACATTTTGAAAGATGCCCGGTTTCTTGGGTCCCAATCTTCCATTGTATCCATGGCCGAGGAGCTTGCAAGAATCTTGAAGGAAAAGGGCATTATTCACTCCACCAATGAAAGATTCTGGAAACAGATATATGCTTGTGGACGTGAGCCTTTCTATTGGAAAGAAGGTGAAGGCAAGGAAGTCATTTGGGCTATGCTTGAAAAGTCACTGATGCGACAGAAAGTCTTCTTACATTGTGCAATGGATCATGATACAGTCCATGACCTGAATGAAGAGTGCGTCCATGTGAAGAACACCGGATTTGACATTGAAACTATCAAACGATGCACAGAACATCCACGAATTGTTCCCAGCATTCGTGCTGGAGAAATCACAGATGCTCAAGCTGGATCAGCAAACATCATTGGAGGAATGAAGCACATGAAAGATGCGGTCCAGAGGAGAGCATGGTCAGACATCCGACGAGGAGTATTTACCCCGGAGCCCCTGACAGATGTGGATGAGCATTGGGTCGAGGTAACCGAAGATTCCGAATTGATGTGCGATGTGTGCAAAGGATTTCATAAAAATGATTCGAGATTGAATACCTGCACTGAGAACCGCACAAGATGCCTGAATTGCGCAAGCAACTGGACGAGAGCGGCAATCTACGGAACTGAAGACATTGGGATGGATGAATTTTCACAGGATGCAAGAGTAGCTGCAAGATTGCTCAACATCTACAATGAGTGCGTTGACTGGAGAGAAATGGAAGCCGAGAAGGACCTCCGTGGATTCCTGGTCACTGCGACACTTGCAATGCTTTCAGGATACAGGACAACAAGCGATGTGCTCAAACAGGTATCACATCGAGGTGCCATCCGAATGCCTGCATACATGGTGAAAGGGAAATGCAGACGAGACCTGTTACCCCAATTCAATGTACAACGTGAAACACGAACAGAGGATTGCGGAGGCGGAATGCACCGAATGCGATGGTATTACAGACTGCTTTGGGATGGTGGAAACGTCGCTTATCATGACTACATGAAGACCGTGCTGACCAAGGAGGAGATCGCATCAATGCTCAATCCAACCGCCACAGCTGAGTATGTCGGCGACATTTTCGAATTCTGGCTTGGAATGCTTGACCTGGGTATTCAATTCCCTACTATGTTTGCTGGATGGGGGGCAAACCTTGACAGTTGCCTCGCAGGACTGGAAGAGTCGTTCTGGCTATTCAGCAGTTCATGTCGACCTACCGACACCATCAACACAAAGCGGAACCGGTCCAGGAAAGCATACATCCCGCCGGTCGAGAACAACATGGTGACAACAATATTGAAAGAAGCGGGAATCTTCGACCTACTCATGCAGAAGAAGATCACCAGAATGCCGGTGCTCCCGGAAGCCAACTACGATGACCACCCTGAAATGATTGAAGTCTCATCAAGCGATGAGGAGGAGGATGAAGTTGGCGAACCTGAAGACGAGACCACGACGCCTACGGCGCGGGGCCCTCGAGCAGAACAGACTTCAGGAGAAACCGATGCCGGAGCTGGTGACATCGAGATTGAGGAGGAGGAAGATGACATGGGGGGCCAACCTTCGGAGGCGAAGAAGCGCCGAACTGAGGTGCGGAACATCCGTGATCGATTTGAGAAGCTGATTGCAGACGCATCGAGTGTTCAGTATTGTTTCATTTGTGGTGGAATGCATGACATTGATGAATGTACCACACCAGATGACGAGAACATGAAGGACACCCTATGGCGCATGAGGTTGATCATGGATCAGAAGTCCAAATCCCCATCATCATCCGAAAGATCCAAAGCTGCGACCAGAGGCAGAAAGGACAAGCTCCCAAAGAACGTCATGCCGCGAGGAAAACGTTGGGGAAGAACCAGATTCACTGAGAAAGAAGAAGTGACCAAGTGCTTCTACAGTCAGTCAGCCTTTATGTACGACATTGGTGATCGTGAAGAAGGAGGACAATACTTAGTGAATGGTGTCGAAGTCAACCCAATTAGCCGAGGTGTGAAGAATCGTCATGAGCTTGATATGCTGATTGAGCGTGCGGCTGAGGAATCCCCGCCTGTTTTGCCGACCATTGAGGAGCTGAACGCTTGGAACCCCATTGATCATGATGAATATGTGAAATGGCTTACTGAAGAAAGAAAACAGTATGGAGACAACTGGAACTTCAAGTACATCCAACCATTCACACATGGCCACAACATTGGAACACTTCAACTTGCTCGCATCAATGGAGAAGAATATCTTGGATTAGGATGGAGTAAGGTGCATCGATATGGCGAGAACGAGTGGATGGGCAACAAGTGGGAAAATCCGCAATGGATAGTCGAATTGTCGAAAAGATTCAATGCAGCGCTACGCCACTCCGTGGGTTGCGTCAAGGACAATCGGAATCACCGTGGACTACCATGCGATGAAGTAGGTTGGGTCAATGTTGAGTCGATCTTGAAGTATGACGCCATTTGGAGAGACCAACATACATTGGCTGGAACAACCCATGTCAACTACCCGATACTTGTTGAGAGGTGGAACAATTTCCAGAGAGTGATCTTCACTGAGTACAAGCAAACGAAAAGAATCCGAGCTCAAGTGCTAGGACTCAAGGTCACAAAAGGTGAGTTGGAATACGTCATGGACAACTTCAATGATGGATTGACCTCGAGACTTGAACGACACACACTGAGGTTGGAGATCGGCACGGCAGATCGAGAGATTTGGCTTTGGCCGGTGGCAATCCGTTCCCCTATGGCACATTCAAGAGTTCAAGGCGGTGTGCACATCGAAGACAAGAAGACTTCCTATCAGATGAACCCTGGAGTCGGATACACTCTTGGAGGAGGATTTCACTGCACCACTTTTGACAATATCGCTCAAATCTTCAGAGAAGGACTACGTCCCGGAGGAGGAGGCGACCGCATCAATACGTTCTTCGTGCCATTCGCACCGTGGGACGTGCGAAGTCAGACGGTGCTGAGATTCAGGAAGATTGATCAAACTGATCTTGTCTACATCTACATCACGTACGATTCCATCGCCAAGTTCTCCCCTCGATTATCAGCAGACGGACATATTTTGGTCCAAGAAACAATTCCATTCGAATCATTCGATGCAGTTTGGTATTACGATTGGAGGGAAAAGGACTACTACCGTCTCATGATCACAAAGGGAAGAGATCAACTTGTACTTTCTGTGCAAGGAGCGAGGAGGGTGGCCACCATTGAACGATTTGACAAACTCATTGGGAACATTGTGCCTGATGAATCATCACCCGATCTGAACGAACTTCGAAAGCTTGTCGATATCAAGACCGGTCACTTCAGTCATAATCACAGATTGTTCCCTGGACATCCGGATTGGAATGATGCAATATCATTATTGGCAGTCACTCATCATCCCAGCAAGGAGGACCATCGACTATGCCCCGCATGTCTGATGGAGACCCCGGCACCACTATCGATTTGTGTGATGTGCAAAGGATTTTTGGTGAGTCATGGATGGAGGAAGCGAATCAAGATCACCGTGGCTACAGTACCAAGTGCCGAATCGCATCATCGAGAAGAAGATCTCAAAGACCATGTCAAGAAAGCATGGGAGGAGGTGAAGATCGATTTGACAGGTGAAGGTGACGATGACGAGATGATGCAAGATGATGATGATGTCACCATGAAGAGTCCAGAACAAGAACCTCAACCAGAAGAAGAAGATGATGACCAAGCCTCGAAGAAGGGCGACATCAATGATGAGAGAAGAGACTTCAGAGAACAAGATGAGGTCGACAAGTTTCTCAATCAAGAAGGAAAACCGACCGACGAGAATGACGATGAAGAAATAGCGGTCGATGAAATCAACATTGAGGAATATGAGGCTGGAGAAGCTCGTGATGCAGTGATTGAGTACCCCAAGTGGATGAAGAGGATTGAGTTTGGATCAAAGGTCCTACCAATCAAGCCTTGCACAATTGGAGATGCTCAGCCGGAGCTCATCAAAATCCTCCTGTTGCAGATTGGATTACATATCGTCAGGATCTACAGACTATTCCAACGGAACTTCTGTGGAGACATCGAGACGGCATGGAAACACTTTCAACAGAACCAGAAATTCAGGATGGACCTGGACTCAAGAGTGCCTTATCTAGGCGAGGATGAAAATGGTGAACTCATTGAACCAACTGCACAACAGATGAAAGAGCTCTACAAAGAGATCGGCCGACCAAAACAAAAGGACGACATCGGAGAAGAGGGATTCGTCAATGCATACTATGGGGCAGTGGTACTCAAACGACTTCTCATATATACCCTTGAATGTGGCTACACGTATGATGACTTGCAAAATATCTTCTATGACGAGGAGATGGAGAAGCTGTCGAAACGTGACACAACAATGGATGAGATGAGAAAGACCACAGCGGCCCGCGAAGCCCTTGACCGACAAGACGTCATGGTCAGAAGAATTATCGCAGGTGCATACAGAGTGAATGCCGTTTATTTCTTCAGGAACGTCGACTTTCAAGACACAATCACACTGAACCCAGTTGACATTGTGTGTGCTCTTCGTCCCGCACTTCGAAGAATATCACTTCTACACCTGATCCTTCAAAATGGCCGACAATTGCCACGACCTCTACTCCAAAAGCTGTATGATGCAATCGATGACTACAACCACATCAAGCAACGAGATGATCAACGACCAAGATGGGGCATCCACATGTCAGAAGCTCACATACTTGCAATTGCTGATACCCCAACTCCTGCCGATCGTGAACGTGCTAACCCGGTCGCTGGCAAATCGAAAGCAGCCCCGAAGGCAGCGCCAGCATTAGGCAGAGTGTCAAAAGCGAAAGCATCATCGTCAGCAACATGGAGAACCGTCGAAGCCGCTCCTCCGCCAAAACAAGCTCCAGTAACCCCGCCACAGAAAGGTGGAAAAGACCAAGGAAAAGGTGGAAGATCTTATTCACACCGTGGTGGCGACTGGAATCAACAGGGATACTATGGATGGGGATATAGATGATAAATCGATATGACCTCTGCATAGGTCCTGAATGAACGTGGCGAAACGAGGATGCAATCATTGCTCGAGATTTACCTCAATTTCATTTCGAATGATTTCTGAGAGGACTCTGAGCCGGCTAATTTAGAACCACATTTTTTTTGAACATCATTGCGCGAGACGCTGAGTTTCTACAGCGGTCTACATCTCAACCGACGAAGGAACGGGAAGGTAAACTTCTAGTTCCATAGTCATCTTTGTGCTTCGATTTTTTTAATTCACATGCTTGAGTGAGATTCCATGCTGGCTACGCCACATCGGATGAACCTCAATGCCGGACACCGACTACGTCGTGTCAGCATGCACGTGAACAGAACCTTTATCTTTTGGTAGAGATCGTAGCAAGCCGCCATGTAGATATGAAGTTCTGAACGGACTTTAGCTCTCCATAACTCAATAAATGAACAGCTGCAGATGTAGTGGATCAATTCAAGGGACACTCCTTTGCGCGTGGCCGACAAAGTTGGCCATGCGTGGGGGGTGCGAATAGAGTGTAGGCTACGGACCATTGTACACTACCACATAATTCATCCCTCAAGGATCCACAGCCAAGGGGTACATCAACTCGCCCCTTTGGCTCAAGACCACTGCAGGAACCGGAACAAAGAATTGCCATGCTGAAGCCGCCACCCGTGTGACGTCATCACTGAGAACACCCACTCCAAATTCAAGCTACAGTACATAATCGGGGAGATAACCTCCGGTTCACATATATATATATATACATATATATATAGATTTACATATATTGATCTATGGCCAGCAGATCCAGCCACGTTGGCCTTCTGCAGCTCTTGGCTGAGACTGTTGCAGGCTTCCCCTGCCACAACTGTGACTGATTTACAACTTGAGCAACCCCTGCAGCTTTGTCAGAGATGGTCCCAACATGAATGACAATCTCGGAGTCATTGTTCCACAAGCCTTGTAGAAGCTGTGTGTCTAGTTGCAAGTATCGAAGGTAATATCTTTCCTGGAAGTTTGTCATTGGACGAAATAGGTGGCCCAACAGAGATGATATGTGGCAGATGCAACATGCATCCTCGACCTTTAAGACTGTGTGCAAAGGACAACAGAATTGAGACCTCGAGACAGCAGGACCTGGAGGAAGACACGGTGCAACCCCAACAGTTACTGCTGTGCAGCTGATCTTCCATGGACGGCGATGGTTCTGAAGCTCACGGGCGAGGTCCTCAGAAGTCCATGGACAATTGCCTGAACCTGTGCTAAGGGAGCCCTCACATGGTGAATCCATGGCGAATCCATGGTTTGCACCATGAACATGACCTACAATTGGTGGATACAGTGGATATATATATATACACCAGTAGTACCGCACAAGGCGGTGGCGGAAGTTTCAAAAATAGGAAACCTATAGGAGAGGTTGGTTGTTGTGAATCAGGGATGGCAGCGTGAAGCCGCTGATGGACCGAAAGGTGGTTGAGGTCTCCTCTCTTTCTCTTTCTTTCTCTTTCTTTCTCTGACTACCTACCTACCTACCTACCTATCTATCTATCTATCTAGTTCTGCAAAGCTAGGGTCCAGGGTTATATTTTTTTTGTTTGCATTTTTTAAAAATTGTAAAATCCAAACATAGTTATGCAGAGCAAATGTTTTTGTTGTTGTGAGGAGGCTTTTGAGTGGTGAGGAAAGCAGTGTGGTTTTGTTTCCACCCGTCAGAGCCATTCTTGGTTTTATTATGATTAAATTATATATCATGATTATTATTACTATCATTATTGTTATATTGATTATACAATTATGGAAGGAATCCGCACTTGCAAGTGCAGACTAAATCCATGTTTCTTTGAAAACAAAGAAACTAGAAACCAAAATAAAGGAAACACTAAGTATATTTTTTGACGGTAAAAATTGCTTGAAAACAAAGCAATGACCGCTAAACACTGCAAAAGGGTTGTTCTTCAGGGACACCATATATGCGCATATAATGCATATTTTATGTATGTAGATATATGGTGTATATCTATATATTCTATGTATACATAGATATAGATATAATTACATATACACATACAATATTATGTGTATATATATATATACATACATATACACACCATATTTTGTACATGTATATTATTCGCTTACAGTTTTTTTTGCTTCGATCCTGACCCTTTAATAGTGAACTTAGTGAACACGGCTAAGGATTCCCGGCTCCACAACGGCTTTGCTGAGTCTGGTGGACAGGAGCGGACGCAGGTTACTCTGGGTCTTTCAACCCAACTCCCAAGTCATTGATTCTGGACACGCCACTCCTCCAGGATCCTGCGGCTTACCCAGCATGACCAGGCTCTCAGTTACTTTCGGAAGAGATGTTCATCTCTAGACTGGAATGATATCATGAAGACATTACCAGGGCAACCAGGCGTTCCGGAAAAAGGATGTCGGCTTTCAAAAGGCTGTTTCGATCCTAGCCGACAAAGTGTTCTTCATGGGAACTTCCCACATCCCGCCAACCTTGCCGCAGCGACCAACCATCGAAGCATTGAGAAGGTATAGCCGCCGTATGGGTTAAACTTATCAACCCTCCATAGATGCCTAAGGTTTCAAAACAAGAAACGATCAATTCTGTAGGTTCCTTGGTACCCCAATTACTTGACCCGATTTCACAGGTGGCTTTAGCGCTGACCAGCATGGATCGTGAGCAGTTGCAATTTCGAGCCTCTGAGGTCGGGCCGGGCCGAGTTGTAATCTGTGGCTCCATGAGCGGACACAGAAGACATTGGCTATTTTCAGGGGTAAAGCCCGGTAACGCATTCATTTTTGGGTAGCAATTTGGAACCAATAAGAATGGGACCATATGATATTGATCTGAAAAACGTGGATGGCTTCATTCCAGGTATGTTGATCTGCCTTCTCCCCCTTTTGCCTTTTTGCGTGCACCTATCTTCAACGTATCCTGTCGCCCGCTTCCCCATTGAATTTACTTAAAGGACACAATTATATACATGTTGCAGCAAAACCTTGAGCCCACTAAGAAGCAGCACCTGCATTTGGGTATGGATGAAGACTCGTCAAATTGGTTGGTTCAATATGGTTCAATATGGTTCAATATGGTTCAATATGGTTCAATATGGTTCAATATGGTTGAATGGTTGAATATGGTCGAATCATCGGAATCCAAAAGAATGGTCAAAATCTGTAAGTCTCAAGGGGTTTTTGACCAACTGCCATTTGTTTTGGTGAGGCTTCTCAGACACTCTCCTTATGCAAAGAACGTGAGGGTGAGGCAGCGAGAAGGCCAAGGGAGATGCTTCCAGGAGGGTCAGACGGGGGTCTTGGCTTTGCGCCGAAGATATGCAACGATTTGAAGCTCCGAGGCTTTACTCAATCTAACCATTGTTGCTGAAGTAGTATATACATATATGTACAGATCATCAAATGAAACAAAAAGATGAGGACTTAAAAGACTTAACACCAGCATTTTGTCTCGATTTATTGTTGCGGCGTATTCTCTGTATTTGCCTTCAGGCCAGTGGAATCGAGTTTTCCTTGCCTTTGCGGCCGGGTGCCAAGGTATTTGGATGTATTTGGCCAAAGGGGACACAATGTGGGGTGAACAAAATCCCAGAAATTGATGGGACAACGAGGTTTCAAACCGCCGGATTTTTGAACGCTAAGCTCGATGTCTCTGAGGTTTAGCTGTGGAGTGCATCAACGTGGTGGAGCGGAAGTTGGATGTGCTGACTTTGTTATACCCGTTGGATACCTCTTGATACCAACGTAATCACTGTACATAGTAATATATGATCATTCATGATCATTACATGATCTTTTGTGCTTGATCTTCAACCTCCTTCAGACACTAGACCTCTGAGTCATAGCACAGATCAGTTGAACCTAGCCTTGCACTAGGAGAGTTTGGGATCTGATCTACTTCAACTGGAAAGACACTGCAAGACGTGTTGCCAGACTTCTTTTACCTTCTTTTCATAGCTTTGCTCTGGAGATCTAATCTACCCCATACTGATACTGACATTACTGACATTACTCACATTACTCACATTACTGACTTGTTCGCAGAGAACAGGGGGATCCTATCACTCGGCCTTGCAAGGTGCAGTATTGCAGTTGGTCACCATTGATCACCTATGACGAAATTACACTTAGAACTGAGCTTAATAACTCTACATTTTCTCATTTTCTGATGGAGAGTCATTTAACATTTGAGGAGTTGATCTCTGGTGATAGTTAATTGGCCCATTCGACAAACCCATGTCAATCAACGTTTTCCTGATTGGTAGATGCATTTCCTACAATCGCGATTGGACGTTTTCTATTGCCGAGTTGAGTTTCAAGATGTCAAATCCATTTTTTGGTCATTTAACATTTTGATGTTTGTTGGTACAAATGCTTTTCGTTGGTATTTTCAACATGTTTGTCGGAAAGAATCGCATGTGAATGTTGGTCAATTTCCCCTATGGTTGATCAATTCCCATGGTTGCTGGTTGAATCCCTGCATTTCTCGGTGTTTGGTTCCAGCTTTTTGTTGGTCAAATCCCAGTGTTTGGCCCAAGGCTTGGTGGTAAGGTCCTCATCCTTCCTGCGAAGGAGAAAGCTGAGTTGTCCACTGTTCTGGCGAGGCTGGTGACAGCTGGTTGCGAGGCAGGGGTTTGGTGGTTGGGCTGGTATGGGTGTGTCTGAAAATTAGGTTAAATGTCCATGCAATAATAGGAAACATGATGATCAATCGTACATTTTTTGGGTGCCCTGTTTTCAGACAAAGCCGTATGTTGAACTGAAAATAAGTAGCTCCAGGATCAGAGGCGCAAAATCTCCCTGAGGTTCTTGCAGCTTTGCTGTTACCGTTGGCAGATGGTGAGGTGGGAAGAAGGGGACGACCAGGGCTGTGACCAAAGCTGAAAAGGCACTGAATTTAGCAGACTTCCACAGTTCATGGTGCAAGAAGCCCTCAACCAGTGATGATGGTGATGGTGATGGTGATGGTGATGAAAATGATGGTGATGGTGATGAAAATGATGATGATGATGATGATGATGATGAATATGATGACCCTACAGCCGTTTTGGACTTCAAGGACTCCGCTGATCTGTCCGAAGCACCGAAGCACAGCTTCCTCAGCATTGCAGGCAAGCAGCTTTGATTGGATCCGAGAAACCTTGGAGGCCGGGTATCGCCATGCGCAGCAGCATAGATCTTGGACAAGTTGGACCATCTCGCAGCAGTGAATGTGGGTTGGAACAAACCCTTCCATTCCTAGAGTTGCTTCAAGACACATTGACATAGCCCTATATTGATATTGGACCGTCAAATTGACATTGCGTGAACAGATTCCTTTGATTCCTTTTTATCCAAACCAATGAATATCAACTTTGATGATTTTGATGGTTAAATGCCACATTTTCTCACTGAAAACCATGTCAAGTCACCACCGAGGATCTCTCTGATCAGATCGACTTTCTGGCCCTTGAGGTGGGTTCCTCCCATCAGATGGTCGAGATACACAGATATACACAGATATGTACTGCATCTACATAGTCATGATCATACTAGTAGTAATGATAATAGAAACCAGTAGTAATGAGTGAAACCAATAATTATGATTGATAATGTATGTATCCATATACTTATACATCCGCCAGGATCTTGAGTGTCTCTTTTTCTGAGCTGTTTGTGGAACCAATGCACCACTATCGCAGGTCTACTGCGGACTGGGCCGTTTGGAGAGCAAAGTGCTTGAGCTGGGCGCCGAAACCGCCAAGGGGGTCCTGCATGTTGACCGAACAAGGGTGGTTCAAGCAGCAACAATGTCAAAAATCAGTAAAATCCATCCCCCCAAAGTTTTTTTTTCAAGGCCCACTCCAGAAAGTGGCTATGAGGTCGGATGAGCTTCCAGTGGTCCTGGATCCCATTGAGGTGGGCTGCCACTGCTATTACTGGGTTATTGGGGATTATGAACTAACCCATTATTAAGGAATATTTACTAACCCATACTAACCTAGTATAATGGGATGGGATAGGGGTAAATTTTTCATGGCTCAATTGGTGGACCTCGCTCCAAGAATCATGGCTCCAAATACCCTTTTTGTCTCGTTTTATGCGACTTTTCAGACTCGGAGCGTTTGTGCTTGCAACCGCATCCTCATGTGAAGAGCTGACGATACCCGCAACACAGGATTGTCAATCGGGATTCTTGTGACCTTGATACCAATTCCATCCGCATCCTGATACAGGGACTCACTTGTCAAGGTAGATGACATTGTCATACATCGGCCTTATCTCCAGGATTTAAATCTAAACTCTGTGTGTGTGTGTATCTAATTATATAGCACACATATTCACATACATCATGCATATATTGTATATAGTGCAAGCCTGCATTGATAAACCTCCAGGCTGTCTAATTGTGGGGTACCATTGAAGTATCAGATTATGACTCTTGGGGGAGTACCCCCCCAATTAATAAACCACGATTTAGTATTTTGTGTCATTTTGTCCGAAACCTTGGCTTCTGGGGCTTGCGACGAGTCGAATGTGCAGGATGACTTCGGGGCTTACTGGGGTTCCATCGAGCATCGCCAGGCGCAAGACATGACAAGACAGGACGATTATTTGTTGGTTCAAAGAATGACTTGGGGGTGTCGATTGCAGCAATAGATTTGCGGATTCTCGAAATGAACTTTGCTTTAGTGCGTTTTATTATTATTATTATTATCACCATATAAAATCAATATATTCGTCCTTGACAAAGAGGGTGACAACAGTTCGAGCGTTCGAAAAAACTGTGACTCTCCTGTGAATTCCTGTGATAATTTAGTAAGGCCAGATCAGAGAGTCATTGAAACATACGGGTCTGGGTCAAATCTGGGTACTTCGAAAATTGGATGATTTATTTACTTTACATTGAACAACCAACTAAGAATGACCACGAACTGAGGCCCTACAGGAGCTTTCAGCATGGTAGGCAGCCCAGATGGAATTCCACGAGATTGATGGATTGTTCTGCGTGACATATGATTGTTATTGGGTTTCTTGACCCACCAAGATGTTTTTTTTACAAACGATTTCGAGCGAAGGCTAAGATCCCCTGATACTGTGATGTGGCTTTCCTCCCCTCCCAAGGATTTTTTCCTTTGGATAGCCAAGACTCCTCTTCTGACGTCAGCTGAGGCTCATGTGTGTGCTCTTTCGGGCCCTAGGCTATGCCTCTGTCACAGGTAGAACCGTGGTCAGAGGGTTCTGCCCAAGAAAACTGGGGATGGAAGGGACATGAAGGGACCATAACTGGCAGTCTCTGGCAGTGCAAGTCTCATAGGTTTCTGTTTCCATAGCTTTTCGATGTGCATTTTTTTCGCTGGGAGCTGACGATGCTGCTGCCAGCCTCTTCGCTCATGGAATTTGTGAACCACGACCTTCTTTGTCTTTGCTCGCTGCTTCGAGGTGGGGGTTCTAAGCTAAACAGCTTGAAGTGCTTGGTACACAGGATTTCATCTTGAATAACTTTTTGACAGTAAAGAGTGGGCTGTGAGCTGCACATGTTTGCACTTCTGGGCAACACCATGAAACTCCTTAAATTTCATTTCATAAAGCTAGCAAGCGCTTTGGCTGCAAGGTTTGTTCGCAGTTCGAGCAGATGATAGCTCTTTACCGCATGATACCAGCGAGATCCAAGGCGCAGGGATGGATCTGATCTAATGGAAGCTTCTATCATCAAGATGATCAGGCAATTCCGTCCCATCCACCAACGCGGAATTGTGATTGATGGTTCGATTTTGTTGGTTATATGTTATATGGTTCTGATGATGCAAACCAAACTCCCCCATCCTAGCTGAAGCATCAGCAGTTAGCTGAAAGGCCATTGCCTCCCTCCAAAACTTCTGCGGGAGGCGTTGCGCTTGGTGCTCTTTGTGGGTTGACTGCCCCTGATTTGGCATTTCCTCGCAGTGATGGCAGCGAGGTGTCTGTTTTTGCGGCTGCCTTGGCATCATGGAAGCGGGACCTGGTGGTATCATTTTTAATATATAAACGGCTCTATTATAAATGTCTCATATTTCCATAAACCAATGAGAATAGACACTTTCTTTTGACTGTGCCATGGCTACTACTTGACTCCTTTGTAGACGACGCTCCCTTGATAGACAGCTGCCCAAACGAGGAACATAGAAACAGGAAAAGGGCAGGTTGAGCCATTAAGCCACCGTACCTACAGTACCCTTAAGGAAGGTATGCACACACACAACCACACACACATTATTATGCTTCTTATTTTTACGATATGCTTATTTGTTTTTTAGTTATTGTTAGGATTGTTATTGTCATTATTGTTAATACAGCACTACTATCATTGTAGAGCCGGGATGTTTCGGAATGAAGGACTTGGCTGGCAGCGCCGTGTTGGGGCATCTTGGGACAAGCGGCTATGTTATGGCCATGTCGCCTATGTTGGCCCATGTTGGGGCGGGCTATCTTGGGCAACGTTGGAGCTATGTTGGGTCTATGTTGAGCCATGTAATATGTTGTAATGTTGCACTGCCATCTTTGGGCCATGTTGGGGCATGTTGCAGCCATGTTGTGGCGCCATCTTGGCCCACGTTGCAAGGTTATCACGATGGCCTGACTTGAGGTCACCGGTAAATGGACGCATGGACAGCGTTGACAGCGTTGAGAGTGAAGTGTCACAAAGTCGATTCGCCATGCTGAATCCTAAAGGCCCTGAAGGACGGCGGCTTCCAGCGCCTAATGCCGCTTGCTGACGCTTCCGGACGCGCCAAAAGGCCAGCCACTCTTGAACCGCATGGCCCTGAAGGACGAACTGCTGGAGGCGTGTAATGCAATTCCTAATTCCTAATTCCTATTCCTACTTCTTGTCCTATTCCTATTCCTATTCGTGTTGCTGCTCCTACTCCTACCCTATTCATATTCATATCCCTGCTCCTACCCTATTCATATTCATAGTCATATTCATATGTACAAAACTTTTTACAAAACACTCGTTTAAGAATGGACGAATCATACCCGCAGGAAAACGACAATAATATCAACAAAAACAAAAAAGTTTTGGTTGATATTATTGTCGTTTTCCTCCGGGTATGATTTTTCCATTCTTTAATGATACGCATTGTATATATATACAGATATATATGTCCACACATTTTAACACAGTCTCACCATGATGTGCTAGCTCTACGGCAGTATGGGAGGCAGAAGTCGATTCATGCTCGCTGAACACGGCACCTGTTTGCAGGGTGACATCCACGAGCAGAACCGGTCCCTTCACTTCTACTTGGAGGTTGTTGGGGATCCGTTGTAGAGCATTGGTTGATGCGGTTCTCAAGTGGGTGCCCAACAATAGTACTAGCAAAACGCTAAGACAATGCAACTAGCAAGACTTTCGGGTTTCTCTGCGTTTTTGGACCTTATCTGCCATGGTCAAGAGTTTGATCAGATGCCCTGCTGCTTGGAGGATGGCCATCATTCCATTTTCATACACATTTATATACTCAGTGTGTTTTGATTCCTAGGGGATAGATGACCACAACCTATTCGTCCCACATAACTTGACCACGGCACCATGGCGCCAGGTACTTGGAGCTGCCATGGTTGAGACTGGGGTGCTCGAGGTGGGTTCCCTCAATTGATTCTGGGATATCAATGGATATAATGTTTTTACAATTAGAAACTCGCCCTCAATTAATGCTAGGACTGCTAGGATGCAAATAGTCTTCCCAGCCCCGCGATTCCCAGTCTGCTGTGGATGCTGCGCTTGCGCGGAGTAGCCACTTTCCAAAAGAAGGTGCCATGCTTCAGGGTTGCGCTAATGGAAGTCTAGGGAGATCAGAACTCAGAGCTGCAGGAGAACTCACAGTTACATGTGTGTAGTGTATGTGTACATAATAATATGTGTGTATTATGAACTATATATGTATATTCACATATATATATATATACATAATATGCATTAATACGCAACATATACATACATTGACATTGTGAATACTGCATTGCATCTAGTTTTCACATGACGAGAGGGCTTGCAATTCCATTGGGATTTGCCCGAAACTCGAAGTTCTGGTGCGCTAGGTGCAGCCACAGGCTCCAAGCTGATTCAATTCTTGGCCTCGCTGCTAGCGCAGGTGGGGTTTCACAGATGACACTGGGTCAAACATGGACCGCAAGGAACTCACCAAATAGGGGATGTTTTGAACCATACCTCTGGGTATGAAGCAGCTTGCTGTTATAGATGTGCATTCGTAATGTTCTTGTTTGACCATTTGACCCATCCCCATATGGTTGCGGATCAAAATTTGAAACCATAGGAATAACACAGCTAGGTCATTTTACTAGCTGCTATCATTTTTTCGGACCCCATATAGTCGAAGCAACCAGCAGAATTCGTGGGAGAAAGTTCATTTGTCCAGTTACCCAAGGTGGCGACGCCATTGCATGATGATCCACAGTCTCCCTTGCTGAAGCTGAGAGCAGACGCGGGCAGCTCAAAATCATCGACGTGTTGACAGCCCGTGGATCGATCTAGGGACAATTCTGCAGGAAACCATGCTTTTTGCCATACAAATGGGAAAAAACAACTGGGTTTGTTTGAAAAAAAAGGTACCCCCAATTCCATTGGATTAAAACATCAGTTTCCCCAGTTTTTCAATGTTTTTCATGGCCATGTATTGGGGTATACCCCTTTTTTCAGAGGCAAATTTGGCCGCTCCGCCTGATAAAGTTGGCAAGGTGCATCGAATAGCCGACAAGCTTGGGCGCTTGCTCGAGGTTGTTTCCGCTTGGCACGCAAAGATGAACATCTTTTTGGGGTTTTCTCAAAATGGGGGGATCCCCAAGTCACCATGGTTTTCAATACTAAAGTGGTCATCCAGTCATCCATGACTTGGATGATTTTGGGGGTACCCCCATTTCAGGAAATCTTCATATATACATCTGATCCCCAAGCTTTCCATGAGAACGTTGGCAATTCATACCCGGAGTTAAATCATATTAAATCCACCATTTCTCCTAGTTAACCCGCCCTTTTTAGCACAATTTTTGCTTCGTTAACCCACCATTTCTCCTAGTCAATCCACATTTTTTTCCTGGTTAATCCACCATTTTTCCCAGTTAATCCAGCATTTTTCCCAGTTAATCCAGCATTTTTTCCCAGTTGATCCACCATTTTTTCTAGTTAACCCAGCATTTTTCCTAATTCATATCCCCGAAATCCACATGTTTTGATACCTCAAGATACTGCGCAGGCAGTGGCGGCGCAAGGCTTCGACCATCCAATGAATCTCCGTGAGCTGGTTGCCAGCCGCTTTGGCCCAGATGGCGTGGATGGATGTTATGGGAATCTCAGCAAAAACTTGGACACGACAAAATCTCCAAAAAACTGGGAACACATGAGGGTTTTCTTATATGTTGATATATGTTGTAAATGTAAAAAAAAATGATGAGGATTTTAAGCCAGCACACATAGGATCTTAACAGATATTCATCTAAGACGATGGGGATTGACCCTGGAAGAATGAAAGAATGGGGAAGTAACCCAAGAAAGATGATGGTTGGTGGTTGTTTGTTGCGGATTCGACCGCCATTTCTATGTATCCTGAGGCTGTGCTTGCCTGGCTGCAGCCCTTGTTTTGCAAAGCGGGATGTCACTGGCCAAGTTGGGTCACATCCAATGGGTTGAGAGGTCGGAACTGGTCGGATGTGCTTCACTTACGACTGCAATTTCAGGTTCTTTTGTTTAGCACGGAAACACACTCCCAGTTACATGCGGGAATGCCAAACCTGGGACTGACGCAGATGTTGCCATTCAGGTCTGAAGGCTGCTCTGATGACCACTTCACGCGTGAAGCTTAGACATCCAGCTTTGACGGCTCCGGGAGCAAGCACTGAGTTTCTGATGGTTTGGATGATTTGGGATTGTCTGAGAAAGCCACCAAAAAAGTTGCTGGAGTCAGACAATTGACCCGTCGAATTTTTGGAACGCTTAAGATATTTGAGCATGCCAAAACCTGCTTGCAGCTCGTGGTTCCCAACATTGCCCAACACTTGGAGCCTTCTTTAAAAGACAATGAAATCCTTTGACATGCTCAAATCCCTGCGTAAGGTTTAAGTTTTTTTGCTTTCCAAAACAACAAACCCTAAAACCCTAAAACCCTAAACCCTAAATTAAAACCCTAAATCCTGAAAACTTAAAATCAAAATCACTGCGTATAGCCAGTGTTTTCATTCATCCTCTTGTGATACGTATATCATATTGTTTGGATGTGTTGTTTGAGTGTGGGCGAACCCGGTGTTTGGAGGGAACATGTTTCAACGGTAGACGGCTCTGAGGCTCAGCTGTCGTCTTCTGGTGACCAGCTGCTGCGATGCCGACCTTGGATGCACAGAGGCGATTTTCCAACGCTTTGGGGAAACTGGGGTAACATATAGTCACCATCACAAAGATAGAGCAATAAAATCACTAGTTTGTGAAAAAAAAATGGTGGGACTAGTAAAACATAGTGATTTACCACTATTTTTTAGTAGGATTCTGAGGGTTGCTGTAAGTATAACTAATTATGTAATTATGCAATATACATATATTTAATATTATTTAATTATATTTACACATAATTGATTTTGAGCCATGGCAGCGTTGCTTGGTTTCACCCCCCTAGTTGTTGGTTTCGGTGGGAATTACGTATGCAGCAACCATGGTTTGAGATTCAGCGGGGTTACGGTCCAGGGGTTGACCTGACTAGTTTCTGGTGCAACTATGTGATGGAAAGTATAAAAGTGGTGCCAGTTTCAAAGTCTTGATTTTCTTTGTTTGAAATATATCATTTTGGCAGAGGATTGGATCAACTAGCTGTGAAACACCCAAAAGTCTGAGGATTTTCTCAATTTCAGACCTCCCAAACTTTACCAAACCACAACAAACTAAGGAATCCCAATGTTTTGGGTGGTCAATCGTTCCTAATTTTCAGGCCAGCGACCGTGCGGCCATGCTTGCAGCCTTGGGTGCGCTGGCTTCGAATGTGGGAGTTCTGATCTCAGGCCCATCTTGCGAGGCTTGACGTGCCTGCCATGACAAGGAGGAAAAACCCAACAGTGGGACGACCCACATCCACTACAACCCACAAGGAGTTTTTATTTATCATGCTAATCATGATATCCCGTTATACTGTGTGTAGCCTTGCGGTGTTTTTTCGCACGGATTGGTCAAACTGTCTCGTGGAACTTCTTGTTTTTCAAACAGCGTTCAGCCAAGGATTTGGAATACATCAGCCCACGGCTGAGCGAGCACATCAGCCAGCCACCCAGACTGTTGAACCACGAGAGTTGGCCAGTGTCCACTGAGTTTGTCTGAAAATATGGTATATATATATAATATATATATATATATATAATATAATCAGTTTTCTCAGCACCTTCTAAACCATTGGACTTGGGGGTTTACCATTGTTTGAAGCAAACCCACTATTCCCATATATTCCCTATGTTTCTTAAAAAAAACATCGTTTTTTTTAAAATGCTTTTTTGGTTTCTCCAAGGGCCATTACAACTGGTGAAACTGGGACATTGGGACAGTCTCAGGTCGTCTCTCAGCAGACGATCTCGCGCGAGCTCGCATGCGGCTCACGCGTCGGCAGCTTAGGGCGAGCCGCAAGATTAGGCCATGAATGCACACATCGCTGGTCCTTTTGGCAATATTGTGTTAGTTATAATCGTTATATAGTAGATACATATGTATATTATATAAACTCTGTATATATATATATACATAGAGATATTCACTAAATGAAACGAAATCATAGTGATTTGGTATGGTATGGTATGATGTAAGTGTAAGGAAGCGATCCAAGCTGTCAATGCCATGTTTCCAAGGCCATGACCGGCACGGCTTAGTGCCAGAATCTCAGAGAGCCAGACTGGGGCTTTGGATTTGTAATCTGTACATATACTTGTATATAGAATTATATAGATATGTATATACTTGTATAAAATGTCTCCTTGCATAGTTGGAACTTGGCATGTAAAACCTGGCATTGCGGAGACTCCGAGACATAGCATGACGTGATAGTTTGGAGGTTCAGTTGTGTCCCCACCGTTCATAGTTTTGTTAATCTTAGTCCACTGAAGGGACTGGGAATGCATTGACTGCCAGCCAACTCACATCTGACATCTCCCGCTGGCGCAAGACCCCCGTGCGCAAGACCCCATGCGCAAGACAAATGAGAATGGAATAGGTATATTAGTCATTGGTATTTTAGTCATAGGTATACACTGACACTAATTTACTTTATTCATTTGGCTTCTTACAACTTGACATGAAGTCACATGGGTCTGACCACAGCTCTGTAGCGGGGCCTCTTTGAACCAATGCACTGCAGGCTTACGGCAGCCGGCGACAGCTTGTGTTCCCGCCATTTTTAGATTACGGATCTGGAAGAGCAAGGTTTTTTGTGGATCCGGGAAAACATACTGGCAAAGCTGCTTGGTCGCCCACTTTTGCAATTATCACACAACGAATCAGATCTGAGGCAGTTGCGACTGTTTGAGGTTCTTCCGGACCATCGCAAATCATTAAATCACCACAAGGATGCATGGCGATTAGAACGCTGATAAACCCATGAATTTTGATGCATTCAATGCTCATTTTCTTCAATCTTGATCCTTGAATTCTGCGATGGCCCAAAATGATTCGAGCCCAAGCTTGGGCCGTTTCCTGCTCCTAAATTAGATTATGCACCAGCTGATGGACAATTTCCCAGTCTTTATTGTTCACACCCCATTCTCATGGCTCAAAGTCAGGCACCATGCCCGTTGTTGGATGATTCCCCTACACTCTTGGATCGGTTATCGAATGTGGCTATGGCTCAAACATTGGATACCAATGGATTCTTCAATTCCTGCAATTACAGTAAGCCCATCCAATTTTGTTTGATTTTGGGTGACCAGTATCGATGGTTGGGAAAGCTGATACCTACTTGTGTTTTTTTGATGCCCGCACTTCATGATCATTTTATCCGGGTGAAATCCCCTAGCACTTGTTGGTAAACACTTCATATTTTGGTGCTGGAATTGCCTTGGTCTTAAACTCAAAAACTATCAACTTATGATAATTTTTATGAATGCCCCCTTGGAATTTGACAAGCACCCAATAGTATTCCCCATAGATATCTCAAAACATTGTATTCCCAATAGTATTCCCACTATAGTTGGTCTTGTAGCCAGGCTTGCCCTCTTTGGCACAGCGCCAGTGCCACAGGAGGTTGCGCCGCATGCGGCGCCAAAGTCACCTCCTGCGAAACCAGGAGATTTTGGGGGACACCAAGAAAAATCCATCGAAACATGTAAGATTTCTGGGGGGTTACATCTATCTCTACATGTGTATATGATATGTGTATATAATTATAATATATATATATATGATATTATAACCAGTTAATAACCCATAACATGAACAGACTGGGTAAGTATTCAACCCTCAAGTTTTTTGGGTGAAAGCTATCAAAAATAGACATCGAACCTTAAAAAGATCCGGAATAGGTCGAAATTCGAGACCCTGCGACCCAATGACTTAGGGAATTCTTGATGGTGGAAGAAATATGAAGTTGTGACATGTAAACAATCTGCCACTCGGTCCATGACTCCCTTGGCTGATCTCAACTCATATTTCATGTCTGCTGGCCTTGGTTGACATTTCCAACCAACTGCATCTCTTTTGCATGGACTTTTGCAACTTTCAGGACTCCGGGACATCGTGCAAAACGCACCCAAGGACACTGAGGGAATGAATAAACGGTGAAGCCGTTGCTGATCTTGGGTCGGCAAAGCCCGATTTGGATCTGTCGAAAATAGGTTTCCCCTAAACCGCCCTAAACCCAAGTCTTCTAAAAGAATCTAAAAATCATCCGCCGAGTTTTCAGGAGTTACGCTGTGCCCTCGATGAGAAACTTCTATGTGACCCTGTGGTCTCTCCAGGCTGGCTGCAGGTCATGGGTCATGGGATGTGGTTTTTACATGTTTTTACAATAGAACATAGAGGTTTCCCGCAATTTTCCCCTTAAGCCAATCCAATGAACTACAGGTTTTGAATGGTTTTGATCATTTTCGGGCCTAACAGGCCATAGACTGGCCATTTTTTGTTTGGTTCTCAATTTTGACTCGTACTAAGCTGGATACGGTCGCAAATCGCAGCACTGGCCTGTTGCCAACTCACACACACGCACATGCACACACACACACACACGCACAGACATGTGAGCAGAAAGTTGTATATATTACGTAATATATTTCTTATTGTTACTAATTACTAGATTATTACTATCATCATTATTGTTCTTCTTGTTATACTATAGATCACGAAAGCTAGCTTCTGCTAGCTGAAGTCCCTCTTGCTTTAGCAAGGTATTGGCAGGGACTGGAATCGCCAATTACATGAAACTTCACAGTTAACTACCCCCCGCCCCTCCCATGTTTTTTTTTGGAAGCAGTTTTGCCGTGGCTCAATCCTCATACACCGCTCTTTCACCACACCTTCCTCCTTCTCCCTTACCTTCCCAGCTAGCTTTCGTCCGTGACCCCTTGGCCTGAAGCTATAGATAGATACACATAGATACACATCATATACGTGTTGTCCTCAACTTACAGATGATACACATAGATACATATCATATACACATACATATATATATACATACACATTTTATACACATAATTTATCTCGTGTTTTGCACCGGACGTAAGGCGGTGTGATCTTCGAACGCTCCACTTTGGCAAGGTCTGAAGCTCAGATTTGCCCTGTTTCACATGATTGCATTCGAAACCAAGAGGTCATGGTCAAACTCATCAACTCCCTTGGTGAACACCAAACTAGATGGGATCTATGGACGTTCATCCCTAATTTTGTGGAAAGTCATAGGTATTGATCCCCAGAGACTGTTGAGAAAGAGCGAGCTGGAAAGTTTTTTTTTTTACCCAACAGATTTCTTTCAAGAAGATGGATGACTGCTCACCTTGGCCCACCACAGGTGGTTGCAGAAACATGGCAACACTTGTCCAGTGACAGGGGAAGGCCTCTGTCAGATGCTCAGAGCTTGGAATGCAATTTCAGATGTGGGTATGGGTCAAAATTCAAGACCTGGGGGACGACAGACATAGTCAATTCTTGGTATCAAGCATCCAATTATTGGGGTACCCAATTTTGACCCGTACCGTATCCATGTGTTTTAATTGGGAAAGTGAAGTTTCAGACCATGATATCGAGGTGATGACTGACTTTATGGCTGTGTAAGGGAACTGGCTGCTGTTGTTGTAGTGCAAACTGACACCTGCAAGACACTGCTCACATGACACCCGTTCTAGAAATCGGACCCACGCCCAACATGGTTTGAAAAAAAGTCAAACCAGGGCTTGGACAATTTCGGTAGGATGGTTCATTGTCCATTCATGAGTCAAAAGGGATATTTGGATGGTTCCACCCCTTCTTTCGATTCGTTTTAGGAGGTTCGTTCATTGTTGGGAGGGTTCCAAAGAAAAATCCCACTGAACAACCAAGGCTTAGAGGATTGTAGTCGCTCTCCTGAGCTGCGAAAGAAGGTCCGGATGAGGGCCATTAGCATGGGCTGGTGGATCCATGGGCTGAACCTTAACTAATGTCAATGTCGGTGATGGGAGATATGGGAGCTGGGGATGATGATTTTTTAGGCTCAGAAATTGGAGGGTTTGGGATAGAACCTGACCACGGTCGCGTTGCTGAAATCACCGGCTCCAGGTCACTGAGTGGGTGCGAGGTGAGGCGCGCCGTGATGGAAAGCGGAAAGGCTGAAAAGTTGTCGTGTCTCAAGTGACGGTCACATCTGAATGCCTCAAGTTTGATTTCACTGGGAAAGTGAACAGCTGGGAAACGACCCGAGATTCGTGGATGCATTTTACCACCGGGTGTTTGTTTGAAAGTTTGTCTTCTCGTCCTGCAGCTGATTTGAGCCATGAATGTGATGCAGCCCGTGAAGGAAGGCTCTAGCCCAGTCTCGATGGTCTTGAATAGACGTGCTTTGATGTCTTCCAGCGAGCGAAAGTCAATAAAATAACCTTAAGTAAAGTTAGTCTCACTCTCAGATTATGGATGCGCCATATTCAGCTGAAGGTGTTTGCTTCAAGCAGCAGGATGTGTACGTATGTCCGTATGTATGTATATAATATACACATAAAAGCTTGTTTTTTTTGTCATTTGACTACACAGATCTTTGGCAGACCCTCATGGATTTCGGCTGAAAGCGTGGCATGTCGCCTCCGTCCATAGCTCGGTCTGACCATGCTCGAAATGCTCTGTAGCCAGTTCAGCGATGTTCAGCGTCAAGTGACTCGTACCTTGAAGAAACCAGGGGTTTTCGAGTCGTTTCGAGGTTACAAAAGGAGAACGGACAGGGTCAGGAAGCAACAACCATTGCAAAATGCACCAGACAAAAGCAAACAACTTTTGCGTGGTAGCTTGGAGAGTCGGGGAGATTGATTTGCTGTCGCTGCAAGGTTGTTCAACAGATGAACTGCATTTTAACCAGAGTGTGCATTTCATAAATTCCTCAGCCTTTGTTTCGCAATGTGGAGTCTTCCAGAATCGCAGGACGCAGGAGGCAATCTCTGTGAGTCTCGTGGAAAAGGTCTGCTGGCCTGAAGGATTGTTGATGGCAAAGTATCATCTGCCCCTGTCCAACTGACTCAGATTCCCTTGAAGCTCCTCTCATACTGCACTGCACACCAAAGTTTCTTTAGTGTAGTAAAGGAATGAGGGGGAGTCACATGGAGTCACACTCTTGGGTTGAGTAGAATCAGGCGCTGGTTGCTGTGAACCGTTGAGGTGGAAAGGGAGGCAAAGGCCGTGTGAGGCACTTAGACAAGAGAGGAGAAAGAGCGGATTTGAGCCTTTGGCGACAAGTCAAGACACCATGGGCAAGTCAAGACATTTGGGATACCCCAAAACCATTACTTTCCTACACACACATCATCAAGCAGCATCAACTTCAACCATTTTGGAAGGAGTTTTGGGGCCCAAAGTTGTGCGAAACGTACGTAGCGTAGCCCATCTGGAAGAATTCTGGCTGGCGATATCAAGGCCCAAACCGAGAAAGGGAGCAAGGAGCCAGTCATGGCATGGAATGGGTTCAATTCTGATGGTTTCTTGCATCTCCATTTTTTTTTGAGGTGAGTTGAAGTTCTCAAGAGTGGAAGACGGTTTGCAGAAATGCAATCAGATGGCACTTCTGAGACTCCAGTGTTTCCTTGTTTTTTTTTGAGTGCCTCAGCACTTCTGGCTCAATCTTCGCTGTCTCCTTCCGTCTTCGGATTGACCTTAGAGGTCGCTCCCCGACCCAGTTGCGATATGCACTGACTACTGATACTACACCCCACTGTCCCCACTGTTCATGATCACCGTCGGTTCAACCGACACAGTTTGCCCTTCCCAGGCCATGGATCCTCTCACTCGCAGCCACTTGATGCAGCGGGTTCAGCGATATTTCCTTGAGATGCTCGGCACAACTCATGGGGATGTTAAACATTGTTAAACTGAGTTAACATGATCGACATTTCTATAGCATTGATGCTGGTTGATGCTGGTTGGTGGTTCCAAGTGTTTTCCGGGATCTTTCGAGATAATTATGTAAAAAACATGTTTTCACCGCTGTAGATGAGGTTCCTGGAGTCCTTCAAGCGGGTGAAGGAAGATGGAGAACGAGAGGATGACCTCTACTACGTGGACCAAGCCAAGGCCTTCAGGGCTCCTTATGCCTCCATATGCCGCTGCAGATTGTGGTGGGTTAAAATGAGTCAACATGTTAAAATTGGACCCCCGACATCCCTAGAGGCCCTAGAGCCCCAGTGGTTTTGATCATTTTTCACTTGGAATTGTTGTCAATAATGCCAAGATATGCCAAGTAATACACTCTAGGCATTCCGTATCATTCCGTGCCTGTCCAGGCGATGATCAGGGAGAACAGGAAGACAATGTATGTGAAAATGGGCCATTTGGAGCAGGTCTCCAGGGAAATGTGCAGGGCCTCACATTTCCAACGAATGCTAGCAGGGCGGGAAGTAACTCAAATCCAGTACTTATCAGAATCGGAGTTTGAGGCCACCAAATTTGAAAAGTTTGATTGGTTTGCGGACATCAGCGTCATATTGCCAGAGTTAATCGGAAGTGCAGTTGAATGTGGAGACCGCGCAAGGCTGACCGGGATGCCGTCTCCTTCGAACCAGAAGACCTCATTGCTGTGATCCACAGCAAGTATATGGTTGTGCAAAATGCACTAAATGCCACTTGATACCATTGGCTCTGTGAGGTTATAGTAGAAGTCTTCCCCTTTATCGGAGGGGTAGGAGTCGGTAGGAGAAAGGTATAAAAAACCTTCAGTGGTTTCTCATGATGGAATGGGTGTTTCAAGACCAGTTCAAGCCATGCAGATGCTGTGTGGGTGTTTGATTCAACTCGTAGAGACTGTTGAATCTGGAGGTAGATGGTTAATTTGTACTCAAGTTGCTGCTGTTCAAGCTGACCAAACTCCCAGTTCGGATGACCCCTTTTTATCCTTTTTTACACTCCATTGCAACTAGCAGACACTATGTGGTTGCAGACTAAGCAAAAGCTTGCCAAAGAGTCCCCCAATCCCTTGTATATCAAATCATGTGGTCTCAGGCTGCTGTGCCACAGCTCCTGTCAAAGTTGGAGGATCCTGACTTGCAAGCAGAGGTGCTGAGCATTGCTGAGCTCAAAGCCTTTGTGTGGGGGGTCAGCTGTTGGTCTTTGCTCAGTCATGGTGCACTTCATTTGTTCGCAGGTTGAGAAGATGGATGAGTCCCTTGTCATCACAGCAGTTGGCAGATGCGGGGAGCGCAATTCTCTCCAAATTAGAATCATATTTTCCGTGTTTCCAAGCAGGATTGACGCTGGAATCTTGTGGACACTTTGTCTAATTGCTGCCATTTCGAAGTGCCTTCCAACCCTTGCAGCACGTGTGTAGAACTTCACCTTCAGACTGTGGATAGTTTCAGAAGTTTCTGCATTACATTTGGGGGACTCCAAAATCACCGGGTACAACAAGGAGCCCATCCCATGGATTTCATGGATCCATGCTGCCATGCTGCATAGGCTGAAGTTCACCGTGGCCTTTTATGACTTGGCGACCTACAGCGGCATCCGCGATCTTCGCACTGACAAGCTGGGCAGGTGCGACGCAAAACTGGTGGTTTGATCATTTCCAGAGGCTTGTGTGGTCGGTCTGAAACCACCACCCATATTGTTTTTGAACGAACCCAAGACTTATTAGCATTTATTAGCTTTTCAATGAGCAAACAGTGCTGCATGTTTTGTCCCGGAAGGCTTGTGACCATCTGCGGCACGGTCACCCGCACCACTGACATCAAGCCGGAGCTGCTGGTTGCAACCTGGAAGTGCAATGAATGCCAGCGTGAAATCAGTGGAGTGGCGCAGGAGTTCAAGGTCACCACACCAGCCCGGTGCCCGACCAAAAACTGTGGCAACACGACCAATTGGAAGCTCCTGGCAGAGAGTCGTTCAACTCGTTGGGGCGACTGGCAACGTGTGAGATTGCAAGAAAATGAGAATGAAGTGCCGGCAGGTTCCATGCCTCAAACCATGGATGTCATTGTGAGAGATGAGGGAACGGAGCGATGCAAGGCTGGTGACAAGGTTCAGATCACAGGATCCCTCATCGTGGTGCCAGACGTTCCGACCCTGATGAGCCCTGGAGAACTCAAGGCCACCGTCAGAAGGTCCCTGAACACCCGCTCCGACCCATCCTATGCAGCAGGAGAAGGAGTTCGTGGTTTGAAGTCGGTGGGAAATCGAGATCTCACCTACAAGTTGGCTTTCTATGGAACATACATTGATGAGGCTGGAAAGAGATGTGGGATGAGGGGTAAGGGCAGGCCGCACATGAACTGACCTCAGTGCTGTTTGGGCTAGCCGTGGCAGGACTCCGATTGGGCAAGCCGTGGCAGTGACGAGAAGAGCGAGAACATTCGTTCTGAAGAGAAGATGTACTTGTCTCAAGTGGACAAGGACCTGATTGCAGACCCATTGATACATTGCCCCATCGCCGTTGCATGGACATGATGATAAGAACACGAAAAAAGCATGAGAAGTAAGACAAGTAGGATGAAGGATGTCCGTAGTTGCTGATGCAGACTTGCAAATTGAGTGTTTGTGTTCTGCGTTTCTGTTAAAATTTCTGAAGGTATCTCACGTGAACTCAGGTTTTTCATTTTTTTTGTGCTGGAATTCTCCCCAGGAGCGTTTTGAACAGATCTCCGAGCACGTCAGCATGGGTGGCAAGCGTGATTGCTTGGACCTCTTGGCCCGAGCCGTGGCTCCCAGCATCAGCGGCTACCTGGATGTCAAGAAGGCAGTCTGTGGTTCAAAATTCTTAGCTCAAGTTGGATCAGTACAACATGAATTACTAGACTAAATTATATTGAAATATGATGACATGTCATCATTTTCGGGTCCATATAGATTCCCCAATTTTCGAGCCATATCCAGAGACAATTTCGGCATTTTCTTCACACGCCAGGGCATCTTGTTGATGCTGGTGGGTGGCGTCAAGAAGTCCACCATGGAAGGCATTCAGCTTCGAGGAGATATCAACGTGTGCTTGCAACTTGGCACCTGGGGATGGCAATTCTTTCATGTTGCGCCTCAAACACACACATCTGTTTCTTGACTGTCTTGACTGTCTTAGCTTCTTGGCTGTCTTGGCTGTCAGGTTGGGTGATCCCGCAACTGGCAAGAGCGAGATCTTGCGATGGGTGTCCAAATTTCTTCCGCTTCTCATCTGCATCTGCAACCATGACAGTCTGCTTCAATTTTGTCCAATTCTGGGCATTTCCTCAGGGATGCTTGACACCGGGTACAGCACCGTACACACTGTTCCTAAAAAGATCTTAAACAAATCTCGAGCCATTGTTGGGCCAGTGGATTTATTGACCAGGACTGGCTTGTTTCGAAGATAATCTGATTAATATCTAGTTGTCATCAGTACTTGGAAAGACGATCCCAACGTTCTAGTTATCATGAATACTCTAATGACCTGACCAATATCACTCCAAAACATCCCCAAACCATAGCGGGTATAGCTCAAAGTTTGATTATACCTATGTTGGAGGATGTTCATACCACCTTTAACTGTTGGGAAAGGCACGATGGCCGATATAAGGATTCCTGTCGTGGCATGGATGACCAGACGACCACTGCACACACGGGTTGGTCTGAAAATGGGGTAGCTCCAAAGGTGAATCATTTTGTGACTTATCATCATTTTCCGATATTAAAACAGCAATTTGCGGTTATACACCCTATTTTCGGAACATACCCAAATATCATATACTGTCGGTGATAGTTATTTATCCACAATTTATATCCCCATGATATCTGAAGTATATCACCATTTTTCTTAGCTAATCATGTTAAATAACATTTTTTTCCAACTTAACCACCAGTTTTCCTAGTTACTGTTAATCACCTATTGTTCCTAGTTAAATCATGTTAAATCTACCATTTCTCCTCAGTTAAATCCTACACCCCGCCGCGGTGGAGCTCAGGCGTGCTGTCTTCACCTCCGGCAAGAGCTCCACCGCTGCGGGGCTGACGGCCTCGGTGGTCAAGGTAGTCATGGGTTTTTTCACCATTGGTCCAAACATGGGGATAGATGGGATAGCTACAGGACAATTGGAGGATAGTTGTAGGATGGGTATGGGATAGCTATAGCAGCTATAGGATAGCTTTTTGCGATAGGTACACGATACTGATAGGATAGATATTATGTATGACAGTTTAGTGAATACTCAAAGGACCAACAGATTGGTGGTTGCCAGGGCCTTGAATATTGACGACATGTCATCAAAGGATTTCCAGACCGTTGCTCATCCAGTTATCCCCAACCTGCAATGTGGTGCCCCATAGTTGGCAAAGTTGGTTTACAACTAACATCAATTAACACAACAAGTTGGTTGATGCTTCTGATGTTTGATCTATCGAAGTACTGGGGTTTGTAAAGCAACAAACATCACCGGGGACACCACCTTGTGAGCATAGCATGTCCCGCGAGGATAACGACTTGGACCAGGAAAGGCTCATTGAACCTGGCGCTTTGATGCTGGCCGTTCCCAGGTGGCACTGCCTGCACACCCAAGGCTAGCATGGTTTCACTAAACAGACAGGATCAAGAGATATCAAGAGATATCAAGAGATATCAAGAGATATCAAGAGATGTCAAGAGATATCAAGAGATATCAAGAGATGTCAAGAGATATCAAGAGATGTCAAGAGGAATAATCTGATATGCAATTTGGGAAAGTCACCTTGCTCTCAGATCTCTGAGGACAATGGTGTGTGCTGCATTGATGAGTTTGAACTCATGGATGTCAAGGACTGGGAGGGCTGGCCAGCATTATTTTTGGTTTGAAATGGACCCCACTATATAAAGTAAGTACAATCCCTTCTGAGTGTCCGAGCCACTTTGAATCTGAACATGTGTAATGCTATAGTGCTGTTCCAAAGGTAAGCACTTGTGATACAATATATGTATATATATATATGTTTCAAAGAGAAGTTCAAGAGTCAAGGGGCTTTCGAGCAATTAACATTCACCCAGGACTTTGTTTGCGCAAACACACTCCGGGATATAAATCACATCACATCTGCTAAATGCACAAGCTGATCGCTTTGAAAGAGGAAAGAGAACTAGAGAAAGACAGATTTCAGTCATAGAATCCGGGTTTCACGGCGTTGGGTGGTGCATGGAAGAGCATAGTTGTCAAGACTGTACTACCAAATGACAGTACAAGGATGACTTAATCCTATAGATATGGGGTCAACATTTCTCTACCCCTCAAAATGGATGATTTGATAGTTGACAGAATCGATTTTGTGGATCCATGGGCACCCCAATTAGGACGCAAATACACACATTTTTTTGACCAATCAATCTGTTGGCTTTAGAGGACATGGTTGCTATCCACGAAGCAATGGAGCAGCAGACGATTACTCTCTCAAAGGCCCGGAATTTGCACGTCCTTTTTGCTCAGTGCAGTTCCTGCATCTGCTATGGCAATTGGCAAAAACTCACCACTGCAGGCTGGCATTCAAGCTACCTTGAACGCAGCTTGTATCAATGATTCTATAGCCCCGCGTTTGAGGCTAAAAGTTGGCACGCCAACCCTCTGAACGAAGGATCGGAATTTGGTCCAATTGCCAAGGGGATAATTAGCACAGTCACCCCTCTTACAAGCATTTCATTGATGCAACATACAAGGGATGGCTGGATGTTAATCCATAAACATGAGGACTGGACACAGGATACATAGCAAACGCTAAAATTGGGGACGGCAACACACGTTCAACAGACTCTAGCGGCCTGTGGTAAAAATCTTTGGTACTCATATGTCACAGTGATAGCTTCAAGTTTCAAGCGTCTCTTAAGGCACGTTGTTCCATTTTGGCATCCGTGTTGCCAAAGAACACCTACTATCAGAGCCTTGGTCGAAAGCCAATCAGTCGCCTGGTGCCAGTTCGTCAGCAGATCTCCTGTGCGAAATTAGTGGTGCCTAGGGCGACCTTGCCGCTGCATAAGAACTGCGATCTGAGCCCTCCGATCATGTCGCGATTCGACTTGTTCTTCGTCATGCAGGCCATGAGGTCATGATCAATGTCCAACATGGAACCCCAAAGAATGGGCCTGGAGGATTGTCCACATTTTGTATAGCAATTGCAGCAATTGTTTGATTCCATGTGAGTATTATGGGAGTATAGTGTCATCCTTATCCCTGGTTATCTTTTTGGCATGATGCTTGGCGTATTGTTAACATTTGTTAACAAGATGATCGAGTGATGGGATGTGATGGGTACATTAGCTTCCCTGGCAGGACATCCGAGATGAAACCCAGGACCTCACAGTTGCCAAGCATATTGTGGCGTCGCACCAGCGCAAGGACACCTTCGCAGACACTGACAGACTTGATCTTCCTGAGTAGGTGTGCTGTCTCAACCAAATTGTGACTATAGTCGTTGTTTTGGGAGTGAGTCACGATATGGATGAAGGGTTTTCATGGGTTTTCAAGGTTTCTGCTGCATGGTTAGATACGGTCAGGATGTTTATTTCAATGCAGGGGTAAACGGGGCCCACGCCAACAGGGCGGCGCCGAGAAGCCGAGAAGCCGAGAAGCCGAGAAGCGCCGCGAAGCCGAGAAGCCGAGAAGCCGAGAAGCCGAGAAGCGCCGCGAAGCCGCGAAGCCGAGAAGCGCCGCGAAGCCGAGAAGCCGAGAAGCCGAGAAGCCGAGAAGCCGAGAAGCGCCGCGAAGCCGAGAAGCTGAGAAGCGCCGCGAAGCCGAGAAGCCGAGAAGCCGAGAAGCGCCGCGAAGCCGAGAAGCCGAGAAGCCGAGAAGCGCCGCGAAGCCGAGAAGCCGAGAAGCCGAGAAGCCGAGAAGCCGAGAAGCGCCGCGAAGCCGAGAAGCCGAGAAGCCGAGAAGCCGAGAAGCGCCGCGAAGCCGAGAAGCCGAGAAGCCGAGAAGCGCCGAGAAGCCGAGAAGCCGAGAAGTCAGGAGTCCAAGGAAAAAGAGTGAGGAGTTGAACGAACAAGACAGGACTTTAACGAAAGAGAGGCCGCCGACGAAAGAGCATTAGAGAAATGAAAGAAGGAATCCGAACGAAAGTCAGGAGCCCAACGAAAGAGAGGGGAGTTGAACGAACAAGACAGGACTTTAACCAAAGAGAGGCCTCCAACAAAAGAGCAGTAGACAAATGAAAGAAGGAATCCGAACGAAAGTCAGGAGCCCAGCGAAAGAGAGGGGAGTTGAACGAACAAGACAGGACTTTAACGAAAGAGAGGCCTCCAACAAAAGAGCAGTAGACAAATGAAAGAAGGAATCCGAATGAAAGTCAGGAGCCCAACGAAAAAGAGTGAGGTTTTAAGCGAAAGAGAGGGGAGTTGAACGAACAAGACAGGACTTTAACCAAAGAGAGGCCTCCAACAAAAGAGCAGTCGAGAAACGACGAACGAAAGTCACGAGTCCGACGAAAAAGAGTGAGGCTTTAAGCGAAAGAGAGGGGAGTTGAACGAACAAGACAGGACTTTAACGGAAGAGAGGCCCCCAACAAAAGAGCAGTAGAGAAGCGAAAGCAGGAATCCGAACGAAAGACAGGAGTCAAACAAAAGAGAGAGGTTTCAACCGCAAGAATTCCAATAGGATTGTTTCAATTGAATGTGTTTTTAGATCTATTGGTGTTTCCTTCCATGATCATCTCTGCTTGCTTAAGCCATGTGCACCTGGGAGTCACCCTCGATATTTTTTGTTCGACTGCGCCTCTATCTTGTATATTCAAGTATGCTGAGCCGCTTTTTGGTTCGAGCGCCTTTAAGATTAATCAGTTTTCGTGGCTAACCGCATGGCATTGAGTCTGCGGAAGTTCTATTCCTTACAGGTTCTCCGGAATGGACAGATAAGACGCATTCGTGTTGTATCCTGCAGAGGTGATTTGCTTCAATTGCGATACTATTGGAAATCTTTTTGTGATCTCTTGTTCTCCCTCCTTGTTTGCGGGACTGATTATCCATTGAAATTGACGGGAGCATTGCTTTCGACTTTGCAGTGAATGGCGTGATACTCATGCAGGAAGTGAAAAGAATGGGCCAGCAGTAGCAGAGATTGCCTGTAGAATTGACCTTTTGATGCCTTTTGTCTGCTGTTTTTTTTCAAGCAAGAGATTTGTTTGGTCGAATGCTTGGGGAGAAGATTTTCCGGTGAGAGAATTTCAATCTGTGCATGGGCGGATTGACGCGTTGTGCATCGTGTCTGTCTTCTTCCGCTGGCAAGTTCTGCTCCTTTTTTTAGTGGATGCATTTTGATTTTGAAACAGTTGGAAAAGTGATTGATGCGGTGTTGCGCGGCCGTTTCTAGCCACAAGTCTAAGTAAGTCGCATTTGTCAAGCGCACGGCACAGAGCCTGCGAGACATGCATCAGAAAATGTTTTGGGATTGACGGGATTATTTTCTATCGGCCTTGCCATTACAATCCAGGGTCGACCAGCATTAGATTTTACCAGACTTGCAGTTCATTTTTACCTCGAATGATTCCAATGACAGGGGTGGTTCGTTAGATTTCAGGACGATTTGCCTTTAAGCACTGCGTGCTTCTGGCATGCAGCCATGGCCAAAGCGCTTGCCAGGGGGAGCTCTGAGTAGGAGGACTTTAGATGTTCCATCAGCTTCTTCGGCAGCAATCCAACGACCTAGTGCTCGTGCTGCAGGAGATGTTCCATCAGCTGATTCGGCAGCAATTCAACAAGCTCATGCTCGTGTAGCAGGAGATGTTCCATCAGCTGATTCGGCAGCAATTCAACAAGCTAATGCTCGGAAAGAAGGAGATGTTCCATCAGCTTATTCGGCAGCAATCCAACGGGCCAATGCTCGCGTGGCAGCAAAAAGCCGCAGCAGAAAGAGGAAAGCAGCAGCGCCGTCAACTGCCGCCCCTCCAACAAAGAAGAGGGTCCGCTCTAGCTGCGCTCCTCGACCGGACTGTATCGAAACCAGTGCAGTAGCGCAAAGGCTGGTGACGGGTCGCTCTTGTGAGAACTACATGCTCTTGCTTCATACATCTTTGCTGAGCCCTGTTGACAAGGGGCCCACGCAGTCTTTGCCGGCCGTCCGTGGTCTGACCGCCATGTATCAAGGCCAACCTGTGTTTGTCCTCGACTCTTTCATGTCTCGAGGTTGCCAGAAGAACGGTGTGGCTAACATTCGTCAACTGGCCAGCGGGGAGTGGATCCTTGGAGGGGTGGTGACCTGCAAGTCCACTGAATTGTCTAACCTTCGCCTCCAGTATGAAGTTACATCCGTAGCACGTGGCCGAGTGACTCTGAGGCAGTGCTGTGGGGATGAGGCGGTGACGGTGGTCGACCCTGCGCAGTCCGTTCACAGAGCACGTGCTATGGCCGACGAAGCTGCGGAAGCTCTACAGCATCGGCCCCTTCCTTGGATGTCGGCCAATCCAGAGCCGTTGAGTTTGCGCGCCGTGAAGCCCCAAGCAGCTGTAGAGCATGAGCGCCAGTTTCCATACCACCGAGTGCAACCACGTCAGGATCGTTCGCGTTTTGAATTCTGCTTAGATGTTCCTTGCCCGCAGATTTGGGACATGACGCCGTGGCGGTGTCGCAGCTGCGATTCTGAAACTTGGCCGGTGACAGCAGCAGATGTGGATGATGAATGCCTGCGTTTGGGTCTTGGTACACCTCTTCGTTTTACTCAGACTAGGCATGGCAAGGTGTCTGCCTCTCCTCTACTTTTATTTTGGTTGCTGATGATGCTGTACCGTGACATGAACCTGCATGAGGTGCGAAGGAAGTTGCTAGATTTGTACTCCGCTTCCACATTGCATGCTGCGCAAATGACCCCCTCGTTCACTAATGTGTCTCAGCTTCGTTGGATATTGATGTGTGTTCCAGACCACCACGCTATCAAAGATATCTTGTTGAGCTGCTTTGCAGACTTTGTGCAGAAGAGGGTGGATCTAATGCAGGAGCGTCAGTTCGTGTACAATGGTCAACTGATTCGTGGTGATGGCAACTATGACCTGGCAAAGGCAGTGGTGCGCTATGTAGAAGGACAGAAAAGTCATCCCTACACAGTTGCTTTCGCTTGGTGCGGGGTGGATGGTAGCTTGTTGGTGCCAGTATCGTTTGCCCAAAGTGAGTCTTGGCATTGCATTGAAGCGTCCTTGGCGCCGTTGCTCCGGAAGCTCAAGCAGGCGCGACTACGGGCCGGATTCAGTTTGGAAGATTCTATTCCGTGCTTCCATGCTACGGATTCTTACCACAAGCATCGGCAAAAACTCTGCAAACTATATGGCTCAGTTTGGAAAGACTTGCGCGTGGAGGGCCAAGCACCTACGCGTTGCAAAGATGCTTTCTGCCAGGTAGGTGTGATTTCTGAGGAGGCAAGTCAGGCAAAGTGGCTGCTTCGTGTCACAGGCGAACCGATGCATGACCTCTTCGCTTTGCGTCGATTGGCTTCTCCAGCTGCCAATGATTGCCGTTCATTTCTGGCAGATCATGAGAGGTTGATCCTGCGGCTTAATGCTCCTGCCTTTCCTAGTGGGTCATCGTCACATTCGATAGCCGATGACGTCGACATTTCAAACAGTGCTCAACTCTTATTGCAAAGGTGTGTCAAAGAGTCGGCAGCATCTGTGGCTGATGCCGTGGCGGCTTCTCCAACCGAAGTAGCCGAGTTGCGTGAACTCATGGCTTCTGAGAACGTGCAGCAACATATCATCTGGCATACTCTCTTCAGTGCCGCTCCTCCACAAGGCGTCCTCGTTCGTATAGGCAGGCTGTTGGGGGCTTCTTTGCATGCCAGGCATGCTGAGCTATACAACTTCTTGGGCAAGGACGATTTCGTGGACGAAGTTCGGCGGATGGAGGCTTGGTACCAAAGGCCACGGCGACAATCTCGCCGCAGGCATGGAATACGGCGAGGAAACAAGCAATCAGAAGAAGTGAAGGGAAGAGCCAAGGTGTGGACAGCAAAGGTTGCCGCTCACTACGCTCGCATGCGCGCGCCTATCCGATTGCAGGGATTCATGCGGTGGCGGGAGGCAGCTTTGGCGCTGCATGCTGCAGGGATTGAAGCTCATTCTGGAACAGTGCCTGTGGAGCGCCTCTGGGCGAACATTGGTAGCTTTATCGCCGCAGAGGCCACTAACGTCAGCGAGGCTTGGTGGACCTTTTTGGCCAACTTGTCTTACCTGCGTTTCAATTATCGCCACTTTCACAAACGAGGCTTGCCCGGTTGGGCACGGGAGGACACGCTCGTGCACGAACAAGTTGAAGGCATCATGAAATTGGCTGAGGCGGTGCTGTTCGGAGGATGTGACTCTTTGGCTAGAGAGCTGGAAGAGTGGGCAGCTTGCGTCCGACATGGTGGTGAAGTGCCTGTTGTGGCAGAAACAGACGCCGCTTCTGAGGATGCTTTCGCCAGTTTGGAAGTGTATTGCCGCATTCTGAGCCCAGTCTGGTGTGAAGCACTTGCTTCTGGTGAGAAGATGTTTGAAGTGCAGAGGTGCAAGCAGAAAAAAGGCGGCAACGTTTTCAAGTTTGCGAAAGCTGGAGATTGGGTGCTGTTTGGAGCTGCAGGTTCAGAGCAAGTGGCCGGAGTTGCAGTTCTGTCTGGGCCAGCCGCTCGAAAAATGAAGGCAAGAGAAATCGAAGCCTGTGCTGAGCGCTTGCCTGAACACTTGCGTGCCCCCTTTTCTGAGTACATGGCAGAGGGGGTTGAGTTTGACATGGTCGAGGTTCAGCTTGTTTATGATTTGAGGCCTTTGAATTTGGTTTGGCGACAGCTCAGCGACTTGTTGCAATGCAAGATTTCACGGAATATAGGTTTCACCAAAGTCAGGCTCCAGACGCCTGAAGCTGTGCAAAAATTGCGGAGCCGTGTGGCAAAGGCGAATGTGATTACTAGAAGGGCGGAGTGCGACGCGTGAGGCATGGAATAAGACCAACGCAGCCTTAAAAAAAAGCAACGCTGCCCAGCTTCTGTTGCACTAGGGATACATTCGTTCAAAATTTTCTATTTTGCTGAATGAAGGGGATACATTTGCATATATGCGTTTGACGACTTGCATAGTGCTTCCGCAGCCATCTTCCCACGACGGTTTGTTGCGAGCAAAACAATTTCGCACAAGCATGCTCGTTGCAAGATATCCATTGTGTGCTAAGGCTCAAGGCATCTTAGTCACAACTACTTAGGATTCAAATTTTTGTCAAGGTCGAGATTTGTCTTTGTGAGCTGCCCCAGGTGTATTTCTAGTCGCCTTCCTGGTTTCGGCTCTAGCTTAATCTACTTTGCTGCCCTCTTGGCGCCATGTTTTTGGTCTTGCTGAGCAATGTCCACTCCGAACCCGCTACAGCCACTGAGGCGCGGAGATCGCAAACCTTCCGTGTGCAGTTCCGTACTTCGGAGATGGCGGAGACGTTTGCTCGCAACATGACGTACTTCTTAGTTCTGCACGTCAGTTGCAAATGGGAGCTCGCAATCTACGAAGTGGAGCCATTTTGGCCTGATGCCCATGCTCTGCCACTTTTGCGTTGGCGTTGCGGCTGAGCACAATCGTGCTGCTGCAGCGCCTATAGGATCTCCACCTGACGAAAAGAGAGCGGCTAAAAGGACACGAGTGCTGGAAGTGCCTAGACTAATGCTGACAATTCTGACAAGCCTCGTTCAAGGATCTTTTCGATCTGCGCTTTGACATTTCCTTTTTTGGATGTGCGCCCAGGGGATACATTTACATATATGCATGGTGCTTCTGCAGCCGTTTTTAGCGAGAAGTCCAAGTGGTGGCCCTCCAGCGCCCTCGTCGCACAGCGTTGAGCCTGCGAGCAATCTGCATCCATGAGCGGAAGCCCGAGGCCTGCCGAGGAGAAGTCCGAATGTTGCACACCACCTGCAACCCAAAGGAAATTGGAGATGCAAGAGCAAGAGCTGTCCTCTTCCCAACGTTCTCCCGGGCTACCCAAGATGGAAGATGTTCACTTTGGCTTAATTCCAGGATTCAGCGGCTGCAACTGCAAAGTGGTTGGCAGAGAACCCGCACACCGACCAGGTTGACAAGGTCATGATTGCAGACCGCAACGGACGCAGAAGCTCTCCGAAAGGAACTCTTTGCCAACAAGTTCGCTTTTGGGATGGGCACAGGAAAGGACATAGCTCAGACAGTCAAGGAGAGGTTGCAAACCTTGACCGAAGATGAACGCAGCCATCGAGCTGTCAGCGCGGACATCTCATTTGACCTCAGGCGCTGCTTGCCCGTGCCCTCTATGGAAGCCGTCAAAAGTTTGAGTGAGGCCAATGGCTTGCATGACGAAGCTGTAGCTTGGTGCTTCTACTCCAACATTGCTTTCCTGGAGCATCATGGCCGGCGCGTCGGGCACGTCGCAACCTGTGTGATTTCAAGTCTCGCGTTTGAAAGCAATGAAGCCGGGCGGGCAGCTGTTTCTTGCGTGTACTTGTTTGGATGTGAATCTTTCACTTGACTTGATGCTTCAATCTTAATTTGAATCTTGCCCTGAATCTTTGAGATGCTGATGTTTTCAACTTTGCCCGTAACAGTCCTTAAATAGCATGTGTGATCATGAAGTATATTGGCGTACTGAATGTTCATCGCTTGGATGCATATGGGAACGGCTTACTGTTTCGAACGCATGTGCTACATGTGTGTGTGTATATGTGTTGCGGTGTGTCGGTTCCTGTGCAATGTTTTTTGTTTTGCTATGCAACTGCTGTGGCTACCGTCCCGCCGGGCCGAGAGAGGAGCCCTGGCGCGGAGCTTTCCCAGTGCAGTTCAGAAACGCCCAGGATGCAGAAAGATTCGCTCGCTTCCGCGTCTGTCTTTTGGTGCTGCACGTCAGCGTAAGATGGCAAGTCGCTATCTTTGAGGTGGAGCCTTTTTGCCTGCCAGATGCAGCCGACCCGCCACTTCTTTCTTGGATTTGCGGTCACACCTGTGGCTCGTAGCTACCAGCTGGCTGTCTTGCGGGGATGCAAAAAGTCTTGCAGCTGTCAGCCTTCAAGACAAATGCCAAACACTTGTTTTCTTTTCAGCTTTTGTTCGCCGGACTGAAGTTACTCGTGAACTGGTGCTTACAGAAATAGAATTGGAAACAGTAGACAGTATTAAAAACACCAAGTGCCCGACAGCCATGGGTCGTGTTACTGTAGCATGTTCACATGCAGGTGAAAAAGCAGCATGCATCCCGCAGCGATTTTGCTTTGGTTTCCAGTGCTACGATCAGCGGCACTGATCGCACGGCCCGAAGCCTGCGAACATTCAAAATTCCAATGAGTGAGACTCCTCGAGATCAGACACCAAGGACACCGCCTCCCGCCTCTGGTCGCCATGAGCTGTCGCCCGATCCAAGCTCTTCGCAGCGCTCTCCTGGCGTGCCTAAGATGGAAGACTCGCACTTCGGCCTACGCTTCCAAGATTCTGCTGCGGCATCTGAAAAATGGCTTGCCAACAACCAGCACTCTGACTACGTGCAGCGCTCCATGGATGCCTTGAAGTCGGCTACTAATGCAGAAGAGATCCGTCAGTGTCTTTTCTGCCCAGGCTTTGCTGCAGGGATGGGCACGGCCCGAGACATAGCTTCGACTGTAAAGAAGGCTTTGCACAAAGCAGCAGACGAAGAGCGTGGCCACAGAGTTGTCAGCAGTGACATATCCTTTGATCTGCGGCGTTGTCTGCCGGTGCTGTTCATGGAGGCTGTCAAGAGCCTCAGCAGAGGCAATGGGCTGCATGATGAAGCAGTGGCTTGGTGTTTTTACGCCAACATCGCTTTCTTAGAGCACCATGGCCGACGTGTTGGTCACCAAGAAGGAGAACACACAGAGGCGCCCAACATTCCGGTGTTGGTGGGCGGGGCGCCTTCCTCCAGGAAGACATGCTTGATAGCCATGACGACCGACTTCATGTTGGATGCATCCGGAGCCCCGCAGACAATGGCAAAGCGAGAGTGCATCCTCGCGGATGCCACGGTTGCAGGCATTAGAGCAGCCATTTACAACTACAACAGAGCTGCCGTGATTGCCGATGAAGCGTCCAATGTCTATGAGACCCCTTGGTCGGAGAAAGGGTCGGGTGGCATCCACTACTTGAGCAAGCCCAAAATGAACACCTACGTGCTCAGTGAAGCTGATGATCAAGCCACGGGGAAAGGTCAAGTACACCTCGGCTCCACTCATCACCCTTACCTGTTTCTCCACAAGGTGGCAGGCCAAACTGAGATTCTTGAGTTCATTGCGCAGCCAGTGACCCATGGCTTCAACAAGCGGTTCAACTTGGTGTTTGCGCCAGAGCATGCCCCAGAGTCATCCGAAGTTCACACAGGCACTGCCAAGAGTTTCTTTGCACAGCTGCATGCTTGGATGTATAAGAATGCTTGGACCAAGGAAGGGCATCACTACCTGGATGGCTATGCTTTGACGTGCTACAGAAGTATCAAGAAGGCAGTGGAGGAGTTCGTGCAAGAGAAAGGCATCTTTCTCACCAAGGATGCCCAAAGGAAAGTCCGATTCTGGTCCACCGATGTCTTGCGCCTAGCCCATGCGAACATGCGCATTTGCCAGTTCTCTGTGGCGCAGTTTGGGAGCTCGAACATGGCCGCGGCAGAGGCAGTCAGGACCCAGCCAAAGGTCTACGAGTTCATCTTGGCAGTGAACATGTGGCTCCGGCAGCTGCACGTGCACATCAGCTTCTACAAGTGGTTCCGGCAAATGACAAACAGCACGTCCAACGCTTCCAGTAGGGAGCTTACTGCTGCCATGGAAAGAGCTGATGATGGAGATGAGTTGAGTCGGCTCAAGCTTGATCTGTCAGTAGAGGATCGGCTGAAGCATGAGATTCTGGTGCATGAGAAAGCTTTGGTAGGAGCGAAGCTTGCCAGCGACCAGCTCCGCCTGTGGCTCCGCAACCAGAATTGGTTCAAGAAGAATCGCGTCACCGCAGATCAGATCAAAGCCGCCTTGGCTGACTTGCAAAAGGTGGGCCTTTTGGATGTTGAAATGGACCCTGAAGCTGCCGCCTCGCCGCCTGTCTCTGGTGCTGAGGCCAAGTCCAAAGCCAAGTCCAAAGCCAAAGGCCCCAAGCCAGTAGTGTACGTCAAGCGCTCTGCCCGGGAGATTGTGGACAATGCGGAGGCAGAGGCTCTCCGCAAGCGGCTTTTGGTGCCCATCAAGTGCTTCTGAGTCAGCAAATTTCAAGCCAAGGTCAGTCACGATCAAGGCAACTTTGGGTCGGCGTTGCGACCATTTTGAGATTATAGAACGGTCGGCTTGAATGTCAACACATGGATGTGATGACTTTACGTCATGCTGAGTTGTAGGAATGAGGCTTCGACACATGTACCAAAAAAAGTTGCTGGTGTGGGATCGTTTCATTTTCACTGAAACGACAGTGTAGATGGAGTTTGGGCCGAGGATATCTGATGATGAGAAACTTGAAACGACAAGCGGGAAGTGTATAGATTGATGTAGGCCGAGGATGACGGGCAGGTGCGAAAGTATCTGAGCAACCTCATCGTGATTTTGTCAACACAAGGTAATGGAGTCAAGGGCTTTCCCTCTGCCTTGCCTGAGCTGCTTGAACTTGACTTGGCTTGGCTCGATTTATTTAGCTTCAGCTATCTTCAGCTAATTTTGTTGCAAAGACACATCTATGTCAGGAGTCAACTCATGGAACAAATCCCTGGTAGTTACATCAATTTTGAAGTGGTTAGACTGTTAAACAAATCAGAAAGAATTTGCAAGAATGCCTTGCTGCTAGTGACAGCTTGATCTTGCCAATCAGGATTCCACCAACTGCTTGTAGCAAGCCTCTCCCGCACGGCGTGGAGCCTGCGTAACGTCTTTGCTGCCATGGAAGATCGTGGGCGGTGTGGCTTTGGCGCTGTGGTCGTCGAGACATTCTCGGAAGCTTTGTTTTCGCCGCTGTTAACGTGGCGAGAGATCAGGAGGCTGTTGGAGCTCAGCCAGCAAATACGGACTGCGTTGCAGGCGATGGCAGCAGTGCACGTGATGCAGCTGTGCATGGCGAAGCAGAGGTTGTTTCAGCGAGTTCATGGCGAGCTGGGCTGTCGCATGCAGCATGGCCCGCGAGCTTTGTCCGTGCTGGAACGACATCATTGTTGGGTGTCACCTGCGATTTGGGTACATCCAAGGAGAAATGCGACACAGCAGCCTCGTTTGTGCTGGCATGCTGTCGTTTGTGCTGGCATGCTGGCGTTTGGCGGGTAGCAGACCGTGCAGCAGCCTTGCGGCCAACCAGGGCACAGAATGATACCAGACATGAGGAGTGGGCAACAGAGTATGCTTTCTTGGTGGCAGGAGCGGGCGAGATGGAAGGAACTTTGGTCCTGCAGGCTTGGCTGGAGAAGTGGTGGGAAGCAGGGGCTTGGTTCTACCGTTTGTTCGAGCTTCCGGCGGGAGGGTTTCTCAGAGCTTCCGAAGACGAGGAGTTTGGCACTGATGGCTAGTGAGAGGCGGAGGGTGCTTGTAGCGAGGTTTGTGGGATTAGGAAATTTGTTTCCATTCTAAATCATGTGAAGGGGCTCATGCTCTACAGCATTTTTGAGAAACGGCACTGTGGTTGCTTGGGGAAGTCACTCCCATGGAGGTGATGCCTCCAATGTTCAAGAGCAGCTGCTTCACGTGCGGGAACTACATGCCACATCAGCAGCGTTCGCTGCTATCCTGCGAGATGGCCACATAGTTGCCTGGGGAGATGCCAATTGCGGGGGCGACAGCTCCCACATTCACGGCGAGCGGACGGAAATGTAATAAAGAACCAATTGTATCACTTGGGTGTTGCTTTTTTTTAATCTTAGGTGCTCATGTCAAAATGAGATTGACTGACTGTGCTCATTTCAAAAAGGTCAATGCGACTGACTGAGAGCGAGTGTCACATGACATCATGTCATGTCTCAGTGCCATTTTCACAGTGGCAGTGGCTCGCATTCGCCACCAAAAGTCAATTTTGTTTTAATTGTTTGGCGCAGAGTTGGCTCACTCAAACATTCACACTCCACAGAGACCTCCAGCGTCACTCAAAAAAAAAGGTATTTCCAGATACTGAAAAGTTTGAATCTAGGTTTACAACTTTACAACAAGATGACTAATTTTATGATCTTTTTGTGTCACAGATTTCTCAAGCACAGTGATTGCCCATCTTGTGTTGCCCGCAGCAACGAAGGCTCGATTTCCTCTTTTTTGGTTTGACGCTTGACTTGACCATGGAAATGTCCATGACCGAAGCTTTCACAGCTAAGCTCGCCACTGTGAAGAAAGAACACCGGCTGTATGTTGGATCGCACCACATGGAAGTGATCAAAGAGTCGTGCATCCAGCTTGCACCCCTTGTGACCTGCAAGTATCAGCTCCGCGTACTGAAGCAGGTACAAGTTTTGACTTCTTTTGCCAGGTGCTACCTTGAACATGAAGGAGAAGACCGCCCACAGCTGCATGTCGAGATGTTGAATGTGGATTCCAGCAATGGAGGGGTCGATCTTTGCAGCCGCATCTCGCAGAGCTTCAGCCAGAACATCTTGAATTTTACGGTTGGACGCAAGCAGGCCCTCCTGGAGGATTTGAATGCTTCCGTGTCCATCATCGACAGTGGCTTGAAAGATGATGCGCGCGGTGCGTTTTCTTCGCATGGCAATTTTGCATGGCTGTTTTCCCAATGCCTGGCCATCTTGGAAAACCACCGAGATATGCTGAAAGGCATTTTGGCGGTTCCAGCACGTTTGGAGCCTGACATGACATTGACAGAAGATATGTTTAGCAAATAGCTGCCTGATTTCGAAATGCGGGATCTGCACAGAAGACAAGACGGGCCAAAAAGATTTGTTTGCGGTGAGCTGTGAATTTTGATACTGCTATTGTCAGGTTTCAGTGGTGACAGAAGGTTTGCACTGTAGGTCATGGCAAGCTTGCTTGCATTTTTAAATGGTAAACAATCCAGCTCACTGGTTCCACCAAACCAGATGGATGTGTCCCCAGCATTTTGTTCAAAAAAACAGCCCACGGTTCTCGTCTTTGTTTTCCTCTGGCCTCATGAGCTCCGTTCTGGGACGCATGGTTTCCGAGGAGATCTCAGAGAAGGACTTCAAGGAGCTGTCCAAGATGTATATCAAACGTGTCAGATTCCCCTCCAAGGTCTATGACGAGTTCACAGATTCCCCAAAGTACCTAGATCAGCAGCTGGCCATGGAAGCTAACCTGATGAGTGCGTCATGGACCAAAGCTACACTGCAATCAGAAGACATGATCGTGCTCACATCGGACAATCGGAAGAAGAACCGCAAGCATGCGTTTCTAGGCCTCCTTATGATGACATGTTTTGTTTCAGATGTATTTTTATTTCGTAACTGTAAAGGAAGAACTTTCCACTGAGCATTTTAGACTTTTCTTGAAGAACTTGCTGGTCTTCTCAGAAGAACCGTGGTTCAAGAGGTTGACAGCTTCCAGGGTCTCCACCAAGGTGCCTGCCGGGACCCGTGTATGTGGAATCGTTTTCTTTTAGCCAATTTTTGCCACCAGAAATCTTCTGGCCAGGTGCGCGTGACCTGTCCCAGTGCAGAAGCAGAGGCCGAGGAGATTTTGGTCATCAAGGATGGCCAGATGGCTTTCACGGATGCTGTCAAGTTTCAGCCGCCCAATGTGATGCATGTGTGGATCCAGAAAAATTTACTTTGCTCCAACTTTATGGCAATTGAGATCAAGGCAACAAGCCATGACGATTCTTTCGAAGGAATCAAATTTTGAAGCAGGATCCCCAAGGAAGGCGGAAACCTGATCATCGCTGAAAGTGGCAAGACGGTTTGCGGGCAAAAAGGCTGCTTGCCTCCCCGAAATTGACGGGAGCATATCTGTTGTCCTCGCAGTAAAAGGCATGATACTCATGCAGCAAGTGAAAAGAATGGGGTAGGAGAGATTGCGTGTAGAACCAAACTTTGCTCTGCTGAGAATTAATTCTTTCTGAGCTGAAGCAAGAGTCAGCAAGAGATAGTTTTTGCATGAGATGCATGAGCAGATTGCCGGAGTTTGCATCGTTTTTGTCTTCTTCCGCTGAAAAGCTTCGCTCAAATTTCTCATGGACGCGTTTGCATCGTTCCGTCCCTTATTTTCTGACATGCCCTGGATTCCAATTATAGAAGTAGGTTCGTCAGATTCAAAAACGAGTTTGCTTCAAAGAAACATCTATGTCAGGAGTCAAGACACAAATCCCTGGTAGGTAGATCAAATTTGAAGTGGCTATAAATCATTTTTTGGACATCGAATCGCCGTCGAATCGTCCTAAAGTGATCCGAGCATGTGGTGTTTTTAACATTTTCACTTCCAAATGTGCTTCGCTCCACAACGGCGTGCACTTTTTCGACATGTGGACGTCCAAAAGTGGCCCGAACATATCGTGATTTTAACATTTTGACTTGAAATGTGCTTCGCACCACAACAGCGTGCAATTTTTCATTTCTCGTCTGGCCGGCAGGCTCCGCACCCGCCGCTTGTGCGAACCTACTTTTCGACCCGCCGGAGCCACACATCAGTGAAACAACACAATGTTTCGCGACTTTCCTACCTTTTCGCGCACCTGCATCTTCCCTCCAGCCAGGCCGCGCCAGAGCCATCGCACCTTGAGGTTGCAAGTTTCTTTGCCCAGCGGATGAAGGGTTGACATCTAACGCACGGCGCGAAGCCTGCGTTTCCTGTACCAATGAGTTTACCAAGTTTTTTGGACTTACTGAGGGTCTTGGTGGATACCGGCTGGTGCTTCCATATTTGGTTGCTAGTCTCACATGACCGATTTTTGCAGGGGTCAGCCAAAGCTAAGGCAACCAGCAAGATGGGCATCACATCGTGGCAATATATGAATAATATCAACTTGGAAGCAGAGGGACATCGACATTCTTCCTTCAACGGCAAGATATGAACAAACATTCCCGGTGAGTTTGCGTGGTCAAACACAGTTGCATCGCATTTGCATTAATACTGGTTCTTTTTCACCTTGTGCTTGCCTGGTTGCGGAGCAATCTTTACCAAACATGTTCATCCACAGATATCTGCATACCAATCCTTCCCTCCAGCCAGGCCGCGCCAGAGCCATCGCACGTTGAGGTTGCAAGTTTCTTTGCCCAGCGGATGAAGGGTTGACATCTAACGCACGGCGCGAAGCCTGCGTTTCCTGTACCAATGAGTTTACCAAGTTTTTTGGACTTACTGAGGGTCTTGGTGGATACCGGCTGGTGCTTCCATATTTGGTTGCTAGTCTCACATGACCGATTTTTGCAGGAGTCAGCCAAAGCTAAGGCAACCAGCAAGATGGGCATCATATCGTGGCAATATATGAATAATATCAACTTGGAAGCAGAGGGACATCGACATTCTTCCATCAACGGCAAGATATGAACAAACATTCCCGGTGAGTTTGCGTGGTCAAACACAGTTGCATCGCATTTGCGTTAATACTGGCAATGTGGAGAATTGACATGACTTGACCAGCGATGATAGCGCGCTTACAGTTGGGAAACAATGAAGTCATGGTCCACGGCAGTAAACTAGAGCTGATCTTCATGAAACTCTGATGGGTTACGAACCTTTTTGGGTGTGACAGCTACGGCTGACTGTCGTCTTGGTCGCTGAGGGGTTGCCAATCTTTCCCGAGACGCATCGGTGCATTCTTCATGGAAAGGATGCGCCCAACGGGTGTTTGGATACTTTTGGAAAGATAGTGTTTTTTGTTTTTATGCGAAAGTTCTGAAAGCAAACGGAATTGAGTATGATTAAAATGATTGATGAATCCATTCTTTCCATAGTTTTTGGATGCTTCATTGAGATGCTTCACTAAGCCTAGCAGTAACTGGACCCCACCTGGAGGCGACCGTGGTGCCTTCGCTGGATAGCATCAGCGGACCCAAGGATCTTCCCCCTCAAAAAGGGGGAACTTGCGGACTTCGGGAAGATTTATTGATGGTTGTTCAATAGTTGTAGTGTTGCTGAGTTTTATGGTTCTGAAAACCTCATGCATTTGCAAGAAGAATCAAAAAACGATTCTCTTTGTGACGTTCACAGGCTCTCAATGTCTATCTTTGGTTTTGTCTCAAATCGCATGATTTTTCCAAATCATCTCAGACAACAACATCAGGTTTTAAACGTTGTACTCGATACATCACCGCTCGACGCTGACAGGATGCAGTGGATGAGTTTTGTCAACGTCAACTCCACCATAGGTATGAAAATATATACATTCCTTTAATATCTGCCGTGGCTAAGAGATTGATACAATACAACAAACACTTGAAAGTTTGACAATGTTCACGACGCATTTCAATCAGAGTCAGTTTGCCAGGTGCCCGACGATCGGTGGCCATGCCCTGCCACATCTTCACGTTGAGGCTTCAGATTCCCAGCTGTGGAGCTACTGTTTGGTAACTGTCATGCCGCCTATATTCTGACAACGCCTCTTTTGCTTCAGAGCCTTCCCTCTGTGATTTTTTCTCAAGCAGCACAAACAAACAGGACCAGCACCGGTTTGGAACCACACGGCGTGGAGCCTGTGGAATCCAGACTTGCAGCTGAATTACTTTTTGCAAAGTAGCGACGAAGACATCAAAAGGACCACCAACATAGGGCCGAGACAACACAGAGCCATGGAAGCGATGTTTGGCGTCCTGTATGATGTTGATCTGAACCGTCACACATGGCCCGCTGAGATTCCGATGGCCGCCCGAAGCACTGCGTGGCACGTCCCGGTATCCATGTGGATGCTGCCCGCAGACCAGCGGATGGAAGTCTTCATGTGCAGACCTGTGTGGCCGGGAGCCCGTTTGCACCGCTCGGCTTGGGTCCCATACACTGCCAGAATGCTGCCCCAAGCCATGTGGAATGCCCAAGCCGCTTCCTGGACACAGCTGCTTCAGACTGAGCACAAGGTTGTGTTTCCAGCAGCTCTGGCCATGTGCGTCCACGCCGTGCTGGACAGTTTGGAAGCAAATAGTGCTGATGTGGAATGGATGCCGGGGCAGCCCCGAAACATCAAAAACAATTGGCGCCGCCGCGCCAATGGTGTCCTGCGTGCGGTGGTGCGGTGACTGCCGCAGCACGCGGAGATCTCTTCGCAGCTGATTCACTGGGAGACTGGCTACAACAAGTTCCCCTGACACATTCCTGGTGCCAACCAAGGTTGAACTGGAGCACATTCATGCGAGAACCTCCTTTGTTGCCTTGGGTGACATTCAAAGTGAGCACCTGTCAAGCCTTCCTCCGGGAGCCCATGGTCAAAGTCCTCGCTCTTTGCAGGCGTGTCTGGCACCAGAACATGCTGTATCAGATGTTTGCGGAGCCCATCCTGAGCCACGTGGTTGGCGTTGTGGGGCAAAGCACAAAAGCTGGGACTCGCATCTGGGGAGATTTTCGAACACTGAAAAATGTGCCAGGGTTACGCTTTTGCCCGTGCTGGGCCGCCAGCCTGTCCAATGAAATCCTCGTGCAGAATTACCAGAACCTGTGGTGGGACGAGTTTCGAAACTCACAACAGACTGTTTCCCAGTTCTGGCAAGCAGGCCGCCGCATTTCTTGCTTGAGTTTCAGCCCTGACGGTCACTCCATGCTAGTGGATTTGGGGAACAAAGAGAATCTTCCCCAGGCATTGAGATTTGACAGAGGATCTACTCTGTACATGGTGGTGTTCGCAAGCGTGCATCAGCTGGCCTTCGAACAAAAGTGTTTCAGTGAAGCCATGCGAATGATGGAGCAGTCGGGCGTGAGCCCAGATACCCTGAAGCAACTTCTAGGCTCGGACAGGCAAAACATCAGGAATCCTTTCCAAACTTGGTTCCCGCACGGCGTGCTGCCTGCGGTCTCCACACAGTTAGACCAAGAACAGCAAGACCTGGTGAGACAAATTGTGCAAGAGCCCGGTTGCGTACATTCCATTTGGTCTCCTCCTGGTGGTGGAAAAAGCTTTGTGCTAGCAGCCCTTCTTGCCTCTTGGGCGCCTCAAGCTGCTGCCAACGCTTTAGCATTCTATGTCACGAACAGAAAAAAGCACCGAGAACCCATGTTGCGGCAGCTGCGGCGTGCGTTGCAACCTGACCAAGTGTACGTGCTGGCTGGTCAGATAGAGGATCCTGACACTGATGTCCACATACAAGCACACTTGGAAGCAGCTTCCAAAGAACAGCTGGCTGAGGTCCTCCACCGCCTCGGTGACTTAGACAGCAACATTGATGTCGTCGCACCCGAACTACCTCTGGATGCAATTTTGCCCCTGCACGCTGAAAGAGTGCAAATCCTCTTCTGCAACTATTTGTGGAAAAAATGGAAGGCCAAATGCAACAGCTGCAACAGGTCAAGGTGCTGGTGATGACTGCGGACATGGCTAGAAAAATGTTGGGCAACAGAAGCATCTGGGCGCGCAACCGCGCACTAGAAATTCTCATCCATGATGAGATCGAAAACACCACTTGGCCGCAGCTCCTTGCATTGGCTGGGCATTTTCGCATGGTTGTGACTGCTGGTGACACAAACCAACGACTGGAACAGTTTCGTCCTGCATGCCGTGGCATGCCTGGGCAAGATCCTGAGGAAATCCGCTTCAATGCAAGCGCTGCTTTGTCCGCAGCACAAGAACAAGCGCTCAACAGAGCCTCGCAGGAAACACCCTTACATTGGGAAGACATTCCTGCAAGTGACTTCCTGCTAGCTTTTGCCAGTGTGAATCACCTGTGTTCTGTACGGCGTTATGGAGACTCTGTCTGCGCACTGCTGAATCGTTTGGGCTATGATGTCACCCACCGCTCCACGCATGCAACCCAATTGACACTCCTCAACTTGTGGGGACAAATCTGGAATCCCATGCAGGGCTCTGGGATCACATGCATCTTTAGCGAGAAGCTTTTCGGATTGCTCGCGGCTATTGCTTTGGCTTGGTTGCAGCAAGACAATGCAATTACAGTGGGACTGGTGCTGCTGTATCGCGCCAGCGTGGATGTGCTGGAGGCGTGGCGCGAGACTTTACCTCAAGATTGGCAAGAGCGGCTCACAGTGGCCACACCCGAACAAGTGCAAGGAGATTCCTTCGACAAAGTCGTCTTCTTCTGCATGCAACGACGATGGCCACATGAGAGCAAACCTCAAGGCCACTCTGTCCATGAGGGGCGAAGATTGGTAGGCCTCACTCGAAGCAAAGCAGAGCTGTTGGTTCTTGCAGAGTGGCTGCACTACAGTGACTTTCCAAGCACTCAAAGATTTCAAAAAGAATTTGGGACGGACGGCCGTGATATGAACCAGGCAGACCTACTTGCACAATTCAGCCGCAGGTTAGGCTTGCAACTGACTGTCCCCGCCATCTCTTGGACACAGTTGACTCCTGCTGAAAGAGATCGCCAAGGGAACATGGCAGCTGTGACCTTCTTGCAGCAGCCGCAGCAATGGCAACAGATCTGGAGCAACATGCAGTGGCAACCGCCGCAACGAGAGGTTCCAGGCGGGCAAAAAAAAGAAACACATTTTATAGCCATACGGCCATACCCAAATAAATAGTCAAAAAAAAAATGGAAAACCACCAAATATGAAGAATAATGCATTATACCAACCCCTCCAAAAAAATGCTCTACGAATTAGGGAATGACTTTAAACTTTTTAACCCACCACCGAAAAAATCAATTACACCTATAAATCTGAATCCCAACCAGTGTTCTAATGTATTCTGCTGCTAATCTCCGTGTCTGCCGCGCAAGCTCAGGCATTCCTAGTGCACTGCCGTCAGATCAAGCACTTGGAGAGATTTTGCTTATCCCAGCCATGCCGATGGTCAACATGGGGCATACCAGCATGTTTGTGCCTCTGAATTTCATTTCCAAAGCGGGACAATACACAGGGCACCATGCGAACCAGCTCACCAATCAGCTCATGGATTTTGTGTGCAGGCAGACAGCCGCAGAGTGCGGGGCTACGCACGAAATCCGACACCACAAACTCAAGCATGAGGAGGTCGGTGGAGCCGAGTACTATACCCAGAGCTGCAACTCCCTGCGCGCGGCGCATTTGCTCCTAAGCACCAACGACACCACCTTACTCAAGGTGTACCACGGTTGTGGTACTGAACTTCAACGAGGTGACGTCTCGAGCTTAGTGGTGACAACAAGGGACATGGGCACCCTGGCCGTCTTCTTGCGCATCCTGATTCGAAACTATTGCCCCAACCAGGCCCACTAGTTTGCACACCTTCTCACATGCGCACGCAAACACTAACCAGAATATCATACAAAACTTGTGTCTAGAACTTCCATTACAAGGAAGGTTTCCAGCTAGATGTTGGTTGACCAGTCTGATTGACGCGCAGGTGGTTCAGTTCATCCTTCAGCACAACGAAATGCAAGCCCACGTGCAGTTGAACCAGCACATGCATCATGCCCTGGAGTGGACCGACTTTGCCCATGGAGTCTTAGTGGCTTACCTGCTGCCGGAAGCTGTGTGAAAAAAGAATCATAAGGATGGATTGCAGCAACGGTACTTTACAGAAACATTCTTCCCAGCAAGTCTGCTAGCGTGCGAAAGAAATTTTGCTACAGAGATGACGGTCAAGAGACATTTATTGATGGCATTGCCAGGCTGTTGGCCGTCTTCCGCCAAGCTCTGCGGACCTGACCGTGATCCAACCCGGTGAGGCAACACATACCGTATCAAGAGACTTAGTATATCCCTTTTGGATCCTTTTGGGAGATAGAAAAACAATTCAATAGATATTGTATTGATATTGACATGACATGATGTTGACTATGATTCTGGTCCCTTGTGTTTCCCACGAACCCGGGCACGGCCATTCTGGGCTTGAGGCAGACCCTGGAAAAAGACAAGCACGTCTTCAAACCCATTCCTCTCATGTGCCCCAAATGGTCACAGAACCAGTGTCTGCCAAAAATGCCGCATTTGTTGTGGATACTTTGCCGAGAAATCTCAAGTAAAAAATCACCCATTGTTCACAACCGTTGCAGGTACAGAACCTGGTTGTCTCAGCGCTACTTCTTGAAGCCGCAAGGATTTGGACGCTCCTCAGATCGCATGGAGTGCAGGAGGTAGAGATGCAATTCTTGAGGCGAAGTTGGTGTTTTATGTCGATGTCTCAGTTACTGTGTGGTGTATAAAAAATCAAAAAACTTGAAGTACTTATGATTATAAGTGGAATGTTGCATATGTTTTTTGTCCACTCACGATCTTTACGATCCTTGCTAAGATGGATGGATGGAGAAATAGATAAATAGATAAACAGACATTCACATAGAAAATTGTTAAACTATCCCCCCCCTTCAACCCTGGAATATTTGGGGGGGGTGTAGGTCAAGAAATTTCTGAGACATATTTCACCTGACCACATGAAATATACCCTCCCTACATACTTTTTGGGCTTCCAAAGGGGGTGGGGGGGGGTCCTCCGGATGCCAGACTTTAATTTAGATATATCTAGATATGCCAAATTGGCTATACATAGATCAAGAAAACAAACCGCGCATGACCTCCGCGAACCCTTGCTCCTATTCTCTCAAGATACTCAGAAACGCAAACCTACTGCTGCAATGGAATTTATTGGGAGGGGTGCTTCTAGAGCTGTAAAATACCATGGTTTTGCAACTCCCCCCTCAAAAATATCAAAAAAAGTCTCAAGCAAAATTTGGGAAGAACCAATTATATAAAAATGCACGCTTCAACCGGTTTGCACGTACCTGACTACATCCGCAGGTGCCCGTTGATGCACAAAAGAAAGCGCTAAACTTTTCCATGTCTTATTCTACTGTATATAAGCTCAAAACAAATAGCTGAAATATTTCTATAGGTGTGTGGGGAGGGGTGACACCCACCTTTTTCGAAATATTTCAGTTTTTACCCCCCCCACCCCCCCCTTAAAGGGTGGGGATGTTAAACTTCATTCAGTCATCACCATTAGAAAAATTAAACGCTTTAACCATGCGATTCATGGTCCACTGGCAACCGTTTAGCGACATCGCCAGGTTGCAGACAGACGAAGATTTGGAACTGATCACATCGTGTGGTCGAAAGCTTCCACGGGCCAAGCATAGTTGATTCGTCCGAGCAAAACAAAAGGACGTACTGTAGGACACTGTCGGTAGATTTACAATATTTTTTTGCAGATGGTCGTGCTACATTTTCACCAGAAGATCACTACGCAACAGATTGTTTCTGTAATTTTCCCACTTTGTAGGTCCTAAATTTTTGGCAATCTCAGACTCATCTTGTGGTCTCTGTTGTCAATGAAAGAATCACAAAGCCGTGAAGGCATGCATCAAGACTATATACATATCAAGTTCCCAAACATACACACACACACAAAACAAATGGATTGTAAGAAAATAAGAGATCCCCTATCAACTTGGTTGTTCACTGCAAAATTATAGTCATCTGTGACATCTTTGATCTGGATCAATTCGAAAGATCACCACGACTGAGGAAAGTCTCATTTACACTTTGGTAAACAAACATAGCTATGAAAAAAAGTACCATCCTTCACAGGTACATCAAGTGTGACCATGTTATTTTCAATCACAATGTTAGTTCACCAGAAGGTAACACACGATTCAAGTTCCTTGGTATTCCAAGTTTGGACCAGAAAAAAAATTGGTCGGTCGAATCATCTTCCAGCCAAGTTTTCTCCAAGGGCTGCGGCCAAAGAAGCCGTTGCTAAGCGATCTGCACAGAGTCCGCAGTGCTCCCGTCAATTTCAATGGAGAATCATCCCCGCAAACACGCAGGGAGAACAAGAGATCACTCCAACCAAGCTGACTTGACACATACAATGAAAAAGATTTCCAATACTATCCCAATTAAAAAACTGCAGGATACCACGCGAATGCGTCTAATCTATCCATTCCGGAGAACTATAAGACATAATTTTTTTGCAGACTCAATGCCGTGCGATTAAAAACGCAAACAATAAGATAGAGAAGCAGTCTAAGAAGGCTCCCAGGTGCACATGGCGTATATATACGACCCCCAGACCAACTGTATATCAGCGTCGCAGCGTCGCACTGCAACCGGAGCGTCGCAGCGTCGCAGCGTCACAGCGTCGCCCTGCACCTGCAGCGTCGCAGCGTCGCAGCGTCGCAGCGTCGCAGCGTCGCCCTCCCTGCGGAGCGTCACAGCGTCGCAGCGTCGCAGCGTCACCCTCCTTCCGCAGCGTCGCAGCGTCGCAGCGTCGCCCTCCTTCCGCAGCGTCGGAGCGTCGCAGCGTCGCTCGCTCGCGGGCCCCCTTTCCCCCTGCACTGGTTTATTTGTCAAATAGATGGCCCCTGGTTCATTGCCTCAGCCTGGAGGATGAGGAAGTAGCACCACCGCTGTCGCAGATCGACTTGCAGAGGTTTGCTGGGCTGCTGGGTGATGATTCCTAGTTGTTCACCTCACCAGAATTGATCCTGTTCCCCCGGGTGAGAGGTACATCCGCCTGGCGCGCACCTTCAAGCCCAAGATCTCAGCCGAGGGGCAAGCGCTGTTGATCAAATGCTACAAGAAGCTGCGAGAGGAGACGGCTGCAGTTGGGCAGTTCCAGTGAACTAAGTGGAGAATAGTGGAGATATTTCACCAATTTTCACCATATAGGGCCGGCCCCAACTTATTGGGGGGTTAAAATCTCATGGCCCATGGTTATACTATGTTATACTCATTTTTCTAAGCAAAGTTTGGTGAGAAGTTGAGTAAAGGGCATATCCCAGCAGCCTGATCTCTCCTATGTCCTATGTGGTCCCACCGTCGCAAAGAACCCAAACAACCCTTGGCCTTAATCCATCTTGATCACCATTCAACCTTTATTGGGAATCCATTGAAGATGTGGGGTCATCCAAAAATCCAAAGATCTGCATGATGTTGATTGTGTTTCATCTTTCTTTAGCCATGGCGGTAGCATCCATGTCATCCTGCTGTGAGGACCGCACGTACGTCCGTGGTGCAGCCGGGGTCACGGTTCGGCAGCTGGAAAGTCTGGTCAGGCACCCGAAATTGGATGGGAAGTCAACAGGGTTTCACCTAATTTCACCTAAAATGGTTGTCTTCATCGTCTTGCTATAGGAAACGTGATGATCAACCATCAAATTTGGGGTATTTTCAGACAGGCCCATGGCCATATGCACAGAGATTATGGAAGGCAGCACCAAAATTTGACTCGTGGGGGTGAAGAAATGGACACATGCCTTGGATGAACGTGAGCCAGGCTTTCAGAAGCCATCGCTCGAGTATACCTCAGCAAGTACATCAGGTGCGACCTATGCGGGACTGCACCATGTGGAATTTGACAATCCTGATTCTCGTTGGCGGCCCTAGGGCCTCAGAGCGCTGCAGTGATATTGATGGTGTTCAGTCACATATTCGGAGACGTACCACAGACATCCATGGACATCCAACACGGATTGCTGGTGGAAAGAGGACGTGCTTGGATCAAAAACTAAGTGAATGGTGGACGCTTTCACCATCACAAGCGAGTTCGCAAGCACTTAGAGAAAACACCTTTAAAGGCTGGCTTCGCCCGACTTGGTTTAAGCATAACAGGACACTCCAATACGTATGAAAAATGCGATGGTTTTCTCTATAGGACTCTCAAACAAGATCAAAAAGTGTTGCCTCATCCTATAATCACGAAAGCTAGCGTCAGCTAGCTGGAGTCTTCTTGCTTTAGCAAGTATTCCGGGGGCTGCTCAAGGACATCACGTGATTTTTCACGCGAAAGGGGGGGACCCCCCCCCTCCACCACCACCACCACCACCACCACCACCACCAGCATCATCATCATCATCATCATCATCATCATCATCATCTTCTTCATCGTCATCATCATCGTCATCATCATCGTCATCATCATCATCATCATCATCATCATCGTCATCGTCCTCGTCCTCGTCATCGTCGTCATCATCATCATCATCATCATCATCTTCTTCATCGTCATCATCATCGTCATCATCATCGTCATCATCATCATCATCATCATCATCATCGTCCTCGTCCTCGTCCTCGTCATCGTCGTCATCATCATCATCATCATCACCATCACCATCACCATCACCATCATCATCATCATCATCATCATCGTCATCCTCATCATCATCGTCATCCTCATCGTCATCATCATCATCATCATCATCATCATCATTGCCATCGTCCTCGCCATCGTCCTCGTCATCGTCATCGTCATCATCATCATCATCATCATCATCGTCCTCGTCATCGTCATCGTCATCGTCCTCGTCATCGTCATCGTCATCGTCGTCATCATCATCATCATCATCGTTATTCACTTACATTTCATCATTATTGGCAATTGTTGGCATTATCACGAAAGGTAGCGTCAGCTCGCTAGAGTCTTCTTGCTTTAGCAAGTATTCCGGGGCTCCCCAAGGACATCACGTGATTTTTCACGCGAAAGGGCCCCCCCCCCTGCCCCCTCCCCCATATATATCATTGTTATATATCATATATCATATATCATTGTTGCATCCTCATTGGGACGAACAATGCCGCGACACGATGATGACAGTCCCTCCGCAACTCACCTGTTCCCTTCCTTCTTTCTCCTACCCCGCTAGCTTTCGTCATCCACCCCCGGCCTCAAGTTTTGATGGCGATTTGCTTTCCCATCTTCTCTTGGGATCAATAAGGGATCTACTGATACAGGCCGGAGCACGTCAAGGAGGCGTTCGAGCTGCAGGTTGGATTTTCTTGGGAGAGGAAGAGTGGTCCTTAGAAACAGAAGCGGTATCGATATGGGAATGGGTCAACATCTATAACTTTGTCCTTATCCATCCCAACTTCTTATTGTGAGCGACCAACCTGCATTTTGGGGAGGGCCAATCTTATCTCATGTTTTTGTGTCTTTCCACTCCAATCGACAAAATACAGCACAGAAGTGAAAAGGGCATGAGTCAAACTTGAGAGTTGGAACTCGATTTTAGGTTTGTGACATATTTTGACAAAAATAGTCTTTGACAATTACCATCAATTACCCAAATCATCAGAATCTAAGATCCTGGGATATAAGAATCACTGCGCTGCGCAGATCTCCTCTCTCCGCCAATCAGAGCGTGCCTTGGCAGTTCGAAACGAGCTTTCGTTTGTTGACCCTAGGATGGCTGGCAAATTCAAGGGGAGCATAAGAAACTTGAAGAAAACCTATTATCAGATGAAATCACCAGGTTTCACACAACATTTTGTGATAGAAAAGTATTTCATATTTCTGTGCCAACTGTTGGATCCTATCAATTTCAGCTGCCTGAAGGCGAAAGCATTGACTTGGGGGAGGAAGACTTGGCGCCGAGCACTAAAAGACGTCGCGAGGACGAAGAGCAGGAAGAGGCTATGGGCCATGGGGCCTGGGCGGGGAGAAGGCTGCAAGAACTTGGGCGGAGACATTTGGTTTTGCATTTTTACCTTTGTGGATGGCGATGTAGATATTGAAAAAAAAATAAATGAACAGCTCCAACTTACTTGACGCGGGAATAGGTAACAAACACGCGTCACGCATATGATTGTTTTGATAAGGTGGGAGTGTCTGCTCTGAAACAGCCAAGGGACCTACGGACACGGACTTAGTCATTTTTCGCAACATGTCGTGACCGTGGGACCTTTGACGTTTTTCTTTCCCTCTTTCTGCACAGGGCGAACAGGCCAAGCGAGTGAAGCGAGTTCGCATCACCCTGCCAGAGTACATGCGCATGGGCCGGGAACACAGCTTGCTTCAAGTTTTGCACTACTTTGCGCTTGCGGATCTTGGCCTCGGAACCATCTTCTCTGCACGCGTTGATGTCTGAACCAGCACAGAGAATCCTTGGAGCCCCCGACGTTTTGAGGTCAGATGCTGCTGAGACATTTGGCTGAGCAAGACGCGGCTGGTCAAGTTGTGACAGAAGGTGATCTCATTACCTGGTGACCCAGCAAGGAAGTTTTGCGAAAAAGGAGGGTTTCCGGATTTTGGGCTGGGTATATATACATATACTATATATATATGTATACACATTAGTATTATTATTATTGTTATTATTATTATATTATTATTATATATTATATATTATATATTATATATTATATATTATTATTATTATTATTAGTATTATTATTATTATATATTATTATTATTATTATAATATATTATTATTATTATGATTACGATAATAATAATAATTATTTTATGACGATTATTATTATTTGTATGCTGTATAATATATGTATATATATAATATCTATCTATTTGGCCAACTTCTTTCTCTCTTCGGTTCAGAATTGTCACTGTTCGCTTTTCCTGTTAGCACGGAGGTACATGGAGCAAGTTGAACCAGAGCTCGTGACCGAGGCCGACCAAACATCACTTAGCCCACAAAGCTCATTTGCTGTTTGAACATCGATGACCAAGCCACGCACTAAAGATGTTGATCTGTAGGAAATTTTGGGAGTTACTACTGCATGATGTTTGGGGTTGGTTGCTTTTGCATACTTACGTTCTTTCCACACTTCTGACTACGAAGTTACCAGAATAATCCCATCCTAATGGTCCTAATGGTCCTAATATGAACCCCCCTAGTATGAAAACCCCCGAGATTGGGGCCACAAAATGAAGGGATTCAGATCCATTGCATTCCACCAGGGTAACGGGAGGTTACGGACCTTGATTTTTGCTGCTTTAACAGTTTAACACCATCTTTTATTTTTGATGGTGAGCCATTTTGGATGGTAAACTTATTGTAAAATTGATCAACAACAAATTCTTGATGGTAGGCATTTTTTTTTTCGAGTAACACCTGCTTTTTCAACACTTAACCAAACATTTTTTTTCATAGTTAACACTGTTAACACCAATTTGTTGATATATAGTTCAACCAACTCTCTTGATAGTTAAGACCAAGTTTTTTTTGATAGTATTTTTGATATTACAAACACATTTTTGATAGTTCAACCACTATTTTTCTGACTTAAACCAGTATTTTTGATACGTACTAAACCCACATTTTTTTTTTTAAAGTTAACCCACACTACCCCGCTGTTCTACACTCTACACTTCTCTGCCAGGAACAGCTCTTCAGGCAGCAGCATCTGGTGCAGCTGGTGGTCGCTCAGCTGACGGTTGGAAGCTGGATATATGCTGATTTGATATCATTTATTTATAACATAGTAAATACAATAATTACAATATAATATAGTAGACGCGTTGCATACATAAATCAATAAATATAGGCATATCAATATCAAAATCAATATCTCTATATATATACACGTATAATATATATATATGTGGCATATACAGATATAGACGTATTATATGGTATACAGTACAAGGACATAAACGTATATCACGTGTATTACTGTACTACGCATAAGTTGCGCTTTGACGAGAATCACCTTCGTAGATTTTCTGAGATGGGCAGCAGATCCCATCGCTGAGGTGACACGAATGATCGACAAGGACCGCGTCATCATTGTGACCCAGCCGTCCAAGGTGGGAATTCACAGCCGTGAACCACGGATCAACCGGTTGAGGCGAGATAAAAAAACGACTCCTCAACAGCAAGCAAACATGACTTTGATTGACTTACTGTCAATCGCAGATTAATCAACACTGGTTTTTCTTAATTCAGGACAACAAAAATGGCACCTCTCCCAATGAAATAGCCCAGGGTCCCCAGGGTGCAGCTGCTAAGGACCCATTGCAGCCCGAGGGCCGAGTCTTGACGAAGCATCCGAATGTGCCGGTGGATAGCCTGGACCGGATTTGATAGGCCTGGATCATTTGGGTCGAGCAGGGATTGAACCATCAGAAACGGGGATTTCATCATCAAAAATGGGAGAATTCACCACTAAAAAAACGCGGATTAAAGCATTGAAGATAGTGATTTGGCTATCAAAATTTGGCATGCAGCTATCAAGAACAAGTCTTCAACCACCAACAAATGGGCATGCAACCATCTAAAATCTCGAGACATTTGGACATCAGTCAAATTTGAGGCCCGAGAGCCCACGGATAAAGTTGTCAAGTTTGGTTTATCACCATATCCACCACCAAGAATGAATGCATAACTATTTTGGGACAAAAAGAGAGTCCATAAAACTTGATCAGCTTGGGAGCCCTGCAGCTGGTGGCGTTTCAAGGATGTGGGACTTGTTTTTTTTGAGAAAAGCTGCCAGGCTCATTTGGTTCTGATCTTCATCTCCGGGGGAGCAGAGTCTGATTTTTTTTTATGTCTTCTGCATCAGGGGAGGCAAGATCAGGCAGGGGAAGCTTGTACCTGGGCGTGGAAGGATCATATCAAAAAGCCTGATCAAACTGAGTGCTGAAACGTGGTGGACTCCTTCCAAAAGGTACCTTAAGGGTACAGCTTCCTGCGCTGTGTTTTTTTTTGCTACGGGATCACCTGTAGCGCTTTCCAAGGGGAGATGCCTATAGTGGCAAAGATGAAGTGCAAATAATCTTGCTATGCATGGCCTCAATACATATTCTACTATCTGAGCAAACATTGTCAGAACATTGATTCAAACTTAACTGTGGAGCAACTCTCATAGATAGTTGGACTGGGGAGCACTGGCCATCTTGGCACAGTGCGCAGCGTCCATGATGAGCTGGTTGAGGTCAGCGACCATTAGCTAGAACTTCGGATATAAAAAGATGAGAGGAATCAACTGGTAGCTGTACTCGCTGGGCTGAAGAGCGGGACTTTTTTGATAACTTGGTTGTCACAATTTTCGGAACCCCAAAATCTCATGGTGCATCAGTTTATCATCCTTTTCATTACAATTTTGCCGTATCCCCCCTTTTAATGGAGATAATACCCACTTGGATGTAACGTCACAACCACTAAAGTGAAAAATCAGAGTACGGACTTCCTGTTTTTGGAGCTGATTTGTCAGGAGTCCAGCACCGGAATCCCTTCGTTCAAAGCTAAGCACTGTTGAGAGGTGTATGATCTTCGCGCAAGTTGGAGATGCACATATTCAATCTATGCTTCAACAATGGATTGCATGTATGAACACGTGCAAGTCTGCAACAATTCCTGACAGAGTCTGCTTGCCTCAAGATAGCGTGTACGACGTGTACGAAGTGTACGATCACTGTCGGACCGTCCTTGTGCTGTGCCTTTCGCAGCAGGTCGAGTCCAACGGCAATAGCCTCAGTGAATTTCCGATAGGCCGATAGGCCGTCCTTGATCATCTGAGATGTCCATCCTCAGCCGCCACACGGATGTCTTTTATCCTGCAGATTTGGTTCAAAATGTGGACAGTTGATGAAAGGATCACACGCAGATGCGGATGGCATTTCTTCAGACATGAGGCATTTAAGTTCAAATTTCAGACACTTCAAAAACTATCATCAACATGGGCCCAGAACATGACAAGGAAGGTGCGACTATTGAGTATCAGAGCATCACCCAACATTCAACGTCAGAAACAAAGAATCCTTCCCAACATCTACCCAATCCTACCATCAACTCCAAATCCAGCTTTCATCAGAAACCGCAAAAGCTGAGAAACTCAACAAACTCAACATAGACATCAGTTCTTCCCAGTTCTTCCCAAGCCAAAAAGAAACCACCGCCCGCCATGAAGGGCCCAAGCCTGGCAGAGGTGGCCACGGCCAAGGTCCGCGAGGCGCAGCGCTTGGTGCGGCTACAGCGGAGCTATGAAGCCGAAGGGGTGGCCGGCGATGCCAAGGCGGGATGGGGCGATGGGGAATGGGATCGTGAATTTATGTGTATGTATATATATATATATACATACATACATTATATTATATATATAGACATTATTATTATTATAATATAATTATTATATATATATATAGAAATACACCTGTAGTTTGAAATATAGTAGTAATTATATAATAAGAATGATAATAATGATAATGATAATTATAATAGTAATATTAATAACAATGATAAATTACTATAATAGTCATATCAACAATAATAATTATCATAATAGTAATACTAATCATAATAATGTAGTAATAATACTACGACTAATAATAATGATAACAATAGTAACACTATACAAGAATATACAAAAATATGTAATAATATGTAGTAATAATAAGAATAGCAACAATAATAACGTATGTATATACATATATATATATATACACATACACATCTAGAAAATTATATTCCTATATCTATTTATATTTTTGATTGGTTGATTGGTTGGGGATGAGGATACGACTGGTGGATTAAATGATCAGTAATCAGAAATCAATAGAACTCAACCACTTCATGGGGCTGGGGGTCTTAACATGGTTCGATCAACGAAGGACTGAAGCATCCATTTCGGGCTGAATGAAGCCTGTAATTCCAACCAAGCTTGGAGGATTTTCGATGGATTTGCAGAACCATTGGGCAATTTTAGTCGGAAAAAATACTCCGAGAATTGTCTTGAGGAGAACAATCATATGGGGATGCAACCAACAAGAATTATCATGGAGAGATTGACAGTTGCTTCTCCCTTTTGGGGGTCCCAGAATTGGTGTAAGGCAGGGAATTCTAAGGAGGATTTACCCATGAGATTTGACGCTGAAGCTGAACATTGTCCAATCGAGGCAGGTCCATAGTGGATGGGTTGGAAGATTTTGGACATGAATGGAATCCATTGATGTCTCCAATGATCACGATGGAATGTGAGTCAATGGTGATCCAACGGTCATGGACATTCTGATGAAGGAGTTACAACCCAGTACGGTAACCCCTGGGGATAGTGACTACGCCTTTGGAGTTGGGAACAAGTATCAAGGATTATCAAGGCAAGAATTTAAGATGACAATAGTTTTGGAGTGCTTTCTGGTCTTGTACCAAGAGGTACATCTCGTACCAGGTTTAAACAGGGCACAAAGTGTGTCCACATTACACAGGCTTCAGACTTGCCCTTCATGCAGATGCAGCTATAGACAGCCACACATAACAAATCTGCCCCTTGGCCAGGCCCTCTTTGGACGCTTGGAGGATCAGTCCGGAATTGCCGATGCCAACTATTTCTTGCTGCAAGCTGCATTACTAGAGGAGCGCATCAATGATGGTGCCAAGATAGCAGAAGAAGGGCTTGAGTTGGCTCGAAAGTCTGGAAACAAGTTAGATGAAGTGAAGATGTTGAGAGCTTCACTCTTGGTGAAATTAGCCGAAGGCAAGCCCTTGGATGCTTTGGAGATCGCTGCCAAGGCCGAGGGATTGCTGGTCACATTGGAAAAGAATCATAAAGAGGCTGGAGAAGTGTTACTCCTAGTGGCTCAGGCGCACATGTTGCAGGGGACCACCGTAGGTCAACAGGCGGCCCTGAATGCTGCCCTGCAAGCAGTGGATCACTTTGCCAAAGCTGAAGAGGGCCGTGGCGAAGCGGATTCCTGGCGGGTGGTGGGCGATGCTCGCGTGGCCCTGGGGAAGTTCGAGGATGGCCTCAGGGCCACTGAGGCTGCCATGGTGATTTGTGTAGATTGTGGGGATGAGGTGGGCCAAGCCTTGTGTTTGTTGAGTTTATCCAAAGCACATCTGGTCCGTGGACTTCCACTCAAAGCCAAAAAAGCCTCGGAGAAAGCTTTGAATCTCTTCCATGAGCAGAGCAGCGACTTGCTGGCAGCAGCGGCATTGGAGATTCTGGTGCAGGCATTGATTGGTCAAGAGCAGCGAAAAGAAGCACTTCAACGTGCCAAGCAGGAACTGCTATCCTTTCTGGGATCTGGAGACAAGTGGGCCGTGCCACGCATGAGAGGCAGGGGTGTGCTGTTTCACATTTTTTACATGTTTTCGCAATGTTTTTACATGTTTGTGCCCTTGGAACCAGACTCCCAAATCACTCAGATTGGCTTGGAGTATGGGGAGCAATGAGTTAAATTGGCTCGCAACTTTGATAGACAAAGTCTGGATTCATTTTCTGATAAGATGACTCGGAAGATCAGCTATTGTTGGAGACACTGCGCTGAATGCTCCACCTTTCAAGGTTGTTTGGTAACAGCCCTTCGCAGCATGGATCGAAAGAAGGAGGCGCTGAGTGAAGCCGAGAGGGCCTTGGAGGCAGCTGAGGAACTCACCAGAGGCCAGGCATCCCCCGTGCCCCCGCTGCAGATGGTATATCTATTACCATGTGTATATATATATAATTATATATATACGCACTATATCATACATAAATATTCTTCATATATTATTGCAATTATTACTATTATTATTATTACTATTATTATTATTATTACTGCTATAGACTATTACTAGTATCATTTTTACTTACTTTTTACGTTATTAAAGGGCTTACGCCCGACAGCCGGCCAGGGGCCCACTTGAGGGTAAAGGATCATAAATAGATTATAGAGAAGAATGGAGGGTAAAGGATCACACATATATTAGAATAAAGGGGTGCATGGGAAAGCCAAAAAACACCGCAAATTGCGGGGTGTTTGTAGGGTCGGCGGTTATGGTTTGGTTGTGGTTGTGGTTGTGGTTGTGGTTGTGGTTGTGGTTGTTGTTGTTGTTGTTGTGGTTGTGGTTGTGGTTGTGGTTGTGGTTGTGGTTGTGGTTGTTGTTGTTGTTGTTGTGGTTGTGGTTGTGGTTGTCGTTGTCGTTGTCGTTGTCGTTGTCGTTGTTGTTGTTGTTGTTGTTGTCGTTGTCGTCATTGTCGTCATTGTCGTCATTGTCGTCATTGTCGTCGTTGTTGTTGTTGTTGCTGTTGCTTGAAGCCATCTTGGGGGCTGCTTCCGGCTATGTTGGGCCTATGTTGGCCCGTCTTCGAGCTATGTTGGCCCATCTTGGGGCTATGTTGGCCCATCTTGGGGCTATGTGGCCCCATCTTGGGGCTATTATTTTGGCCCATCTTGGGGCTATGTGGGCCCAACAAGGGAGCTATGTTGGGCCAGCTTCCGCGTCTTTTGGGGCTTATGTTGGGTCATGTTGACCCATCTGGAGCCACAAGATCCAAAACATGGGAAAAGCCTCGAAACACCGTAAAAAGCGGTAAATTTCCAAAGTCGGAACCCTGTCGTCCAGGGTGCGGCAAAGAATGGAAGCTGCAGGGAAGTTTTTGAAGCCCGGGTGAATGCCCCAGGCCACAGAAAGCACTCTCTCACATCACTTTCTGAACCGTACAAAAATGAAAGTTTAGGCAACAGGCAGGCCAGGAACGTGGCAAAAGCAGCTGTGGCCGAGGGTGGACACTGCAGGGAGGTTATTCGAGCCTTGGGTCCTTGGGTTGACCTTCGGAAAGCGGCCAGGGCGTGGCAAAGAGTGGAAGCTGCAGGGAGGTTTTTGAAGGCCTAGTGAATGTCCCAGGCCACAGGCCCTACTCTCTAACCCCATTTTCTGAACAGTAGAAAAAGGAAAGTTTCAAGCCCAGCGAGCACGTAGGCAACAGGCAGGCCAGGAACGTGGCAAAAGCAGCTGAGGGAGGTTTTTGAGGCCCTGGTGAATGTCACAGGCCACAGTTGACCTTCAGAAAGCGGCCAGGTTGTGGCAAAGGAAGCTGCAGGGAAGTTTTTGAAGCCCTGGTGAATGTCCCAGGCCACAGACCGCAGTGGTCTAACGTCACTTTCTGAACCGTAGAACAATGAAAGTTTCAAGCAGCCCAGCGGGCACTTAGGGAACAGGCAGGCCAGGAACGTGGCAAAAGCAGCTGTAGGCAAGGGTGGACGCTGCAGGGAAGTCTTTCAAGCCCGGGTTGACCTTCGAAAAGCGGCACGCCGTTGTGGCGCGAAGCACATTTGCAAGTGAAAAAGCTCAAAGCACTTCACGTTCGGAGCACTTTTGGAAGTTGAGATGTCGAAAAAGTGCACGCCGTTGTAGCGCGAAGCACATTCCGAAGTCAAAATGTTAAAAGCACGATATGTTCGGACCACTTTTGGAAGTTGCGATGTCGAACAAGTGCACGCCGTTGTGGCGCGAAGCACATTCCGAAGTCAAAATGTTAAAAACACCATATGTTCGGACCACTGTTGGAAGTTGCGATGTCGAAAAAGTGCACGCCGTTGTGGCGCGAAGCACATTTCGAAGTCAAAATGTACAAAGCACACCAGGTCCGGACCACTTTTGGAAGTTGAGATGTCGAAAAAGTGCACGCCGTTGTGGCGCGAAGCACATTTCGAAGTCAAAATGTTAAAAGCACCAGGGGTTCGGACCGTTTCGCGTGGCACGCACAAGGGATTGTGCACCTTGTCAAAAGTGAGCAAAACGTGAGGATTTTGTAGCATTTCCACAAACGATGGCAGGGGGGCGTGGGACATTTGAAGAGGATCTGCAAAGATGCATTTTCCGTGGCAGGCGCAGTACAAGAGACATGTTCATCAGAGCTGTTAGGAGGTCCGGCGCTGATTTCCTGAGAGGGGTTGCATTTTGAAGCATCAGATCTTCAGGTTTGCTGAGATGATTTTGCGTGAACAGGTGCAGCACTTCGTATGACCTGGCATCATTTTTTCGCGGCAGGCGCAGTAGTTTAGACTAATGGACTGGGAAAATCGCAAAGCGCATTGGTGTGAGGCCGTCAGCGCTGCACGCAACTTTCCATTTTTGAAGGAAGTCTCAGAATTGCTTTGTTTTTGATGTTGTCAACTTCAAAAATTGAGCACGTCTCGCAGAATTGCTGCGTTTTCAAGCTTACAGATAGACAGCTAGATAGATAGACAGCCACAACTACAACTGCAACTACACTACTTCTACAACTACAAATGCAACTACATGTACAAAATACTACACTATGTTACACTACACTGATTACATTACACTACACTAATTGCCTACACTACGCTAGTTACAGTACACTACACTAATTACATTACAACTACAACTGCTACTACAAATACAGCTACACCTCCAACTACAACTAGACTACACTACGCTACATTACACTACACTAATTACACTACACTACAGTACACTACAACTAAAGCTACAACTACAACTAAGACACATTCCACAACACTACAACTACAACTACAGCTACAATTACACCACACTACGCTACACTAATTACACTACACGACAACTACAACTACAACTACACTACTTTGCACTACACTACACTAGACTACACCGCACTATACTACTCTACAGTACACAACACACAGCACACTACACTACATTACACTAAGCTAATTACACCACACTACAACTACAACTACCACTACAAATACAGCTTCAGCTTCAACTACACTACATTACACTACACTCACTACACTAATTACGCTACACTACAGTACACTACGGTACGCTACAACTACGCTACAGCTACACTACAACTACACTACAAATATATATACTACAACTACACTACAACTGCGCTACAGCTACAGCACATTACACAACACTACAGCTACAACTACAACCACCCCACACTACACTACACTAATTTCACTACACTACACTACAACTACACCGGCAGCTACAACTACAACTACACTTCTTTACACAACACTACACTACACTACACCACACTATACTACACCACAGTACACAACACTACAGTACACTACACTACATTGCACTACACTAATTACACCACACCACAGCTACAACTGCAACTGCAACTACAACAGCAGACATACTAATTACACTACACTACAACTACAAATCCACTACTCTACACTACAACTATAACTACAACTGCGCTACACCACACCACACTACATCAAGCAGTTGAGGAAGAGGTGGCCACTGCAACCATTGCAGCCACTTCCAAAACCACAACTCCAACCACCTTTCGGTCCATCAGTGGATTCGCTCTGCCATTCGTGATTCACAACAACCAAGCTCTCCTATAGGCTTCCTATTTTTGAAACTTCCGCCACCGCCTTGTGCGGTACTATTGGTATTGAAATAAATAGATATAATACATATGATATATTATATATATAGTAGATATAATCTATATAACAGATATCAAATGTAAAATAGAAAATATTATATATATATATTATGTAATATAATGTAAGAAATAAATGTAATATATATATATATATTACACATAATATATATTTAATACATAGTTTATAATTTTTATATACAATAGAAATTATATAATAATATATAAAAAATATTTTTTAATATAGATATTATATATATTATATATATTATATTTTATATATACTATATAAATAATAAATATAATATATATATAATATAATATATATAAAATAATATATATCAAATATATCATATATATAATATATATATATATGTAATATAATATATAATATATATAATATATACAATATATATATAATATATATATAATATATATATATATAACATATATAATATATTTAATATATATAATATATATATAAAATATATAAAATATATAATATATACAAAAAATATATATATATAATACATATAATATGTATAATATAGTATCTACAATATATACAATATATACAATATATAAATGCAATATAATATATCATATATATTTCATTTTTGCAATATATATGATATATATAGAATGAACGTACGATATATAATAGCTATAATATATATGATATACATATATATATATACATAATATATATATATATAAATAATTTATGTAATATAATATAAGGATATATGTATATATATATAATTAATCTTATACACATAATATATATATATAGATATACCATACATATTAAATTGATGCTGCTACTACCTCCGGTGCGAGATGTGAAAGTGATGAACCCAATGATGATTCTTGATTTGCTTCGAGCTGAGGTGCCTTCCACACTAGTGGTGGAAGCCATGAAACACGTGGCTGTTTTGAACATGCTGACAGGCACGGGATCCAAGGGTGAGCTGGTGATTTTTTTGGATGAATCTTGGGTTAAACTATTGAGGTCAGTCTGGAAGTGGATTTGAAGATTTGGGAGGAATGGATCAATCGCGAAGGAACTGAACCATCACATTCTCTAGTGTCCATCGTGTTGGTGGATGATTGCAAGACAGAATGCAGGACAAGAGAAGAATAGAACCTGCTTCCAGGGACTCAACGTCACTTCACGACAAATTTTGCCAAGACAACTATAAAACTAATGTGGCAACATACTCAGCGATATTGGGGTGCGTGCGAATCACACACCCACCCAGTCTTGGTGGTTTGGCTTTGAGCCAGGGACACTAAATATTGCACCCCTTGGAATGTCCTCATACTAAACATTCATTGAATGTTCCACAGCTTCAGTTCCACTTGACACCATCAGAAGTGGCCAGCAGATAAAAACATAGATGTACCACATACGGATCCATTTTTCTTGGGTGTTTGTAGATCTTATTCCCTTGGCCCAACTGTTTCGCAGGCAAAGTCGACAAGGCGAAGGAGCTGGCTGACAGGTTTCTGCCGATGTGCAGACAGCTAGGAGATCTTGAAGGGGAAACCCTGATGAACGAGTTGATCGGACGTGCAGTTCAAGAACGAGGCGGTTGTTTGAGATGGAACTTTTGTGCATTTACCATCATTTGCCTTGGGATTCCAGAGTTCCATAATGTTCCGTAGGCCAGGAAACACCGGAAACAGCCTTTATTTCTTCTCAAAGGATGGATACATGGATACGGTGTTTCCAGTTTCGCGCCGCGCCAGGCGTGTTTGAAGAGAAAGCCGCCAAAGAGTTGGAGGCTGAAGAGTTGATCCTGCAACTGAAGGATGCCATGTTGGCCCGCGATGGGCCCAGCTTCAAATCTGTCTTGGAGAAGTGCTATGAGAATGAGAACGTCTTCACCGAGAATGTGGAGGAGATCATTTCACCGGTGATTGAAACCGACCCTGAAGGCCTCTATGAATTCTTTTTGAGGAATCAACCTGAGAAGTGGAAGATAAATCCAGAGGAAGACCGGAAGTCGTTTGATAATTCAACCAGCTTTGACAGGCGTCTCATGTATTATGCCTTTCGGCTGGGTGCCATGGGCTATGGTCCAGGCTTTCGACTTATCAAATCTGCGCACCGGTTGGGAAAGGATTTGGCTTCTTCTCAAGGTGCCGGCACTTTGAACCTCATGGACACTTGCCCAGACTGGGAGGAGAGAGTTTTCTGGCATCCTGGAATTCTGGATTGTGTTCTCCAAGTTGGGGCTGTGAGAGGAATGCCCGATGAATACATGGAAAGCACCAAGATCAAGGCCCCTGAGCCTCCAGAAGTTTCGTAAGATCTTCCCTGCCGTTCTTGATCTTCCCTCCAAAACCTGCGCAAAGAAGGGACCCTTTTCAGAAGCAAAGGTTCTACGACTCGCGAGCGAAAAGGCCACATCTTCAAACATGTTGTACTCCAAATAATGCAACATGGGATATCAACATTTATGTCCGAAACTCCACGGTTTGGCACTAAATGACACTAAGAATGACCCAAGCCATAGCCACAGTAAGAAGACGCCAGAAACAGTATATCAAAGGATATGGGAGACCCATTCAGAGAGCATCTGTCCGCGCAGCGTGGGCTTGAAAGCTCTTGCAAAAAGCAGTGAGCTCCCGCTGAAAAGGCCCTGGGGCAATCACAAGAGGTTTTTTTGGGTCCCCATGATCTTGGCAAATCGGTCCCCGGATCTACGGTGCCGCGTATTCAAATCTTGAAACAGCCAGCAACAGAGCAAACAGCAGGTATGCTGGTAGCTTGATGGCTAGATTCACACATATGATCACGTATGCACTATATACAAATATATACACATACACTTGTACGCATATTTATATAGAAACATCGTTTACCGAACTAGCTGTCATGCTAGAATCAAGACCAACTTGACAGATCATGCTTTTCTCCCTATGACCAGACAGAAAGCTAAGGCAAACAAGTAGTTTTTGCAGAGAAAACAACGCTTGACTGCCAACGCTCCCGCATTTGCTCATTTGCCATGCGGATCTCATGGTTGCTACCAGCTGCGTTGGTCTTTTGGGCAAATGGACAATCTGCAAACAGGCAGAATCACATTTTCAGACAGCAGCTTTGGACCACACTCTGAACCTGCACCATCAGCCAGGTGCCCTGATGCCTACTATTGGAACTCGAATGGGAGCTGCAACCCCTGTCCTGCGGGCAGCTCTGCCAACTGGAGCTCGGACTGGTGTCTTGGAAAGAAATCTGCAGAGATTTGTGCTCAGGAAGTGAACAAATCTGGGGATAGGATGGTATACGGTATATGTTTAGATCGCCCTTGATCTTCCCATGTTAGACCCAGAACTTCCAGCTAAACACACTGATGTGAAATCAGTGGAATCCTGCAGTTCTGCCAGGTCATGCTCCGAGTGTCCTGTGGGGCAATACGCTCCCATGCAGGGCATGCTGCAATGCATTGGTTGCTCTAGAGGCCTTTGATCCAATGGTTGCAATGGCCATAAGAACAAGTTACCCTGAGAATCGCTGAGATAGTTATCCAAAGTTACTGGATCATGCTTCAGGTGAAAAGGAATGAAAAGGAACGAAAAGGAACCTAGCTTATGAAACTGGGCAAGTGGAGGCGACATGCTGCGCTGTCACATTGAACCTCACCTTCTGGGGGAATTGTCGACAGGAAGGTTTGCCAACGACACGGGCTCCTCTGAATGTCATGCCTGCCCAGCGGGCCGCTTTAGTAGCCGCTTCAGCAGCAACAAGATGCAACAAGTATTTGAATAGGACTTGATTTTCCGACTTTATGAGTAGTCAGTTAATTTGCGCTAAAGCCGCTAAAGTGTGACACCTCTGGACAATAGTGACCCATGCATCGTTTGTTAATCTTATTTGTCAGAAAGAAGAGCAGAATTTTATTTGGACACCTTTCCGAACGTTCTCTCGTGCCTGTTGTCTTTGCACACTTTTTTTTTCTTAGCCATGTTGATGACTTGGGGCTAAACTACCCTCGCCACTTGGTTCCGTTAGTATCAGGCTCCTCAGCACAGTCTGCTTGCGAAGCGTGTGCTCCGGGCAAGTACATGTTGAGCACACAGAGTTCAGAATGCTTGCATTGCGAGCCGGGCAAGTTTAGCACTTCTGGACTGCACTTGGTTGCTCTCTGTGGCAAAAGGGTTATTATACAGGTTTAAAGGTTTGAAGCGTGATTGTATTGGTAGTTGACATGTCTCGAAGCAGTGTTTCGCTCAGCGGTGTGCCATGAAAGGAAAACGAAGATGAGTCACGTACAGGCATGCACACAACTGTCCAGTCTTTCCGACATGCAATGTCTAAGGTAACGAGACGGCATCTGAAGTCTGCCAGCTGTGTCCATTTGGAACCTATAGTCCCCAGAATGCCACAGCCTGTCAAGACTGCCCTGCCGGCACAGAAGCAGACACTCGGATCAGAGCAATCTTCCATTGAAACATTTTGAGACACGGGGTGGAAGGTGTAGCAAGCCTGCTGGCCCGATGCCTTCAACAAAACAGAGAACCAAGATGAACTAAGTAAAGCTAATAGTGAGCATGTATGTATATAAGATGTGCTCTCTCACCCAAACACACACACATGCACACAAACACATGCAAACAAGATACACTCACACACTCCAGCATGTATGTTTGTATAATCCTGTGTGTATATTATTCTGTATACTAATCCATATCAAATAGGTCTGAATCTGCACTTGTACGCAATTACAGGGACACACGCGCACAAGACACACACACACATACACATACGCATGTATCTATGGTAATGCATTGTAATGTCATGTCATGTAATGTACTGCGATGTATTCTGTTGTAACTATTGTAATGTACAGTAGTGCAGTGCCATGCAGTACAATGTAATGCAAACTACAGTATGTAAATAAATAAATACAGAATACATAAATAAACTGTATATATTCATGCACTGAGCTTGGCAGCCTTTGGGTGTGCATGTGTCATCTTTAAGCTATCCAATGAATGCCATCATTTTGGCTCAAGTTGGGAGTTGACCCAAAAAGGCATTCATTCTTTGTTTTCCAAGGGCTGACCTTGGTGAAGTCAGGGCTTAGTCCAAGGGGCGACCTTGGCTAAGTAGGTGAGGTTCCCAGGGGTGACCTTGGATCCCACCTTCTGCCTGGGATCGATGTGCCCATGGCTACTGAGGCCTAGATCCTTGATGCGGCGGCTTTCATGGAGTTCAAGGAGCATGTGGCGAGGCTGGCCAACGGAGGGGATCCAATTGCAGCCTACAAGTGTTGGATGCGTGGTGTTGAGATTCTGCAATCCCCATTCTTTGTCCCTACCACTTCTGAGTTGGAAGAGTTACCTTCCACCTTAGAGGCGCTGTGCTCACAGCACCCATGCCACCACACCTTGGCAGCTTCAAGTTCCTGTGATGGAGCAGAGGTATCATTGTTCCGCCAGGGACACGGCCTGGCAATGGTTGGGATCATCATCGATGGACCCCGTGTGCTGGTAGCACTGTTGGGAGCCCAGTGGAAGCACCGGATGTGGCACCCTTATTCGTGGTATGGGCTGTGGTCTGGAAGGATTGGAACTTGTGTTTCCCCCCCAGGGGCGACCCCGGAAGCCGAGTTTTCAAGTGCAGGTGGCCGTTGGCATAGTTTCAGCAATTGCCCCCCTATATAGTTGCTACGTGAACATAGCATGACCTTTTACGCAAGCTCAAGCTTCAGAGTGGAGACTTAGCTTTTGCAATTCCAGCAAGTCCGCAGGATATCAGCTTGGCTCCTCGTTGGGATTCTAAGCAAGGTGTTGCTACTTGCGGGGTCGCGCTTCCACGTACCAAGCGGGCCGAGTTCTGAGCCGGACTGAAGCCAAGCAAGAGGCGTTCTTACTTGGTGCTGCCCAACCACAACCTTGAACTTTTTAAGCAAAGGCAAAGCGTGTTTCCAATTAGGGGCAATGCTACTTGGGCAAACATAGATTGCGTAGTCCTAGCAGTGCCTGAGAACTTTGGCAATTGCCTCAGTGACATAGGTTTGGGGTCTAAGAAGGGGTGGACCCTATTTGATGGTGCCCAACATTGCCAAGTGTAAATAGCATGTATTGTTTAAGCGAGCTTAAGCCTCGAAGTAGGGGTGGTCCTACTTCTGGAGGCTTAGCTCTTGCAGTTTCAGCAGAGCTGGAGGCTGTTGATTTGTCTTCCCCAAGCAAGCTGGGTTATCAAGTAAAGGTGTTGCTGCGTGAGGTCACGCTTGCGCAATTTCGGCACTAACCTAGGGAGGGGCCCAGCTGTCCTCAGCAGGCAGGGGTTTGGGGTCCAGGTAAGGTGATCGTACTTGACGGTGCCCAACTTACCAAGTGATTTCTGTGTGTCCACGTTCCCAAGAAGGGCTGCTCCTACTTCGATCTTTTGGAGAGAACCTGTTGATTCGGCCTCCCTTAGCAAGCTGGGTCTCCAAATAGAGGTGACGCTACTTGAGGTTCACAGGTTGCACATCGGCACTGCCAGGTAGCGGCCGCAGGGCTGTGGGCCTCTGCTGTCTTAAGCAGGTTGTCAACCTTCAAGTAGGTGCGATTTTACTTCTGGAGATTTAATTTTTGCAATTTCAGCAGAGTAGGCTGGTTTTCCTGGTGTAGAGGTGAAGCTACTCGAGGGTCAGAGCTTCTCGGGATTGCGAGGCAGTGACCAAGGGGATGTGGGCGAAGCAGGTTGCTTCCAAGCAAGTGGATCCTACTTGTGTCGCCAATTGCTTCAGTGGCAAAGATTGGGGTCCACGCGGGGGTGGGTGTTCCCCTGATGTTGCTCAACACTTGCCGTGCATATAGCGTGCACCTTTGAGGTTCCAAGCACGGGCGATCCTATTTCTGGCCCTGCAATTTCAGCAAAGCTCCTGCTTTGGTTTCTGCAGGCACCCAAGTAGAGGTGATGCTGCTTGGGGGTCAGGGATTGTCGGGACTGCGGGGCAGTGACCAAGCGGTTCTGGGCATCTGCTGTCCTGAGCGGGTTATGTTCCAAGCACAAGGTGGTCCTACTTTAAGCAAGGGGCGCTCCTACTTCTGGAGACTGCCCTTGCAATTCGGCAGAGCTGGAAGCTGTCGCTTTGGCTTCCCCAGGCAGGCCGGTTTTCCAAGTAGAGGGGACGCTGCTTGATGGTCAGAGCTTGTCGGGACTGCGACGCAGTGACCAAGGGGATAGGCATCTGCTGTGTGAAGCAGGTTGGGTTCCAAGCAGGAGTTGATCCTACTTGGTGTTGCCCAAATTGCACGAATGCAGCATGAACTTTTTAAAGGAGTTTAAGCTTCCAAGTAGGGGCGATCCTACTTTGGAGACTTAGTTTGTTCAATTTCAGCAGGTCCGGAGGACGCTGCTTTGGCTTTTTAGGTAAGCTGGATTTCCAAGTAGAGGTGTTGCTACTTGAAGGTCCGCGATTGTCGGGGCTGAGGGGCCGTGCCCCAGCGGATCTGGACATCTCCTGTCCAGCAGGTTGCTTCAGTGACACAGGTTTGGGGCCCAAGTGGAGGTGATCCCACTTGATGGTGCCCAACACTTGCCATGAACATGCTATGCCCTTACTTCTGGAGCTGAAGCCGTTGCTTTGGCCTCCCCAGGCAGGATCACAGCATGTGCAATCTTGGCACTGCCAAGCAGTGACCGAGCAGATCTGGTGCGAGATCCTACTTGGTGTTGCTCTGTTTGCTTCCCGTGACATAAGTTTGGGTCCCAAGCGCCCAACACTTGCGAAGTGGATACGGCAGGATTTTTTTAAAAGCGAGCTTAAGTCCCGAGGGTGATCCTACTCCTGGCGTCTTCGCTTTGGAATTTCAGCAGAGCTGGAGGCTGTTGACTTGGCTTCGGCAGGTAAACTGGGCCCGGCTGTTACTACTTGGTGTTGGCCTTATTGCTTCAGTGACACAGGTTTGGGTTCTAGTTCTGTCATTGACTTGCAGTCCGCACAGGGCTGCGGGCACTTGGCGGTGAATGCGCTGCACAAGCCCATCGGATCCTCTTTCGCCTCGGACAAGGAGTAAGTCGTGCAAGCTACTGGCGCATTTTTGGGCTTGACTCACGAGCTGTTCGCATGCAATCAAGACACACGGACATGCGACGTTTTGGGCTCGTGAACGCCTCCATCATGCAGTGTGCAGTCCCAAGACGTTCCCAAGAAGCCCTGCTTCCAAACTGTAAGGCGTTGAAAGTTTCCTCGAACAAGGTATCTACGGCCGTGTTGTTTATGGAAGCTTTATGGTTATCAAGGACCACCAAGATGAACCCATGGCACTGCCTTGACTGATGAGATTCAGGTTGGCTTCGAGGTGATCAAAGCCGTCGTGAAACTTGAACCCAGGCGAGAACATCCACTTTTCCTGTTTTAAGGTGGACGTTCCTCGCTGCTCTGGCGTTGCTGAGCAGGACCTTCCAAGATCTGCCAGATTACACCGAATCTTGTTTCAGCCAACTGGCATTCCACTTCGCTTGGGCTTTGTGGCCACCAACTGCGAGGAGCTGCAACAGCAGTGGCAATCAGCTGTGAATCACATCGAGCAGTCGGCGCTATCTTTGGTTTTCTGCACCCTGGTTGAGCGGTCTATTCTTTTTCGCCATCGATATGGGGCGTGGTCATTGGGCAACGTTGCTGCGGTCATGCCTTAGTGAGAGTCCCTTCCGGGAATCTGACCTTGCAAAGCTTAGTCATTTTAATCCACTTGCCCTGTTTGCCCTACGCGCCCAATTTCTTTGGCAGCACGTGCAGAGCAAGAGCAAACCGGCAGACGATATTAATCGTATGGGTTTTGAGGACCCATGGTGGCGGCGCCATGGGCTCGTATTCTATTCGTCGTCGTGCCTTCCAACCATCTTTTTCCATCTGCCATTCGGCGCAGTCACCTTTGTTTCTTTTTGAGAAAATATTATTCGTAGTGCCTTGGGCGAGTGGAGAGTGCATTGGGTGATTCCTGACCTGGGGTTGTGCACGTGTCATTTCTGTGACATATCCAAGGCAAACCGGAGGAGAGCCTCTGGTGAAAGGAGATGGCTGCTTTGGCAGAGAGCTTGAAAAAGGAGTGGAATGCGAAGCGACCGGAATCATGTGTGTAGCTTTGAGGTGTATTCATGCATTGAGCTTGGCCCACCTTGGGTGTGCATAAAACATCTTTACAACTTTAAGCTATCCAATGAATGCCATCATTTTGGCTCAAGTTGGGAGTTGACCCGAAAAGGGAGTCATCATTTTGTTTTTCCCAACCTTCCGGACCCTAAGAGCCGGCCTCCCGTGGAGTCGCCCGCCTAGGTTAGGGAGCCTGCTTTGCAGGCGAGTGCACAACCTCTCTATGGGGATACCTTTCCGGGGGGTGACCAGGGAGGTGTGTATGTTCCACTATGTGTGGGTGATTGCTGTGGATACAGGTTCCAACTTGGGGTGACCAGGTCAACCACTGCTCAATGGTGATACTGATCTGGGGTTGTGCACGTGTCACTTCTGTGACATATCCAAGGCAAACCGGAGGAGAGCCTCTGGTGAAAGGAGATGACTGCTTTGGAAGAGAGTTTGAATAAGGAGTGGAATGGGAAGCGACTGGAATCATGTGTAGCTTTGCGATGTTATATATATATATATACACCTATGCAATACAGGACGCACCGAAACACACACACGCACACAAACATCACCTGCACAAGCTGCACTTTCTTTGCGGGTAGATGTATCTGTCTATCTGTCTATCTGTCTATCTGTCTATCTGTCTATCTATCTATCTATCGATCTATCGATCGATCGATCTATCTATCTATCTACCTATCTATCGATCTATCGATCGATCGATCGATCGATCTATCTATCTACCTATCTATCTATCTATCTATCTATCTATCTATCCATCTATCTATCTATCTATCTATCTATCTATCTATCTATCTATCTATCTATCTATCTATCTATCTATCTATCTATCTATCTAATAGACGCAGGCATATGTATTCTGGTTGATATATAGACGTCCGTAATCCATAACTTTGCAGACTTTGCTTCCGTGGACTTGCAAAACACATCACTGAACTCAATTCCTAAGGTGGACTTTGAGGGCTCAGATAGATGCGTGCCATGCAAAGCAGGCTTTTACAATTCGGTTGCTGGCAAGAGTTGCTCGGTTGCGGGCAAGTCTAGGTCAGTTGAAGACGAATCAACCAAGGGCCACGCTGCTCTCACTGAGGTTGTGTCCGGTGCCCTCCTAGAGCAGTGACCAACACCACTGGATTGACTAGCTGCGAGGTGCGGCCTGCTGTTCTCCTATCGTTTCCCTGGGGTGTGCGATGGTCGTTTCATGTCATTTCATTTCGCGTGCAGGACTGCGGTCTCATTTGGCTTTGGCCAATGACGTCCGATGCGGAACGGACGCATTGTGTGACCGAAGGGGCAGCCTTTCTGGGGTGCATTTGCATCTTGACCGGAAAACTGTTACTGGCCATGGATCCTGGGGGAGCTAAGGAGCTACAGATGAGGAAAAACCAAGGAGCCCATGTCCCGCAAGAATCAAATGGGAGGCTAGTAGTTGTTCCTGTTGCGTTGGCTATGTTGACTGTTCCCAGTTTGTCAGCTAGCTTTGGGCATCTAAGGCATCATTTTTGGTTGCACCTTTTTCTTTATCCTTTTGCCCTATGTATTGCGCTACCACGCGGAGATTGAAGACATCACGCTGGATCGTACAGATGGCAAATGCAGAGTGATCATCAGATGCTTTGAGAAATTCTGGAAATGGGACTTGGGCTGTCTGTATATCTGCGGAAATGTACTGTACATATGTATATATATGTATGTATACAATTATCTGTACCTATACAGTATGTATAGAATATACATGTAAGCAGAATCCTCTAGCCACAAGGTTCTTTTTGCTGTTTAATGTCTGTTTGACTATATTTTCCTAGCAAAGTTGCAAACGCCGAACTTGCCAAGACCGATGTGTTTTCATGAAAATCACTACAAAGCCAGAATGCATTTTGATGGCTAAAAGCTGACGCAGTTGTTTTGGTAAAGAATTCGCCGCAAACACCCGCAAAGCCTAATCAGTGAACGTCCCAGTATTGATGGGGATTTTTCCATTGTGGGTTTCCAACTTCTACGTTCTGCTTTTGTTCAGAAAGAATCGTTAATGCGTATTGCTACTCAAAAGTTCATACTTGCATCAGGTAACTACTCATGAAAGTCCATATATGCATCCTTGGCCCTCAAAGTAACGCATTTATCAAGCACCAATTGCAATCAGTTTATAATTTCACCACAAAAGTTTTCTTAGCATCGATTCGCCACATAATTTGACGAGGTGTTTGCCAGTAGCCTGTCAAGGACTTGTCTTTTGACATCTATTCTGTTTGCTGTTGCGTCGGCCTAAACCCCCTGGCCAGTGCGTGACCCCTTCTATAATTCTTCTACGATGGTGAAACTATCAAAGGAGCAACCAGATACAAGACACCAACGGGAAAGACTCCACATTCAGCAAACTCGCCAAGGAACCCATGGCAGGCACTGGCTGCCTCACCGATCGGTGCAGCGTTTTCTGAAGGACTCCATGTTGAGGTTTCGAATCCTTGCAGCAATTGATGCCCAGACCCTGCTACACTGCTACACACAGCAGATCTTAGCAGATCTCAGTAATAAGGAGAGCTGAAAATCTTTAGATGGTTTTTGGCCCAGTAATGTCCACTGCTGTTCTGGCCCTTTCTTCATTTTGTTATGTTGTCTGAAAAGTAGCGTGGACTGTGATGTACGGCTGCGACAAAGAGCCACCGAGGGGCAAACTCAAGTGCTGGAACCTTTGTCCTTGGTGGCACCCTGAACGCCTCTTCAACAGGCAGCGATGTAAAGTTTTGTGCACCAGCAGAAAGATATTGGGATAGGCTCTCAAGAAGAAAATGCGACTGTTTTAGGGGGATGAACATCTTTTTGCTGTCAGCTGTTTTGGTGTTTACCCAGGCACCAAGTTTTTGACCCATAGAATCCCATAAAAGTCCATGAGCCTTTTGGCTTTTGACCTTGGACATAGAGCAGGTCGACCAGTTCCAGCTGTCTTTTTCAACACGGATCATCCGTTTCTGGACGCTCCAAGCTCCAAAAATGAGGCCAGGTCACGGGTCAAGACGTGCTGGACTCGACAGCAGGGGGTTCAGAGACAAAGGTCTAGGGCAGTTTGGGCCACCGCCACTTGCTACAGCAGTTGACTTTTGCTGATGCATTGGGCACAGCGTCATCGCAGCCAGGAGGGGTGGATCATGACAGAGGCTGCAGCCCTTGAGGCCCAGAGTGAACTGACCCATCGGAATGGGCCAACCAACACCCTCAAAAGTGATTGATTATCGATGGTGATTGGCCCGGTACCCTCCCCAATTTCACAAGAGGTGTATGAATCTGGGGTCGGCAGCAGGGGGATCCAGCATGATTCCATCCATGATTAGGCCAACCCGTTGCCAGGATCAGTTCTTGTGCAAATTTTCGGGTGGATGGATTTCTCCAATTTGTAGGATCAAAACCCAAAAACATAGTAACAACGTCTGTAAGAGGCCGTGTCGGTGATGACATCACACAGTCCCGGGACGATGATGGAAATGTCCGAAACTGTAGTAATTTGCAAATTTTCCCAAGAGTGCCTGAGCGTAGGGTTCTTCCAAAAAAAGACGCTGAGATAATACGTTTTCATTACATCTTCACATCTTGCATTTTCTCTCTGTCTCTCTCTATCTCTCTCTTCTCTTCTCTCTCTTCTCTCTCTTCTCTCTCTTCTCTCTCTTCTCTCTCTTCTCTCTCTTCTCTCTCTTCTCTCTCTTCTCTCTCTTCTCTCTCTTCTCTTTTCTCTCTCCTCTTCTCTCTCTTCTCTTCTCTCTTCTCTTCTCTCTACTCTTTTCCTCACATCTTACATCTTCTCTCTATCTCTCTCTTCTCTTCTCTCAAGCGTCCGTATGTGAAAGCGTCTGTGTGTAAAGTCGCCTGTGTGTAAAAGCGTCTGTGTGTAAAAGCGTCTGTGTATAAAAGCGTCTGTGTCTAAATGCGTTTGTGTGTGAAAAGGATGTAAAGTATCTGCGTGTAAAAATGTCTGATGTAGAAGCCTGAATTTCATACTCCTTTTATATGTTGCCTCACAATATATTGTCTTGATGCTCTTCTTCTCGTTTGCCTATGATACATCCTATATATATATATTGTCTTGTAATATATTGTCTTGATAGTAGCACTAGAAGAAATTGCTCTTCTACGCTCTCGGGCCATCCGTCTTCTAGTTATTTTTCTGGAACAAATTTCTGGTGCAAATCCCTTGGAAGGGTGACCTCAAAAGTGGAAAACCTAGTTTTTCACAAGCACGAAACTGCAGTTTTGTTCGCCGAGGGTTTTGCCGAAAAGTTTCTTTTTTGGTTTCAAGCAAAAAGTTGGCCGAGGTTGTTCAGGACATTGCAAGAGAAGTGCAAGAGAACATCCAGCAGCGTAGCGTGTATGTGTGGAAGCGCAAGAGAACATCCAGCAGCATAGCATGACGTATGTGTGGAAGTGCAAGTGAACATCCAGCAGCGTAGCATGACGTATGTGTGGAAGTGCAAGAGAACATCCAACAGCGTAGCATGACGTATGTGTGGAAGTGCAAGAGCACTTGCTATGGAGTAGAAGTCGAACAGAACGTTTTTACCCCACCCCACCCCCACCACCCCAAAAATATCAAGACGCCAAAATATCAACACGCGTCTGGCCTCTTACTGGCGTTGACACCAAAAACATCACAGGTCAAAAACATCTTTTGATATATTTTTGTTGGTTAAGCAATCCACTTTTGGGCAAATGATTTTATCCATTGAACTGTGACCTTGGTGACTCTAGTGCGGCAGGCGGAAGCTTCAGCGTTGTACTTCTGGGCGGCAACTTGGCAAAAACGCATTGCTCGATGGGTGAGTAAGGACTTTTGAAGGATATGTTGGCTGCAAACCCTACATTGGTTTGTGACGAATACAGCATATCCTTTGACATGCTGAAGACCTGCGTAAGACTAACGTTTTTTGTGCCAAGAAAACCTAACCCTGAAACTCCAGCCCTAAAACTCTAAGCCCTAAGACTATCCCAAATCCTGAAAGAGAAAAAAACAAAATCCCTGCATATAACCAGTGTTTTCGTTCATCCTCTTGTCTGGTGACAAGTATATAATATTTGTTGGATGTGTTGTTTGGGCATGGGTTAACCTGGGGTCTAGAGGGGACATGTTCCACTCTGCCGACGTACGCGCCTATATTATCCTTTATGTATATGTCTCTTACACGTCCTTTCAATTACTGTATTTGTAACTGGTATGCTGACAGCCTGAGTGACAAAAAAAAATCAACTGGTTGAAAGAGGTGAGCTGGCCTCAATGTCACCCTTTCAGGTAAATTTGTGCTGTCGATTGTTTAAATCACGAGGACATTTGCAAAAAGGATCCTTCTATTTTTAGAAGCAGCATAGCAAACCAAAGAACCGGTGGTTGGTGGTTTGGAAGTCGGAGATTCTCAATGGTTGAAATGATACATTCGAAGTGCTTGATAGCTAAGAAACCAATGGAGCGCACAGAGTCGAAGCAAAAGTGACTCAATTGCAAGCTGGAAAATTGTGGTTGAGGGGAAATGGGTGGCTGAAAAATGCTGAAAATGAATGCTAAGAAACAACAGACGTAGACTAAGTGCATGGAAGCAACTCCTCGTCGCGAAGTCTTGTTACCATGTCTTCTACAATTAGTTGCGTCAGGTCAAGGCAAAGGGATATGGCTACACAGCACAGATGTCAATCAGACAATGCATGCAGTCCAGATTTTTGCACAACTATTTTGTGGTTGTGAACATGCACAATTTTTCCAATGCCCCCTTGCAAGGAATGTTTCTGCTCAAGCAAATAGCGCTTCTCAGGATAGCTGGACATCTCATTCAACCAGTCACCTCCCATCATCTCATCCTTCTTGGTCAGGACGGCATGATGTAAGACAAGTGGGTAGGTTCATTGCTGTTTTCGCAGTCACCACAGTCACCTATGGACAAGGGATGACAAGACATCTGAGAAAATCGGAACAACATCACCTTTACTTATTTGTTTCTTGTTTATGTACTGTATGTTCATGTGGCTGCATTCTTTCAGCGGGCACTTGCTTGAATCATGCAGCTTAGGGATACTTGGGGCATGGACGCGTTCAGAGCCTTCAAGTTTTGACGCTGCAGGACGGTCTTCCAACCTCCCGGTCGATAGAGACGTCCAAAGGAGTACTGCGCATCCCGTTCCCTTTAACACTCTTCATGCTTTCAGTTCCAGGCGGGAAACTGTGTCCTTTGCTTGTGAAGTATCTGAAGTGGCACTTGTGTGCACTTGAAACGGTGTTTGGTCTTCAACACCTTCTTTGGTCCACAATATCTGTTGGTGGGATAGCATCACAGTGAGGTACCTTTGTGTCAATTGGCCTTTTGATGGTGCTGTCGGCACTTTTGGCTCTTCTGCCGTTTTTGGCCTTGATCAGCAGCCCAGAGGGTGCCAAGTGGGCATCTTGGATGGCAAGCAGCGTCTGCCATATTGATGCACGTCACGCAGATGGAGAAGCTGGGAAAGACAGTTTGGAGATATTTGGAGCTAGACATGGAAAACACATGCAATACACCGCAGCCAAGGTGTACTTCCTGTCTTCAATGATTGCGGTTCTGCTACTTGCCTCAATCTTCTTGCGCGGAGCGTATTTGATTTTGGATGGGGGTATGCAAGTCACCAAAAGTTTGTGGACACTCAGACCCATGTCCAACATTTTCCAACCTAAGCGACAACCGGCCTTTGATCCTGTCGTTGATTTTCAGAGTTTCTAACGGCCTGAGGCTGGCCACCGGCTTTCACCTCTTTGTTGCGAGCCTACGGCCCATCACCCCGACTCAGCGGACATTGAGACGTCACATGAGGAACATAGCTCGCCACTTGACAGTGGAAGGGTCAGAAAGGTGGCCATATTGGCCATGTTGGCCCCTGAAATGCTTATGAACTGAGTTGTGCTCAAACATTTTAATATTCATGAGCAGAATGTTTCACGTTTTGATGATAAATGGTTGTGTCCCTGCGCGATTAAGATCGATCAAGTATTGTTGCTGGCAACAGGTCTGCATCAAGCGAAGGTGGATATGTTCTGCAAGCTGTTAGCATTCTTTCGACATGGCTTTTCCACTCGTTCTGAGGTTTAAACCCACAACCTGAGCTGACAAGAAGGAAAAAAGGCTGGTGCGGCATATGCTGAAAGCAGCGGACAAAGCTGACCATCCGACCATCCCATTGGCAGGTCCTGAGCGAGCTGTCCGAGCGGGGCATGTGGAGGATTTGGTTACAACGTTTCAGGAAAGTAACTTGCCACAGGGATCCACAGGGTCATGGTTTGAGCTGCACCGCTGCGGGGTGCCAGTTCTTAAATTGCCTTTGAGAGTGTTTTCTGCGTGAAAGATAGACGTGTTCGTTCAAGAATTAGGAAATGGGTTGACTAAAAAAAGGAACTTGAGGCTACCCATAGATGGAAGAAGCCAGGAAGTTAGAGAGATCACTGGCTGACCAAGGTATTCGACATCGTGACATGTACTACGTGCTTTGGCGACTTCCGAGGGGTGTGATGCAGCACCACGCAACCAAGCCACGAAAAAAAGTGAAGACTTATGAGGAACCAACAATTTCAGGGGATAGTAAGCCAAAAGGGGATGGAATTGCACTGACCATTCCGTGAAATCAAGGGGTGATCTTGTTCAGGACAAGCAGTATTTCTCTGTGCATCACAGATATAATGTGCATATAGCTCCAGGTGGCCACCAACATCATCAAGCCAGTGTCGCCACCTCAGGTCATCGGATGACGCTTGCGTATATAAACATGTCTATGCCTATTTACAGGTATAATATTATATAAATTAATAATAATAACAATTAATAATAATAATATTATATATATATATATTATGTATAGAAATATGGTATATGTACGTAACTGTATGTTGTATGTATATATATATGAATACATTTTGATACATTTTGGATTTTAGATCCTGCTGAAGTTGCCATCATATTCAAAAAACTTGGAAACACATGCGGACAATATTGGAATGTCGCGACAGCCCAGGACCAAAGCTCATCGCCTGTCCTATGCTGAATGTGTTGGACCGCAAACTGTCAGTTGGCCGCTGGGCTCACTGTGGGCTCAATGTGGGTCGAAACGACTGGGTCCTGGGTACCTAGTTTGGGGGATACGCTCACTATATTGTATTTGTAGTGACCCCTAAGATGAAAGTCTTGAAGACGCACAGCACATCAACTAATATAGGACACAGGATCCTTCAACTTGGGTTGAGGCATTCTGTTGGTTTGTGGTGGCTCCTGATTTTTCAGCTGACAGGTTTGTGTCCCACTACTGGGGAACTTCCTTCAGCCATTTTGCTGCCAGCATCCAGAAGCACTCCGAAGCTGTGGTCCAGTCTTGGCGCTCAGCGTCCAAAGCTGCTGCGACTCTGGTCCTTCAAACTTCACTTTTGTTGAAATGCCAAGGCCGTTCAACTCCGCGCAAGATGTGTCCTATTGGATTTGCAGCTTCAGTCAGCTTCCCAAAGGGTCTGGATTCGGCCATGGCTCAAAACTATTCGCACCCCACAATTGATGATTCCATCGCGTGTCCGGCTGTGAGGCAATTGTTGACCTCTTTTGATCAGTCCAATTTTCCATTCGGCCCAAGGCAACAACCAGTGGCAACTGGAAGAGGAGCTTGGGAGTGGATGGTAGCTTGGCTGCAAAAGGCACAGGCTGCGGTAAAGTTGGAGCAAATGTTTGATCGACTTGGATTTGGTGTATACAACGCCTTTGAATAAACGATCATCGTTCCGGTGTTTCAGACAGTTGCACACAAGGTAGGAAATCAAGCCTGACAAAGGTGGTGAGAAATCACTTTGATCATGTCCATCCCCCATTGTATCACATTGTATCATTGTAATCTGGACTTCAGCAACCTTGATCCATTGTCGTAACTTGTGGTAATTGAGGGAACAGTCATCCTTCTTTATGGCCTTGGCGAGTTGGGCCCCCAGCTTCGACAGAATCTGATGGGAGGGCACCTGGATCTTGGTGAATGGGGGCCCCAAAGCATGGGGATTTTGGATGATTTTGGTATGTTGTGATGCATTTTCATGAAATTTCATGGTTGATGTGGTTGGTGCAATGGCTTGCTTCTGTTGGATCAAGGCAAAGATTGTGTCGTGACCTCAAGGGAATGATTTTGGGACATTAAAGTGGTGTTCAGATGTGTTCAGAACTTCTCTTTGCAGTCTTGGCAGTAGTCAAAGGAAGTAGAGGCTCCTTTTTTTCTTGTGTCCGTGAGAACAAATCTTCAGAGATCCAACCTTTTTGCATTCAAACTGGTTCTTTGCACTTTGCTTTTTGGGATACCCTCCGGTATGTAATCAAAACATAGGAAGGGCAATTGCCCATTTATAATTTATGGATGATTTTCCAGTTAAAACCGTTAGTTAAAGGGGATTTCCCAGCCACATTCGATCAGCGGAGTATCATATCACCAGGTCGGCACCGCCATGGTCTTGGATGATGAGGCGCGAACGGACTTAAGATATCAACTTTCTCACCTCTTTCTCGATCCCGGCCTTTTCTTCGTTTCTCTATGACATTGACTGCTCCTCACCTGGGCCGTCAGGGTGACACGCACCTCTCCAGGCATTGCCCTTAACTCGAGCATGGTGCCTGTTCGAAGTCTTGCAGACCATGATCATCAGGACAGGCTTTGACCGACAGTGAAGCTTCCAATCTGACCTGACAGCTGAACAGAATCACAGCTTTTTGATGGTTTTCTCAACTTTGAGATCATATGCTCGGAATTTGATGAAGATCCTTCGGCTGTGTTTTCTTGCATTGATGAACTTGCAGGCGAGAGAACTTCAAAGGGCTGTCTCTGTGCACGACCACGGGGGTTCTACAGAAAGGCGTGACTGCCGTTGATCCCATTGAGCAGTTTCAAACTACCCAGATATTAATTGATATAACCAGTAAATTCGGGATGGTCATATGTCATATTTGACTGTTCAAAATGGGCGGTCACAGTTTGAATCTTCTCGAGGTCAAAAATCATTACTGACATCTTTCTTTCCTCTTCGAATGAAGCGGTTCCGCACCCAAATGAAGCAAATCCCCACCTCAGCGCTAGTTTCGCGCTTAACTTTGCTCAATTCCATATGTTTTTGGCGCTGGCACGGTGCTAGCAAAATTTTCCGTGAGCCATCGGGGGCCCATGGCAATTCATTTGAATATATTCTTGTGAAATTCCATGATATATATGATATCTAAAGTTGATACCAAAAACGTATTCCCCAAGAAGCAGGCCCCGGTCAGAACACGATTAACGACTGCTTTCGTGACTTTCGTGAGCCAAGATTTCGACGAGAAACAATTTTTCACCACTGCAAAAGATATGAAAGTAACATCCTGCTAAGATAGTGGTGAATAGATTATCTTCATTATGTTATATAGTTATATAACTATATATATGTATATATATATATATATATATATTATAATCATATATATATATATACACATATATCCTCATGCCACCAGCATTTTCACGGATCAAATAGTCATTTTTCATGGCTAAGTCACCATTTTGATGGCTGGGATTTCTCCCCCAAATGGTAGTTGTTTATGGCAGCCAGGGCACCACAGAGCTCGCCAGGGAAGTCTGGAGTCGATCTGCCGATGCGCATTGCCGAACGCCTGGCCAAGCTGCGCTTAGAGGATGCCACAGCGTCCGTGAGGCACTGAGACCTTCGTCGACAAATCAGAATCAGTATGGAAAACCATGGGAAAGCCATAGGAAAACCATGGGAAATTCGCTGTCTTGTCATTTGTATGCTTTTGTTTGTTACAATCCCTTCCCCCTATTACTAAACCCCCCAAATAATAAAAACCAGTAACTAGGGTCCATCTCTAATTTTGGAAAATTTCAGGTTGGCCAATTTGACTTTTGATTGATCCCCTTTAGAAAACAATTTAAAGATAAAGCTACCATTTGTGGTTTTCGCCCCCTAATAATAAAAACTAGTTAACCCCGGGGTGTTTATTTTTAGGGTCCGTGAAAATTTTATTTTTTTATATTAGGGCTTTTAATTTAATATTAGGGGGAAGCTTCGAAATCCAATTTTTGTGGCAATATTTCAATTGCGTTACAAAAGGAAATTGAATTGATTTTGAATTCAGAAAAAAAATATATATTTTTAAATATTAAGGTTTTAAATTTATTAATAGGGTCCGCTTTGAAATCCAATTTTTGGCAATATTTTAATTGCGTTATAAAAGGAAATTGAATTGATTTTGAAATCGAAAAGAATAGTTTTTTTAGTCAAGTGTTTTAATTTATTATCAGGGTTCCCTAATAATAAATACCCCTCTGATAATAAAAACTACCTGAGGTGTTTATTATTTGGGGGGGGCGTTTAGTATTAGGGGGAAGGGATTATGTAGACCGAGTCAACCCAAAAAGATCTTTTTGAGTGCTTGAACATGCACCCAGTAAGGTGCAGAAGGACACGGTCAGGGCATGGGAATGTCAGGGCACAGTTGATCTTTGAACAAGGGATGTTTAATACATACCCAGACCCATACCATTTGTTTTCTGTAGGACACAGCCATTCCTTCTAGTCGTGCTAGGAGCCATCATGGTTTTGAACTGAAGTTACCGCTACAGTTTTTGTTTGCATCACAAAGAGGTCTGAAAGTCTGCAGGGGTGGAGGGTCAAAATTCCACACCTACCATACCTCCCAAGTGGCAGATTTTAGTTCCTTTCGTTGATGGGTCCTGAACGATCTAGTATTATGCTACCCACTGCGTTGACCAGCTTGACCCATACCCAAATCATGTCACCAGGGCAAAATTGACCAGCCACGTTTTTGATCGTTTTAGTTGGTCCATCAAAGTACAGTACACAACTGGGTTTATTGCACTCTCATGTCTGTTGAGTAAAACCAAAGTGGTGCTGGTTGAAGCCTCAAGTTGCTTGGCAAACCCACCTTTCGATTGTTTGACACATCGTAAAACTTACACCTTATTGGCGGTTAAATCGTTAAAGCCTTTGTTTTTGATGATTAAAATTACATCCGACATGTTTGCTGGTTTTGTTTCAGCAGAAGAGGACAAGGAGATGATCCTCAAGTTGGTCTCAGAGATGCCGGGTGGCTTTGAAGCAATGAATGGCTATCTGAGAAGAAACATTGCCGAGGCACTTCGCACCATGCAGGCGTGGCGTGGGACCAATGTGGAGTGGTTGAGGTAGGGAAGGAATCTGAGGACTTCAATGGCTTTGTTGAGATAGTGGCGGAGTGGTTGAAGTAGTTGTATCATGTTGTATCCCCAGTACTGACTTCCATTTGTTAATTCAAACTGTCGGGATAAAGACATGGGAAAAAATATGATGCACCGTAGGATAGTGCTTGCTGATTGGGCAGTGAAAAAATGGTATCCTTTTCGTCTTCTGTTCAGTTGTGGATAAAACCAAGCTCCTCTGGTGCAAAGCATTTCTTGACCATTGACAATATGGTAGCAGGGTTTCTGACAGACTTGTTTTCTGAGCCTTTTACAAATCTGCAAAGTGGCTCTTAGAATCTCGATTCCAACTCCTTCAAGATATCAGATTTTGCTGCCAAGATGCAGGAAATTTTCACCTCGAAATTGGAGAACTTGCTCAAGATGTTGGACATCGCTGAGCTTGAGCAACACGAAGACTCCAACAAAGATGGAGGCAGGTCCTCCTGAAGAGGATCATACGTTGGTACATGTTGGTACATCAATCTTAAGAGTTAGATTCTGAATGCGACAGAACTATTAGATTTTATGAGTACGGATTCTTGTGTTCCCGCAGTATTGCACGGTCATAGTGCCAGCACTGCATATCCAGCAACATTTACTCTGTGTGTGTGTATGCATTCAGATGACATCTCTATATATATATATACACTGTCTAGACTGCATGTGTATGCACACTGAAACATATTGATGTGTGTGAATGCAATAGCATACACACCAACTACCAACTAAGTGCCGACACATTTTCCAGGTTACCGATCTGCACATGCTGTAAAATTCAAATCAATGTACCTACCTACGTGTCTATTGAGTAAATCAAGTTGTTGTTTATCTAAATTCCAAGTCCGAATATTGAGTTCCCTCCAGTACGATTTGTGGTGTGTAGCTGAGGTTACACTCACTTATTGACTCAGGAATACTATTAATGGGATATCAATGGATATCATATTTTTCAAGTAACAGAAGAACAAGGTGGCGAAGCATTTGGTCTTGCCAATTCCAATGGCTACCCGGCTACCCATCATTTTTCGAATGAACATGGCCATATTTGAGGCTATTCCAAGCTATTCCAAGCTATTCCAATGGCCATTGACCAACTTCATAGACCATCCTGCAGAGGTGGCATCATACTGGATCTGGATGCAGGCTGTGGAGTGGAACCCAGGGTACCCTCAGTCACAGTTGACCCGAAGCTGCAACGAGAAGCAGATATGACGAAATATGACGAAATATCATGAAATATGTGATTCTTGGAGATTCCTTGATATTTTTGTTGTAGATATTTCAGTCAAGGTCCCAGTTTCTTGGTGCCGATCACCCTTGCCCCATGTACAGGAGGTGACGACGACATACTTGCAGAGACAGTGCACGTGTAGATCACCAGGTCATTGGACCTGCCCCCATAGTCGGCATAGTCGGCGCCGTGACGAGTCTGAAGTCCAGTGATGGAAGGGAAATGGATGGAACAGGATTCTTGACTCGGCTTCAAAGGTGTCCATGTGTCTCATACCTTATTCATTTTTTGAATTGCTACGCAAAGCTGTTTGCCCTTATGACAAGTTTTCTTGACACGTTTCTCTGAACATGACTGTGCAGAGTTGAGCAGCTAAATTGACAAGCCAGACTCTTAGTTGCTGAATTCGAGAAGCACCACGCAGATCTCACATGTCAGTTTTTCAGCGTCCCACACAAGCTAGTTAGCTAGTCTCATTGTTTTTGCCATAGTGGACAGGAGGCATGTGTTAAGACATTTGCTGCCTTTGGCCGCAAGTATTTTCCTTGTCGGCACGCTTCTTGCGTGCCACAAAAGGGGAACATGACCTCTGAGTGTCATGAGACCTTTAGAGATTTTTCTGGCGAGTCGAAGAGTGGTGCAGAAACCTTCGAGGATGACCGGAATTCGGTGGCGTCCCAGCTGCGACCATTGGGTCTCACTGGGAGCGATCACTTTTTGCGCAGTTGTGTACAGACGTGTTGGCTGATGGTCAGCAACCAACGGTTGGTTGACCAATAGTTAGTGACACCTACTGGCAATCTGGACTTGAGAAAAGGTTGAAGACAATGATCTTGGAATATCTTGGGATTTTCTTTGGAGGTTTTCATCAACTATTTGCCAAGACATGTGGGTGTTCCATGGTGTTCCAGTGGCCAAGTCCCAAGGACGATCTTCGACGTGGCAAGACAGGAGACCTGTCCATTGACCAAGTCGACAGATGGCAAAGTTTTATGACTTCATATGGCAGTGACTTGAACCTTTGCGTAGCCTTCGGACAGCAGAGTTGAGTCGCGGTCGTGGTCAAAAAGGTGGCTGTGAGAGATGATAATTGGTCGAGCCGAAAATTGGTTGAGCTTCAAGTCCAGTGGAAATGCAACAGCAACAGTGGTTGTTTTTCACCATCAATCATCAAGACTAGCCATTTACCCACATTTAACAGCACCAAAGATGCGGGACGTGGGACGTCCGAGATGTCTCAGCTTGGGCCATGACATTTCTGAGGATGGAATTGGCTTCCTTCAAGCACTTAAGGAGGCACCTTGTCGTCTCACTGATTTGTTGCGAAGGCTATTTAATTACATTGCATATAAAGGATATTTCAGCGACGCCATGCCATGTTCCAGTGGTTTGAGAAGGATCCACTTAGGTTCAAGGCATGACTTTGTTATGTTAAGAGGTCCATTTTGAGACCACCCATTTTCATATGGTTCGTGGATGATGCTCGACTTCGATATGTTTATTTCTAGATGGACAGCTCAACTATCAACTGATGCAACTTTTTTGCCAGGCACTTGCAGTGGCCAACATGAAGCGTGACACCCAGAACCAGGCTCTTTGGGGGGATGGTGGAGGGAAGCTTGAGCCTACTACCTCATCCCAAATCAATGCTACACAGCCATCATTTCCTGTACACAGCAAACATGGTTTCTGAATCAACCCTCTTGGCCTCTTGACATGAGGCTATCACCGAGTTAGCCAGGCAGTGGCATGGTGCGAGAGCAAAGGTTTCAACTCCCTGCAGGAAGTCATTGAGGTGCTGCCACGGTGTGACACGATGTACTCGCGGGTGCAGTTGGGGTTATTGCTTAATGCTGGTTAGTAGTGGGTAATCGAAGGAAGTTTAGAAGTCAAACTTCCGACTTATGAACAGATGCAGCAACAGTGATGAGAGCAGTCAGAGAAGAGAAAGAATCCGAAGAGAAAAGAAATCAGAAGAGAAAGAGTCAGAAGAAAGAATCAAGATCAAAGTGCGCAAAAAGGTAGAAAAGTCGCGAAGCACATTTGGAAGTCGGAATCAAAATGGTAAAAACACCTCAGCTCCGGAGACCTTTTGGTAACTTTGGTAATTGAGAGTTGAGAGGTTGAAAAAGTGCAAGCGGCTTGGCGGGAAGCACATTTGGAAGTCAAAATGGTAAATTCACATCAGCTCCGGAGCACTTTTGGTAGTTGAGAGGTTGAAAAAGTGCACGCGGCTGTGGTGCTGCAAAAATGTGAAAAACTGACAGTCTGGGAGCACTTTTGGAAGTTGTGATGTCGAACAAGTGCACGCGAAGCAAACGTGATAAAAACACCACATGTTCGGACCACTTTTGGACGTTCAACTGGCATGTTTCGAGCAACTACAACTACAACTATAACTACAAAATCTACAACTACACAACACTACAACTACAACTACAACAATCACAGCTACAACTACAACTATATAAATCCGCAACCACAACTGCAATTGCCACTACTACACTACACTGCACTGCACACTGCACTACAGCTATAGCTATAACTACAACTATGCCACACTACAACTACAACTGCAACCGCATTAAAATACAATTACAACTGAAACTATTGAAACTGCAACTGCAACTACAACACACTGCACTAGACTAAAACTACGTACACTACCCTCTACTACACTGCACTAGACTACCATGCACTACACTACCCTACACTGCACTACACCACAATTACAACTACACTACCATTACCACTACCACTACCATTACCACTACAACTAAAACTACCACTACGACTACAGCTACACCTGCAACT
>CAMXCT020002072.1:115000-116916 GCA_947184155.2 Cladocopium goreaui
GGCATAAGAGGTGCCCATGGAGGGTGGAGACGTGCATATTGTAGAAACGGTATTTTTTCGCCTTCTCTTTTCTAGAGAGAGTAATATGTGATGTATTTATGTATATATAATATGGACAAGGTGTTCACTGATTTTTGTTGCTGCAAAGTGGAAACCAGAACTGCCCTTGAATGCAGTCAATTCTCAAGCGAATATGGGAGTGGTTCAAAGAACAGAATCTATTCAGTTCATCTTTTTGGGTCCTTGGTCATCTTGATCCTTCCAACTTTATTCCCCGGGAGGCCTTTGACGAATTTGCCACTGGCTTGGGGTTAAAGCCCTTGGAGAAGAGACGACTTGAGAAGGCCGTGCCACGTGCAGGTTTCTCATTGGGGACTCGAAAAACGTGTTGGAAAGAAATGCCGTCCTTTCATTTTTGTTTCAAGTTTTGAGCACTTTAAACTCTGAGGAATTGGAACGGATGTCAAGACTCATAATCTTCACATGGACCATGAGCAGGCGGTGAACGGAGCCATTGAAAGATATGGCGGTGGCGCTCCGAAGGACAAAGATCCAGCCAAGGCAGAAACTGGTCATTTCATTCGCAGTTTTAGGCTAATGATTTTGGTGGAACCTCCATGTTTGAACCCACGGATACCCACGGGTTAGAAAAAAAACTGGGGCTTAAAAAATCTGGTGCAGCTGAAATGAACATGCTTCTGGTCAACCTCCGGATGCTTGAGCAAACCTCAGGTGGTTCTTCCAAGCGCAAACTACTAGTAGAAGATTACAGCAATTGGGGTTGTGTGTTGTTTGTTTTTTTTTTTGGTGTGTGTGTGTGTCCGCAAAGGGGAACCCCGAATCCACCAGTTTCCCAATTGAAACAGATGGATAGACCGTGAACTGTTGGACATACTCGTTTCAGGAGGCTTCCATCGCACGAGCAGACTCTACGCAGGCCCCGCAGGCCCTGAAAGCCACTTCCATTTGGGAACACCAGGGTTTCCGTGCGTTTGCTGTTCAAATTTGAGCTGACTTTTTGTAAAGTCAAACATTTCCAATATATCCAGGAGGAAAAGCCTTGTCCTTCTGGTCCTGCTTTGACATTTGAGAAGATGACAGTACGACCACTATCCGTGGACACGTTTGCAGGAAGCGGTAGCAGCCACTGCGGAGAAGAAAGATGAACCTGCAGGCACGAGTTGGAAGCTGAGCTTGCCCAAATGGGGACAGATGACAGATTCTTGTTCACGACTAAGTTGCCAAGAAGGATCGAACTGTGATTCAACCCAGTAGTTGAAATCATTGACCATCCTGCGATCAGCGAATACCTTTAGTATCTTGAGTCATTCAACATGCTCCGATGCGGAGTTATGGTCAACAAGTGATATGTGCCCCTGACCCATACCATGGTTCCGTTCTTGTTTATCTTTCATCCTGCCGCAGACAATGTGCCAAGCAAAGATGCACCGGAGACGGCGAAGGAGGCAGAACATCAGATGGTTCGATGCCACGCTGCCACACATAGATGAGGCAAAAATCCTGGTTAGAAAAGTGCAGGCTCCGAGCGAAGCCCCCAAGGAAGAAGCACCGAAAGAGGCAGTGGTGGAGGACTCACGGCCTAGAGGAGGTGAATTACTGTTACGATACATGTTTCACACTGTTTCGACCAACAACAGAATTTATATATATATATATATGTATATTTATATATACGCGAGGGGACTGAGGTTCTCCGATGCCATCAGCTGTGTTTGAGTGTCAACATGTAAAAAAACAGCTGGCGCCTAGGTAATTTGCCAATTTTTCAATAGTGGCAACGTCCTTTTCAGCATCATGTTGAACGGATCAATTTTTTTTCGTCCGTTTTAAAGCAGAATCATCTTGTGCCATAAATCATGTTCTCAGAAGTCAGAAATCGCATATTTTGGTGTAAA
>CAMXCT020002073.1:0-116842 GCA_947184155.2 Cladocopium goreaui
GATTGCTGGCCACTGCTGCCAGTGCCACCTGTAGATCTTCCTTGAGCTGTGCGGGAGCCCACCTCAGAATATCGACCAATGGATCGACCAATGGATCGCCCATTTCTGCTGGGAAAGTCACTGCAAGACCGATCCGCTATTGCGGACCGCTTCCAGCATGACCTGGCACGGTCATCCCACGTTCAAATGGCCATTCCCAATCCGAACATATATCAGAATCATAGGTGAGTATACTATGTACACTGTATGCTCATGTATACTGCCACTTTCACCCAGGCTTCCCCTCATCCCAATATCACAGGTATATATGCGGTCTATGCGGTCCATCCACAGTTACAATCATCCCCATGGCTCGAACCGGTATAGGACGGGATGGCACCCGTCCAATTTTTGGGGCCTCTCGGCAAGCTCGAAGTTTTCCATCTGCATAAATGATGGCAAAGCCTGAGATGGCGCTCAAAAACCTCAAACAACTGCTGCTAGAATCTGGTAGATGTATGATGTGCATTTGGTCCCATAGGTCTTGACCCATCCCCAAATGTGGTATGATGGCCATTGCTTTCCGCAATCGTTGAGATCTGCCATTTAAAACTTCAAAAACCGTCTTCCGAAGACATGTATTTATAGAACTGGTTCCAGCCAAGCCGCCGTTGCACTTCACCGCAGTCAAGACGACTTCTGCATCTGACTTCAATTTTCCTGAAACATGTTGAAAGATGTTGAAACTATCTGAAACTCAAATCATCCCATTTTAATCATGTTAATTATTCACAACCCAACATCTGATGTTCCCATCAACCCTCACCATGTGTCCCCCGCCTGAGCTGAACTGGAGCATGGTGCCTTCGTGACGCACCGCTGCCAGCACAATCTCCCGGTCTCCTTGCATCTCTTCCGATGCATAAGCAAGCCTCGGATGGCATCGCGCGGCTGGACTGAAGGATTCAATGGCACTGCTGAACAACTGCAATACAAATCAAATCTTTAGTATTCTCATAAACTCACCCATGCCACTGGATATGGGAATCAATGGCCAAACATAGCCTCCAAAGGTGCACATGACAACCATGAAGTGCAAAGCACTCTTGCAACCAGGGCACACCGCACTGTTGCTCACCGCAGCTAAAACGATATTACCTGGGACCCACATCGTCCAAAATCACATTCATGTCTGTAAGATCGCAGATTCTGGGTCAACTCCAAAACTTCGAGGGCAAAAGACATGAGACTCATAGATTCTCAGATGTGCTTGAGAGATCTTGAGAGTAAGATCCATGCCCAACTCTGTTCAATGTGAATCCAGGCCTGCAACCTCTGGGCCCCCAAACGATCATGTTGCAACTTGGGCGTGATGAGGGTGAGGAGGAATCCATCGTTGCTGACCGCTGCCAAAGCTACCTCATCGAAGAGACTGGGATCTTCAGAACTGGTGTGTGGTCAAAGCCCAGGCAGTATGGCAACATCAGTCGGGTGAACCAATGCCATAATGATCTCTTCCCAAAAAGAACACTCCCTAATTATCTTTAACAAGTGATACACTATAATTATATACAGAAGAAAAGAGGGGTGATCATATGATCCAAGCCATGACCATCACCCATCCTCCATGATTCAGTGCTTCCGCGCCTCGCGATCCGCCTTGACATCTTCCGGGAGGCTCTTGAAGATCCGTGCGCTTTGCTTCACCGCCGCCAGGGCGATGAGCCGATTGGCCTTCAACGCCAGCGGCACGTGTTGGAAGGCCGTGAAGTCCGAGGTCACCGCCGCCAGCGCCACGTCTTCGTCACAGCGCCTCGAAATTGGAGATTGGTGGAGCATTTTTTTTGAGCATCAATTGGGATGAGCCTTCAATATTTCGACTGTTCCTAAGTTAAATTTAAAAAGACTTCAGAAGATGCTCCGTGAATTCAATCTATCAATCATTGTTTTGTACAGTACAGAAGAGGTTGTTCATCCATATCCATTGTTCCTTGTGTAAATCATGTTTGAGTTCCTATTTTTTATGGTAGAACCCCCATTTTCACTGGTTGATCCCCATTTTGGTTTCATTGTTTCTATATCCCATTTTCGTTGGTATATATGGGTCCACAAGATGTTGAAACATGTTAAAACCAGGAATGGTCAGCCCAAGGTGCAGCTGCTCGTCCACAAATTTCAGCGCCTGGCCATAGCTGCGGACGGCCTCAAGGACCACTTCGCGGTCGCTCCTGGGCGTTGAAGCAACGGCCCTTGGCTAACTGAGCCAACAAGCACAGAAAGAACAGGAATCATCATCATTTGTAATAGAGGGTCGTAAAGTATCGGAAGATCATATATTATATACTATTATTGAAAAGGCATGGAGAGGCAGCATCAACCAGCAACTGCGTCAAGGCAAAACTGCCCAGTCCTAAACTTTGGCACCACGTACCTGCCAGGAGATGGCCAGCCAAGCCATCCCGAGCAGGACTTCAGAAGCCACATCACGGATCTGCCAAATGTCTTCCAAACTGTTTCCAAGATCTGGTAATGAATACATCATTCAACTGAATTCATCATGTAGGCGTTTGGCCACATGTTTGTATCATGCAGTACTCAATGCCCAAAACCAGGATTACTGCCGGAACTGCCTCAAAGCAGCACCACTACTGCGAACGGCAGTGAGGGCCACTTCGCGGTCCTGCCATTTCTGAGGGACAAATGACATTTGCTGTGGGCAGCCAAAAGAAATGAAATAGGAATATGAATTATGTGTCCAAAAATCAAGGCAAGCCCAAGAGAATAGTGATGTGATTTCCCTGTTTTGAAGCAGTTTGATTATACAAGGGTCCAGCCCCCAGACCCCCAGACTATAAACGGGAACCCTTCGCTACGCATTCGGGAAAAACAGGATAATCTGGGATGAACATCCAAAATCATCAAATCACCAGCTCAACGCCATCTTACCTATAACTAATCAACATACCCACAACCTGGAATTCTGCATGCTAATAGTGATCAGCTACGTGATCTCATAAGAAAACGGGTTACATATCCAAACTCCAGAGTTCCTATGCGTTCTTGCTAAAGGCACGACTTTTGCGAAACACACTTCCCCAAGGCACAACGATTTTTTCCTAAAACAGGTACGACTTTGTCAGATGCCTGTACCATATTGGGAGGATTTTGGATGTTCTGGCTGAAGTGGAATCACACCCATGCTGGAAAGATCAGCCGCAACTCCCAGGTCACAATTGCCATCCAGGCTGACTGGCCACTGCTATACCTCACATCATCTTTTTAGGACTACAGTATCGACCCAAAATTCCAAACATTTGGAAGATATTCAATTCCAGTCCTGATAGGGGCACTATACATAATTGATCATGATTGAATTCCAAATGATACAAAACATTTTCGAACATCAATCAACTTCAATCCACCATTCAATGATGGTTTTTAGATCCATAAACCATCATTCAGAAACCATTAACCCACCATTTTTTCCCATGGTTTTCCCCCATTCCTGAACCCCTCCACCCCTTGAAGCATCTCCTCAGCCAGGCAGCCGGCCACGTATTGCACCGCCGAGCCGTTGGTGCGCACCGCCGTCAAGGCCACCTATTGACATCTGATTCACATCTATTAACTATGATGACTCATGACCTATAATCAATCATCTACTGTGAACCCATATTGGAATCCCTATTATCAGTTTTTGGCCAAAGTTTCGAAAAGTGGAGCCTGGGAGGCATCTGAGAACTGGTTTTCTGTGGTACGCTTTGGTACGCTGCCTCTCGGTCTGCTCGTAAGGCATCGGAGGCATGGCGAACGGCAAATCCGTCGTTGGCGACAGCGGCGAGGACAATGTCGCGGTTCGCCTGTGGCTCAGCAATGTCCCCCGTGTGTGGAAAAGTTTGAAAATTCTGATTGGGTAGCCCTCTGTTCACCTCAAAATCAGCGGTGCGAATGGATGTTCATCCCGCCAGTTCTGGTGTTTCAAATTTCAAATACCCTCTGGTAATTTAACATAGCTATGGCATAGCTATGGAAAATCACAATTTTTAATGGGAAAATCCACTATAAATGGCAATTTTCAATACCTATGTTAGTTTACCAGAGGGTAGGTTCCGATTCAGACCCCCATGTTTGATGGCTACCAACCTATCAAGTCCAAAATCTAGAAATGCACCAGCCAAAATGTGGTTGTCCTACCTCCATTCTGGGGGTAAATCCTCCATTGCCAAACTCATGTTCCAACTGCAATCCTCCATTGAATCCAATATTATATCCCATTATATATCATTATATTCCATTGAAAATATATATATATATATGCATTGAATATTCCAACTAATTATCCCAATTACAATACTACCCATTAAAGGAATCATCCCTTAGCCTTTATCTTGGGAATTTGCCTTCAATAATTCCCTTCAAGAATGTGCCTTTAATATCATTGATCCATTTATATTCCAATAATACCCATTGATATTCTTAATTAATTATCCCAATTAGCCCATTGAATGGATGATATCAATTGGATCATGTCCATTGGATGGGGGAATAATACCATAATACTACCATAATATTATTAGTAATATCCGCCGACCCCGGCCTTCGCCAAGGCCGGGGCGGCGCCTGGGACCACCGCAGGTGTGGAACTTTTCCGCGCACATAGCCCTCTCTCGTTAAGGTACCAACAAGCCCAACACGCGCCCCTCCCGCACACAAAAGCCACCACAAGGCCACAGCAATGGCTCAAGAGCACCCCACGGCCGCAGCAATGGCTTCTTATACGCGTTCAAGGCTGCCGTTTGCCAGGCCTCAAACGCTCCAAAACCCTCCAAACCCTCCAAAAGTCCGGCCAGCTCCGCAGGGAAAAGGTACCCCAACAAGCCCAACACGCGCCACTGCCGCGCGCAAAAGCCACCACAAGGCCACAGCAATGGCTCAAGGGCACCCCACGCCAATGGCTTCTTATACGCGTTCAAGGCTGCCGTTTGCCAGGCCTCAAACGCTCCAAAACCCTCCAAACCCTCCAAACCCTCCAAAAGTCCGGCCAGCTCCGCAGGGAAAAGGTGCCCCAACAAGCCCAACACGCGCCACTGCCGCACGCAAAAGTCACCACAAGGCCACAGCAATGGCTCAAGGGCACCCCACGGCCGCAGCAATGGCTTCTTATACGCGTTCAAGGCTGCCGTTTGCCAGGCCTCAAACGCTCCAAACCCCTCCAACCCCCCCAAAAGTCCGGCCAGCTCCGCAAGGAAAAGGTACCCCAACAAGCCCAACACGCGCCACTCCCGCACGCAAAAGCCACCACAAGGCCACAGCAATGGCTCAAGAGCACCCCACGGCCGCAGCAATGGCTTCTTATACGCGTTCAAGGCTGCCGTTTGCCAGGCCTCAAACGCTCCAAAACCCTCCAAAACCTCCAAAAGTCCGCCCTCCAAACCCTCCAAAAGTCCGGCCAGCTCCGCAAGGAAAAGGTACCCCAACAAGCCCAACACGCGCCACTCCCGCACGCAAAAGCCACCACAAGGCCACAGCAATGGCTCAAGAGCACCCCACGGCCGCAGCAATGGCTTCTTTTATACGCGTTCAAGGCTGCCGTTTGCCAGGCCTCAAACCCTCCAAAACCCTCCAAAAAACCCTCCAAAACCCTCCAAAAGTCCGCCCTCCAAACCCTCCAAAAGTCCGGCCAGCTCCGCAAGGAAAAGGTACCCCAACAAGCCCAACACGCGCCACTCCCGCACGCAAAAGCCACCACAAGGCCACAGCAATGGCTCAAGGGCACCCCACGGCCGCAGCAATGGCTTCTTATACGCGTTCAAGGCTGCCGTTTGCCAGGCCTCAAACGCTCCAAAACCCTCCAAACCCTCCAAAAGTCCGGCCAGCTCCGCAGGAAAAAGGTACCCCAACAAGCCCAACACGCGCCACTGCCGCACGCAAAAGCCACCACAAGGCCACAGCAATGGCTCAAGGGCACCCCACGGCCGCAGCAATGGCTTCTTATACGCGTTCAAGGCTGCCGTTTGCCAGGCCTCAAACGCTCCAAAACCCTCCAAAACCCTCCAAAAGTCCGCCCTCCAAACCCTCCAAAAGTCCGGCCAGCTCCGCAAGGAAAAGGTACCCCAACAAGCCCAACACGCGCCACTCCCGCACGCAAAAGCCACCACAAGGCCACAGCAATGGCTCAAGGGCACCCCACGGCCGCAGCAATGGCTTCTTATACGCGTTCAAGGCTGCCGTTTGCCAGGCCTCAAACGCTCCAAAACCCTCCAAACCCTCCAAAAGTCCGGCCAGCTCCGCAGGAAAAAGGTACCCCAACAAGCCCAACACGCGCCACTGCCGCACGCAAAAGCCACCACAAGGCCACAGCAATGGCTCAAGGGCACCCCACGGCCGCAGCAATGGCTTCTTATAGAATGGGCTAGCGCCCAGGTGCCGCCGACCCCCCGCAAGGAAAAGGGGTACCCCGCAAGGAAAAGGTACCCCAACAAGCCCAACACGCGCCACTCCCGCACGCAAAAGCCACCACAAGGCCACAGCAATGGCTCAAGAGCACCCCACGGCCGCAGCAATGGCTTCTTATCCGCGTTCAAGGCTGCCGTTTGCCAGGCCTCAAACGCTCCAAAACCCTCCAAAACCCTCCAAACCCTCCAAAAGTCCGGCCAGCTCCGCAGGGAAAAGGTACCCCAACAAGCCCAACACGCGCCACTGCCGCACGCAAAAGCCACCACAAGGCCACAGCAATGGCTCAAGGGCACCCCACGGCCGCAGAAATGGCTTCTTATACGCGTTCAAGGCTGCCGTTTGCCAGGCCTCAAACGCTCCAAACCCTCCAAACCCTCCAAACCCTCCAAAAGTCCGCCCAGCTCCGCAGGGAAAAGGTACCCCAACAAGCCCAACACGCGCCACTCCCGCACGCAAAAGCCACCACAAGGCCACAGCAATGGCTGAAGGGCACCCCCCGGCCGCAGCAATGGCTTCTTATAGGCGTTAAACCCTCCAAACCTTCCAACTCCTCCAAAAGTCCGCCCAACTCCGATGCAAAAGGTACCCCAACAGGCGCCACGCCCGCACGCAAAAGCGACGACAAGGCCACAGGCTTGAGAAGTAAACGGCCATATGTCTGTCTTGCTGTCCGTCTCCCTCCCTCTCTCTACAGTACCCCCCTCCAATTAGGGGGGTCGGCGGCACCTGGGCGCTAGCCCATTCTATAAGATGATAAAAAATCTGGATGGCTCTCTGGGCTATCTTGCCTCAAGCAATGTCATCTGTCTCTAGGTGCCTCTCTGGGCTATTTTGTCTATTACAATGTTGTCTGTCTCCAGATAACTCTCTGGGCTATCATGTTTGCTGCACACTCGTCTGTACCTTGGAGGCTCTTTAAGCCATTGAGTCTTCAGCCTCATCCTTGTCCGTTACACGTGCATCTGTCTCTTGGCAACTCTCTAGGGTATCTTGTCTGCTAGAAAAGTCATTTGTCTCTAGTTGGCTCCCTGGGCCATCATGCATGCAATCATACTTGAATGTTCAACCAAATAAGGATCACGATCCATATTCTGCAAAAGAGAAGATGCACGCACTGAATCGTTACTGCTTGCTCATGAAATCTTCCACGTCTCAATGCCATAATCAGCAATAGATTGCAACACGCCATACAAGAAATTGTCCATGTGAATACACATATTGTTTAAATATGTATAACCTAGAACTGCTAAGACGCAACCCCTTGTAACATCCAAATAATGGATTTCCATAAATCAGAGAAGCAAAATGAAGCACCGGAAAAAAACATAGATTGACATTAACGTTTCGGAGTCTGGGTACGAAATTTCTTCTTTCCATTTGGTACTTTCTGAACCTTCATGCCTTGGTCCTCTTTTTCTTGGCCTTTGTTTCATCAGGTGGCTTGCAGCTGGTGTTCAGCTCATCTTTCTTTTCGTGATCTTCCTTTCAAGACTCCTGCAACCATATCATATTTGATTCTCTAAGGCACTGTCATATCTCCACTTCTATCGCACTGGCCTCCACTCTATCGACTAGCATTCTCTATATTGCTCTGCCATCCCATTGCAGTGACATACCATTGGCTTTGAGATCCCTTTCCTTTGACACTCCTTTGCTTTGGCATCCCCAATATGTAGCATAGATTTTGTTTCGTCATTATTTGAATTCAAATGCGATTTAGGGTATGTGCCGCAGTATATAATTTTAATAAAAATGTTCATATTATGTCTTAACTTGATGAACTTAGAATAAACTTTGTCATATCTAGAACCATACTTAATCAGTAAGAATTTATTTGAAGAAATAAAATAAATGCATTAAAAATAACAAAAAACAGCTAAAAATGACGTAAAAACTGGGGACCCACAACGTCCCGCACTCATTTTCTGACAAACCTTTTCATGTGGACCTGAAAATGTTAAAGTTGGATGCTTTTTGATATTAAATCAGGCTTTTTGGGTGGGTGATTTCATAGGAATGGAGTGCATTCCATGAGATCCTGCTCAACATGATATGGTTTCGAATAACTCACGACCATCTTTGACCAGAGTCAGTGGACAGGGGAGAGGGAGAGAGATGGACATCGAAACGGAACATGGACATCCAATTTTCCAAAGAATCCAAGGAGATGTCACAGAGGTTTCATCAACCTCCGGGTGAAGCTATCAACTTGATCAACTTGAATCCGTATCGACCTCTTCCGTAGGGCTCCCAAACAACTTGTCAGATTATTCACGTTGGGAAAAGTCAATTGTAGCCTTGTCCAAAGAGGCTCCCCATTTTCACCCCCATGATGCAACCATACAACCAGAGCTCCCAGCATCGCTGTACCTTCACCAAGAACTCCGTCTTCCAGGCATCTAGAGGCTTGATGGCCTCAAACCGCGTGGGATCAGGTGTTGACAAACGTGAACGGTTGCAGAGATGGATGATGACGGATGTTTCAAACACAAGGAAACATATGGAAAATGGGAAAACCTTCGATACTCACGAAAAGTAAGTTCAGGTAATTTCTGGTCTGAGATCTCGTATTCTGCAATGAAACGGTAAACGGTAAACGATTACAGTAGTCAATCATTTAGCAAGTTCTAAATGTCAACCAGAAAGCATATTCTACTCTTTGTGTCAATGAGGTTCCCGGGTGCACTCTGATTTCATTTGGCCTGGTGGCAAGCAGGGCCACCAGCCTACAAACAACAATGGATCGGATTCGCAACGAATCCCGGTCCTCTTTTATGAAGCGCAGAAAATAGACAGAAACAATACAACAAACATGGATGCAGCAGCAGGTTCTGTGGACACAATCTACAACGCTGGGTTGTAAAACTCTGGCAATAGAATGGTACCTACCTTGGGGCACATGTATCATGACCAACCTTAAATACCTTGCAATTTTTAGCTGGTTAGTATGTATTATATATGTAATATATATATATATATATATGAATTATATATATATATATAAACAATTATATATATACATCATACCATATCCCACATTTGTAGCAACAGATTCAGTGGTACTAACCTCGCTACAGCTTTCCCGTGATTTCCCACTCGGACCACTCGGATCCAATCGGATCTGTGGATGACCTCGACTTAGGTCTGCAACCATGGGGCTTTCCATGATAAAAATGGGGGGTTCCCGACAATTTTCCCTTCAAACTGATGGATGGTTGAAATTTTCACTTAAATATCTTAAATCAAACTGATGGATGGTTGACAAATTTGACAACTTCATATTTTCCCTACGATTCCCTTCAAAATGATGGTTGACAACTTCATTTTCCCGATTCAATGGTTGCATGGCCATAGATTGAAAAGGCATTCCCCGATTTTCAGGTGCCACATCTGAAGCGTACTGGGACGGAAGATTCAAAGCTGTTTGGACACCATTGGCAAACACATATGACGGGGGCTTCATAAGCCCTGAATAAATCTGGCTGATAATTCACTAGCCTCAAAATACTGTCTTTGGGGATGATTCCCCTTTACTAACGATAATCTTTGCTGACATCTTGGTGACGTCGTGGTTGAATTCAGCCAGATTTTCATATAGACCGATACAGTCTCAGTATCCCGTTCATATCCCACTGTGTCGCCGTTAGATCCTCACTCATCGAAATCCCATGTATAGATATTTATATAATATATATATATATAATATATATGTATTATATATATATATGATTATAGATGGTTGATAATCCCCTGAAAAATCCCAAACACTAGTGGGGAGGTCACCAGAATCCAGTGAAAATCCTCAAGCTTCGGGACATCAAAATCCGAGAGTTTCTCCACAAAGGCGTCGACGTCGCTGTCTAGGCCGGCGGCCAGTGGAGAGATTCGTGGATTGCATCGGGGGGAATTCGCAGCGATCTTCCTGTGAAATTCCGAAGGGTTTGATACGGTTCCACCAACTTGAAATGGGGAGAAATGGGAACTGCAGGGCAGAGTCATATCAACATCTATTACTGGCAACTGCATTTAGATAACCCCAATTGTTGGGACCCCCCTATACCCCTTCCTCCGGGGTTTCAATCGGGGTTGGTTTGTACCATTGACAGGACATCAACTAATTATGGGATCGCCATCCCAAGTAGGATGGACCTTTGAAATATATCAAAGCACCCAAGAGGTGGTTTAAAAACTCCTGTCAATGTTGATATCATAAACCTCCAAATAGATTTTAAATAGATATCTTCAGCTGTACATGCTGTATAGCTAAACATAATCAAACAGTTTCTGTAAGCCACACATGTTACTGCAACTCTAGAGCTCATCTTATTAGATACCCAACATCAGCGTGGACGCTCAGCTCCCTAGACACTGACCTGAGCTCCGAATCGGCAGTGTCTGAGTCATCTCGAGGTGGGGCTGGGTAAGACTGTTCTTCTCCCCACTTCAATATACCCTCTGGTGAACTAACATAGCAATTGAAAATGGCCATTTATAGTGGATTTTCCCATTAAAAATGGTGATTTTCCATTGCTATGTTAGTTCACCAGAGGGTAATTTCATAGCTAAATTCCGTCACAAAAACAGGCCAAAACCCAATCCCGGCCATCCTTTCACACGATCATGCGGTCGCGGGGTCGTTCCAATTTGTCCAGATAGTGCGTTTTCTGCTTATGTCCCATGTCCCCCTTTATATCAAAATATCATCAAATATCCCAGTAATATATTCTGAATTCTATTATCCTATTCATCATCCATTAAATCACCACTTCCCTAGATGTCACCATTAGATCCAGCATCCATAATGTGGTATGTGATATCATGTGACATCACGTCCTCGATATGCTTGGATCATATCCCACAATCCGAGTATATCATCCAATGTAAAAGGTTGGTTGTATATCCCACTATATCCCCATTCATATCCCAATACATCACCATGTTTTATGGGTCAATCATCGTTTTCATCCAACCAACTTGACCACATTTTTGGTGACCCCATAATCGACTGGGAAGCCCGAACTCTCAAAGGCCTGTGCCAAATCACCCAGCAACTCGCCTGAAACAAATAGGGCACCGGCGACAAAATCAAAAAAAAACAAAAAACAAGCTAAACTAACAGCAAAACATGACGAAACCATGACGAAACCAGGCTTTTGAAGTTTTCGTTGAGTGTTTTTTTCGTGTTTTTTCAACAAAAACCAAGCCAACATCTGGGAGGAGGGATTACGCTCCCTCAAACAAAGCGACCACGCCGTGAAAGTTGGGCAAAAACTACGAATTCCGAACATGGTCATGGGCGATTCTCAAGGTCCCATCAAACCACTTCGTATAAACCGACGACTTTGAGCATGATTTGCAGCAATCCTTTGTGACTTTTCTCCCTGTGTGTGTGAAATCCCAAGGTGTTTCAACATTTTTCATGCTTCATCGGCGGAACTCAGGAGGAAATGACTAGGACTCTCATTCCAGCGACCTCGCGACGTGAGGTTCTTGTAATTTCCAATTTGTCCAAATTTAATTCACTGGTTGGTGGTTGAGCCCTACCCCTCTAAAAAATATGATGGAGTCAGTTGGGATGATGATATTCCCAAGATATGGAAAAATAAAATTCATGTTCCAAAGCACTTGACCAGATTTAACACCAACCCATCAAACACATTATTTCTGTACCAATCAAAGCCTAGTGAAAACATCCAAGGTGCCTTCTCTGGAGCTGGCGAAACGCGGATCCAGCGACCTTTCCAAGCGATACCCATGGACAAAACCATCCAATTAATGAGCAAACCTGGAATGACGGGTGAGCCAAATGTACGTGAATATACAATGCATTCATGTTTCGAGTACACTTCAAAGGAATTCGGATTTGCTGATACTTTGAGTTGCTTCCCCAAATGGTAGATTAAGCAACGGGAACATCCCAAACCATTTTCAGCAAATCCAGGATTTGGAATTGACATGTATTTGGAATGTATCTTAAAATTCTTGTTCCATTATTGGTCGGCTGGAATGCTAGATTGGCATCATTTGGCTGTCATATCAATAGAACAAGATGAACAAGTCCCTTTTTCATACTATTTCCAGATGCATTCCACATACGATCATTCTTTCAATTTCAAAGGGATGTCGTTAACCGAGCATGAGGCCAACTTGTAAGGGATTTTGTCGAACCTGAGGCCAGCCAATCTAAGGGTCCCCTTAAAGCTGCCCAACCAACCGAAAGGTTTGAATATCACCCAAAAATTGTGGGGACAATCTCCAACAACCATCAATTGAGTTTTCGGTCAAACTTGTGGCACCCCAAAACCCCCCAAAAAATGGACAAAAATGGATGGTTCAATGGTTCATTCATACAATCTGACCAAAACTCCCCTTGGTACTGGGGAAATGTATGGAAATGTCGACCAACCCTGGTTGACCCCTCAGGGGCCCCAGCCGATACTTGTCCAATGCCAGATTCACCGTGACGCTATCACCACCTGGTGGAGCATTCCGAAGCCATGCGCGAAACCACGGGTTTCTCAGAATGTCGATTCACACCCGAAGAATATATGCATTGTTGGATCGTCATTGCACTGAACTTTCATCCTTTTAAAGGAATGTTATATATGTTCAGAGGCATAACACTTTACTATATATACAATTATATACATTACTATTTTCATCTATTTTCACTGCCATTGGGACAAGTCACTATCCGCATTCCAATCGAATTTTTCATCATTCCTGCAATGTTCAATTCCTGCAAATGATCACCTGGTTGGCAGTTTCGTCGAAACGCGCCAAATTTGGCCACTGAGCTGTACATGGAGAACCTCCTTGATCTGCAAAAAGCCTTCTGAAAGGCTGTACCATGGTCTGGCTCAAGCTTTGGTTCCTTGGATTCCGGGTGATTCGATGCGAAAACAGGAAGGGAATCCAACTCCGAAACCAGCAACCCATCATTGGCTGTTTAAAGTTTAGCGCATCCGAAAAGAAATTTGAGTGACAAGCGACCATGGCATCAAGGGCAGAGACAGTCTGACTATCTGACTATCATAGACTCCATTGAAATCCCAGGATTCAGCGACCCAAATTGCTATGCTTACAACTATTACCCCCTGCGGATGCCCCTAGCCATGGCGCCATGGAGGAGCTACGGGATCCACCAGTCGGTCTTCAGAGTTGGGGAAAAACACAACAAACAGCACGCGGTGGATATTCTGATGTTCCCCTTCCCGTTGTTCCCATTTACAAAGGACAAACGACATCAAACGACAAAATCATACAAAATCAAGATCTTCTGCAAATCAGGTGGCAAGCTGCACTATCGAATTGGCATTTTTGAGATGCAACCCACAGGCATGTTCTATCGCTCAATCTGTGGCTGCACTGGCTGCGTCTTCTTTCAAATTTAGAATGTCAAAGATGCTCAAATTGAAACAAATTCCAAGGCCAAGCTCTCCAAGAACATGTGGCTTCAAACCTCCGACTGGCATATTCCCAGCAGCTGAGCGCGACAACAGGATGCAGAAGAGATTGATGACCACCACCTTCTGCCAGAAACTGCACAATGTCGAGGTGGCCATTTCGAGCTGCAACCAACAAGCGTTACACCCATGATATCTGCATGATCTTTGGCTGCACCACCGTCTGCGAGAAACCGCACAATGTCCACGTACCCATCCTGAGATGCAATCGACAGGGGTGTTACACCATTTCGAGCTGCAAACCACAAGGGCGTTTTGCCATCGATGTCTGCTTGATCTTTGGCTGCACCACCTTCTGCCAGAAACCGCACAACATCGAGATAGCCATTTTCAGCTGCAAGCAACAAGGGCGTTGCGCCATCGTTGCTTGCTTGATCTTTGGCTGCAGCCCACGCTCAATGCCAGGATGAGGCAAGCGAATACACCGGATTTGAGCATGGCAATGCCGACCCTGAGCTAAAAAGCGTCCCTGAGCTTGAGGAAAAACTTGCACCTTGCAACAACTACGGAAGAACATAAAGATGCTGAAAAATGAAACCAAAATCCAAGCTCGAACAAAAGAGCTGATTCCTGTTTCAAATTTAGAATGTCAAAGATGCTCAAATTGAAACAAATTCCAAGGCCAAGCTCTCCAAGAACATGTGGCTTCAAACCTCCGACTGGCATATTCCCAGCAGCTGAGCGCCGCGACAACAGGATGCAGAAGAGATTGATGACCACCACCTTCTGCCAGAAACTGCACGATGTCGCGGTGGCCATTTCGAGCTGCAACCAACAAGGGCGTTGCGCCATTGTTGTTGATCCTTGGCTTCACCTTTCCGGCGTTGAGGTGATTGTTCCAAACTGCAGCAAACAGTGGTGTCCATCCTTGGAAAAACTCAGGCTCATCTGTTTTTGCTCCTGCCTCCAGCAACAGTCCCATAGGTTGAACATGCCCTTGCATTGCAGCGTGAAACAAGGGTGTCTTGCCGTCTTTGTCTGCCTCGTTGGGATTTCGTGGTCGTTGCAGCAACTGTTCAAGAGCAACCGAGTTGTTCTCCCTAGATGAGATCATTTTCTGTGTTTCTTTATCATCAGTTGGCCAGAATTCCAAGACCACCAGCTGGATCTTCAGCGGAGCTGGATCTAGAACTTCATCATGGATTTCATGCAAACTGTCTTCAACATACAATCTCTGCGTGAATCTCGAACTGCCAACCTTAGCGCCAAACTTTGCTGCCAAGGCTTTCTTCACTGTCTTGGCCGTTTGGCCTTGGAGTTCATCATCAAGGACTGTGAGGTTGTCGCCTGATGTGAGGAAACACACCTCCGTACACAGCTCCATTGCTGCTCTCGACCCGGGCGCAAATGTGTATGTGAAGAATTACAATGTCACAAAGAAATAAGATGGTGGATAGAAAATCATAGAAAATCTATGAACAATATTACACAATGTCACAACGGAACTGCAAAACCGATAATTCTGCACACCACACCTGCACAATAACAATCAATGCTGCATACTCCATGGCGCTTTTCCAACCTTTCCAATCTGAACAGTCTGCAGCTGCAGCGTCTGAGCGTCTGCCACACGTGTTGTAACTTTGAAACCACCGCGAACGTTCGGAGAAAATAGGGCAGGGATGGGTAAAACAGTAAAACACCACAAACATCTTTGAACATCCTTTAAAGATACCATTAAAAAAACACTCCACTTCCATTGGTAATGAATTTCTTTCAAACAAATCATAATTTTTATCATGGACCGGACCAAAAAAACCATGGGCAATCGCGATGGTTTTCCAACTCTGAACCTTCATTTCCCAGGTGGGATTTCCGAGCCAGCCATGTTTGAGGACACCGTGGCACCCGTTGCGGGTCATCCATATTCCATCGATGTATCCCCTTGAAATATCTTGAAATATTCAGCATGAACTCCCCTGCGGGATTTCCGACGGATGGCACCTACCAAATGCAGAATGCCAGCATTGAGGAAATGCTCCTGCGGGAAATGGATCAAACTTCTGGTTGAAAGAGTTTAGTACAGTCCATTCTAGCAGGTTCAAACACTATACTGAAAATAGCTGTATCGTTAAGTTCATAGAAATCTCCACGATTTACCCAGAACATGTGCTTTGGACTTTGGATATGTTTGAACATGATTTAACCAGCAAAGATCATGGATCTAGACAGGAAACACCTTCAAAGGGACCAACTGTGGTGAAACCAACTCCCATGGGCAAACATCATCCCCAATATACCAGGATATACCAGGTAGTACAACCCCCCATGGGGTGTCTTTGAGGTGACTATGGCACTGATTACAATCCTATAAGGTGGGACCCCATAAATAGCCAAGTTGCTTTAGTTCACTAGGTCAACGTTCGGGTGGCAGTTATAACTATATAGTTTTGTAGTGGCTTTATGGCAACCAACCATTTATAGCCAAATTGGCAATTTAACATAGCAGAAGGAAAATCACCACGGTTGAATAGCTAAATCATACTTTTTATCATAAATCATAAATATGCATAAATAATTTTCCATAAATATGTTAAACTGAAAGGGGACACCAAAAATCATAAATCATCCATAAATCATCCATATACCCTCTGGTAAATTGACATAGACCCGGAAAATCACCAATTTTTAGTGAAAACGAATCTTCCAACCCCCATCTGGCAGGGTCTATGTTAATTTACTCGAGGGTATAAGTTAAATAACCAGATCTGGTTGGTGGTTTCAACCCCTCTGAAAAATATGAAAGTCAGTTGGGATTATTATTCCCAATATATGGAAAAATAAAATTCATGTTCCAAACCACCAATCAGATATTATCCATTAGATACCCCAATGAATCATAGCTATAAAAGCTATATCAATAAATCATCCACAAATCATCCATAAGTTAAATAACCAGAGGGCACAGCAAAAATCAATCCTTCGGGCACTCGACTCGACCCACCTTGGCGCCGAACTGCAGCAAGGTCTTTCCCAAGGCTTTCTCGCCTGAAGCAATGGGGGGACGGAACATGGTTTTACAAACACATCCAATGGGTAATCATGGGATAATCATGGGGATATATTTATATACCTATATATATCATGGGGATAAACATCCAATGGGTGTTTCTAAACAGAAAAAAGAAAAGGCAATGGATAATCCGATGGATCATCATGGGGATATATTTATACATCTATTATCTCTATATGACATTACAATCTATCGAAGAATGGGAATCATGGTTAAGTTATGGGATTCTGTCAATCGCGAAAACACTTGGATCAAACAATTGGTATCAATTGGTACTGGTTTCAGGGAAAATCTTCACCGGAATCAGTTGGTTAATTAGTTTTCACCTCCGTTTTCACACACGGCCTATTTAGCCGATTTTACTCTCCCTTCAGAAAATCTGGCAGGCTCCGCAAACTTGAAGGGTCTGAAGCAACAAAGATGGGGAGATGACAAACCAGATTTGGTGCAACTTGTTGAAGCTCGGCTCAGAATGGTGGACCACCATGTGGGGATCGTATCTAAGAAACCATGACTTAAAGATGACACATATTTTCTGAGTCCCTTAGAACCTATATTTTTGGGCCATACCCATTCAGCGATCAAGAACAATTACTTGATTTCTTCGTGGTATATCATATAATGCTCTAATTTCATCCTCCATGCGAGCTTATTTAACATGATAAAAATGTCATACGCAAGTTTTTGCTGTTCTTCAAACCAGGTCAACGAAGCTTTGTTCTTCCTTTCCCATTTGGTGGTTGATTAAATGGCTTTCAAATTCTCTATGCGTTGCACTAAGAGGAGTACGGGTCAAATTATTCACAGAAATGGAGAGAAATGGATGATTTGAAGTCCATAAAATGATCGATTCCGCGCTCCATTGCTACCCCATCTTCCATCCCTATGGTGCTTCTTTCTGCAGTCAGTGGCTTGAACAGTGTTGAACATGCTCTAGCTCCAACACTCTGTGCTGTTCTTTGATTCGATCAACAAAAAAACCTCTCATACCAACTGAAACCCTATGTTTGCCTATACTTTTAACCAGCAGCAGATCCTTTTTGCTAATTTCACCCCCTAATATCAAAAATACACCCCAAACAAGACCCACTACTAACCCACTATATATTCATTTTAGGGGCCCACTTATGGGGAGCATTTTTGATCTTAGGCGGATACGACTATATAATTAACCAATCTAACCAACTTGAATCACCTATTACCCTCTGGTAATTTAACATAGCTATTGAAAATGGCCGTTTATAACTAGTTGATTGACCTATGAACAATGGTAAGTCCCATAAATCCACCATGTTTCCCATCATTCCACCCTTGTTCCGGGGTAAATCCCACATCCACCGCTGTGAGTTCCACCCAACATCTCCACCTTCGGACTCAAAGATCCGAATGGCTTCAGGCAGGTCGCCGTCCTGCCGAATGATTTTTGGGACACGGAATTCAGCATATTTCACATGTACTGCGTACCGGTTAGGCGATTTTGTATCTTTTAATGTCTTTTAATAGTGGATTCAGGACGAATTTGATGATCAACACAATATATGGAATTTGATCAAACTAAGATGTTGGCTACAGGCTCAAACTAATGCGGGAGAATAAAACAAATCCTCAATGATCTTCAGTTCAAACAGAACTGCACATTCACCGGCTGAACCACTAATAATCTGGTACAACTAACTTTTTTTGAAAGGGCGTGATTCGTGATCCATTCAAACCTATCAAAGCCGAGGCCAGCGTAAGAAGAAAACACCCTGATGATAAAAGTGTATTTCCACCAAACTCTGATGGTTCGATATTTTTGATACTTAAATCACCAAAAATCCCAAATATCGGATTGTTCTGCAATTTATATATAATTAACAACTGCCATATTTTATGGGTATCCCCATTTTCAGACACAGCAACATATCATATCATATCATATCATATTGTTAAACTGGTTGGTGGTATACCTACCCCTCTGAAAAAATGATGGAGTTCGTCAGTTGGGATTATGACATTCCGAACTGACTGGAAAGTCATAATCCACATGTTCCAAACCACCACCAACCAGTAAAGGTTCAATCCAAATTCTTATGGCTAAAATCCCTAGCCTTTCGCTGGTGAAGAAAAAGCATTAAAATGGTCGCTGACCGCCGGTCACACCTTGGCCGCATATTCGGCGTATTTCAGGTTGCACCTCGCTGAAGTCTCAAAATGGGCCGGTACACCAAGCGATGTGCATAAATTGATGGGATTTATTGAGGTGTTAAAGATTGTTTTAAAAAAATTGCATAGTGAGAAAGTCTTGAGTGACTCAAGCCCAAAAAATTGGAGCTACACTTAGAAAGTGGTCAGTAACATTCAGTAACCATAGTCAGTTCACTTAGTTCACCCATGGTAAGGCCACTGGCCACGAAGACCTAGATCTACCAAGGCCAGAATCTGATCCCTGGGATGACATGTCGATGGCGAAGTCACCAGGGGATTTCACATGATTCAACCAATGAAAATGGGGAAACATATTGGGAAAAAGATGGCTATACAATAAAGATAATAAAGGATGATTATATAATATCATTTTTTTTGGCGAACTAGCCACGAATCGTAAGGAGCTGATATTCCTGGTTTTGTCGGAATCAGTATAGGTTTAATATGGTTTAATACACTGAATGTGAATCAACCTTACCAAGTGCCATGAACCACCTAGGCTTGAAACATAAGGACTAGCCTCTAGCAATCTAACTGCCATGGTCAACATTAGGGATCCGAAGAATGGTTGGTGGTTGGTGGTTGAGCCTACCCCTCTGAAAAATGATGGAGTCAGTTGGGATGATGACATTTCCAATATGTGGAAAAATAATGAAACATCATCCAAATGTTCCAAACCACCAACCAGACTAGATGGTTAACACTATAGACAGATACTAAAATCTGTGGTTACACAGGGCTTATGACCTATTACTTGAGGGCATGGCAACCACCAAGTTCTCCTGCTAGGGAGGCAACCCTGGGTCCGCTGGCTTGGAAAAATTGGATTCGGAGTGATCAGCGAGCTCGAACATCTCAGCTGCTCGCTTGTAGAATTCCTGGCCACAGTCAGGTACCCTCTGGTGATGCCAAAATAGCTATTGAAAATGACCATAGAAATAGTGGATTTTCCCATTAAAAATGGTGATTTTCAATAGCTACGTTAAATTACCAGAGGGTATGTCATACAAGTCGAGTTGTCATTTCAATAGGGACAACCCCTCTGAAAAATGATGGACTTCGTCAGTTGGGATTATTATTCCCAATATATGAAAAATATGAGTTCGTCAGTTGGGGTTGTCCCTATAATCCCATATTTATTCCCAATATATGGAAAAAATGTTCCAAGCCACCAACCAGATGATGATCATCCGATAAACCAATGTAAACCATGGGGGTTGGGGGCATCCATGGGTATCCTACACAAAGGGACCTTATTGATGACAGTGGCAGCCTGATGAAATGTGCCTGGATTCAACATGAACAGGAACCTGGAAATTGCTGCAACATATGTACAGCACATGAATGACTGTGCTATACTGTGCTCACAGAAAATCCACAGTTCAAAAATTGTGGCATATGTCTTTTGATTTACAAGATCCACAAGGAACGATGTTTCCCCAGGTAACGCGATGTTTTTTTTGTGGTGTTCGGCCACTTTGCAAAAAGGACGCTTTTTTAGCGCCGAACCGGCCGAAGGGCCCCGATGGGCCTGTCCAAATCTTGTGGAACATGCTCTTTCAAAAGGAAAGCAGTCCTACCTCAAAGTCCATGTTTTTGAAAGAGCATTCAATATATCTGGTTGGTGGTTTGAACCCCTCTGAAAAATATTAGTCAATTGGGATCATTATTCCCAATATATGGAAAAAAAAAAATGTTCCAAACCACCAACCAGAATATATATACATACCATTTTCTATACATTCATTTCACTATACATACCATTTTTTTTGTTGCAGAAAAACTCCCACGTGTGTGGCTTCATTCATAGTTTCTAACCACGAGTGATCATCAGGCTACCCCCGAGCCCCCAACCCGCCATGGTTTCGATCCAGCCTTGCACTCTTTGTGTTGCAACCTTTCGGCCTGGCTCCGTGAAGGATATGGATGGATATGCGTGAAGAAACCATAGCTATTTGTAGATCTCTCGCTCTCTATATATAATATACATATCGGATGTATATGGATGTGTATATATATAATATATATATATATATATATATGGATGTATGTGGATGTATATGGATGTATATGGATGTATATATATATACATATGGATGTATGTGAAAGTATATGGATGTATATGGATGTATATGGATGTGTGTGTATATATATATGTATGGATGTATGTGGAAGTATATGGATGTATATGGATGTATATGGATGTATGTATATATATATATGGATGTATGTGGATGTGTAAGGAAGTATATGGATGTATATGGATGTATATATATATATATGTGTATGGATGTATGTGGATGTACATGGATGTATATGATTGGGCATTTCTGATGATTCTCTGTCCCTAGATGGTTGGTCCGTTGAACCCCCTAAGGGGGATGAAACGTGGCCAAAATCTTGCCGATCACATGCTGGTAGGACCTAAGTTGAATGGCTAAGATCCCAATAAGAATCCTGGACGAATAGCATCTAATACATACCCTAGGCTTAACTAACATTGAACATGCAAACCCATGGTTTCCCTATACAAAAATGATCCACAAATGGTCTTTTTTTCCACATCGAACTGTTGCTTTACCTGACCCAGGGTTGCCCGAGAAGGCCTCAAAGAGTTCCGCGATGGACAACAACAGCTTTCCCGCCTTTCACGGTGCGGAAAGGGACATCAAAAGTCGGTGGGTAATGGGATAGTCCCTTCCCCCAATCAAAACAAGTGATTACGAGATGAATCTGAAATACTGAAATCCCGGAAACTGATGTATATATTATATATAAATTGTATGTACACATAATTCTGTATTCAGTTGGGGCCCAACCCTCTGCCAGTTGTGGTTGGATGGGGTTGTCGACTACATGTTGGCCATGTCACATTTTTGAGGATTAGCATGGGACATATGATGGGTTTGCTAAACTCCTATTCTGGATCCAAACCTAGGATTTAGTTTTCGATCTTTGCTGTTGAATGCAGGAGTTTATTCATTCAAACTACGGTATATTCCCTAAAAAAATCCAGTTGGGATTATGACATTCCCATGTTTTTTGAAAAATAAACTTCATGTTCCAAACCACCAAGCAGTATCCCTATCATTCAATGGCCAAACCACCAACCAGTCCCAGTTTGATGGATCCAGTTGTTTCCACATCAAAAAGCGTCCACATCCAAGGATTGGCGCTGTCCAGGTTGCATACGCTGTTGTAGATTTCAATGAGGATCTCTCAACTAGCCTAGACCCTCGCTTCTACCCAGCAAATTACATACATGCATTCACTGTGAACCAACAAGAATTGCCAATCATTCAGGGAATTGTATGGAATTGTATGAATTTGAAAGCATGTTCACCCAATTCTACGCAGTTTCATTATACAGTCTAAACTCTACACTTGGTCATGTAGGATCATCATGGATCATCGTAGCCCCAGCATGTTCACGGCCTGCTACAGATTTAATCATGCGATTTTGATCAATTTGGGTTGAGGAGGATTTGGCCGCTCTTTTTGCATACCCAAAACATCTGATGTGAATGCAATGTCATGGAATTGACTGGGGTAGTGTGAAGGAAGGCCGGATTTCTTGAAAAGAACTGCTTCAGCGAAGCTATTGTTCCACAAGGATAAAGCATCCAAGTTGTTTCGACCATTTTTAACCCAAAATTACAGAGAGAATATCGAAAAAAGTGAATGAACGTGAATAAACTGCAAAATCCATGGGACCTTTGTGTTCAATGTTCCTGTTGCATTCGCTATGAGTTGGATCGCCATTTCCCATTACTTTGGCCGATTTCCCAGCTAGCCATGTTTTATGACACCGGAGGATACAGTAACCATCCATTCTTGGCAAACGATCATCATACGCAAGTCTTGCGTCACGTTTGATGACACCGGAAGGATCCGTAAGGTCTTTTGTTTTGGTTGGCGAATGAATCACTGGTTGGTGGTTGAGCCCTACACCTCTGAAAAATATGAATTCGTCAGTTGAGATTGTTGTTCCCAATATATGGAAAGATAATCCAAATGTTCCAAACCACCAACCAGATCATTTCTGTTGATCAAATCTTCATTTTGGTGGATGAAATCCTCATTTCTGCTGTAGCAACCCCCAAAAGGATCCGGAAAGATGCGGAATTTTCCAGGATCTCCAACTTTTGCGGCATCTTTTTGGGGGTTACTATGATTCCATCCCACTTCCAGTTGGATCCTGATGATATTCCCAGTAGATCCCCATTTACAATCATTTATAGCTCGCCAAATCCCATTCAACCAGCCATTCCCATATATTCCGCTTGGTGAAATCCTGATTTCAAGAGAATTTCCCATTTCCCAAGCATCTCCCATATATTTCCCATATATTTCCCATAGATTTCGGCATCTTTTTGGGGTCCTGGTGAACTTCCCAACGCCTGTTGGAAACGCCCAGCAGCGCTGTAGATGCCAATGGCCTGGCCGCTTCGCGGCGCTTCGCGCCAGGTTCTCATCATCCATTGGGTATTTAAAAAGCACCTAATTTTGGGGTAAACATATTAATGTAAACATGTGATGCTGACAGGATTAGTATGGATTAGTAATGATATATATATATATATAGGCACAAAATATGATGATATATATATATATATAAATATATAAATATATATATATATTTATATATATTTAATATTATTTAATTATTATATACGTATATGTACAGTCATAGTCATAGTGTCATCAAATAAATACCTAGTGATGGTCACTATCATGGTCATAGTCTTATCATGTTTTAAAATAGATGATTGTATTCCGATTTTTAATGATATATAGTAGGTAATCTTAGTCATCTTATATAGGAATTAAAAATGTACTCATATATCATAATATCATATATGATCAATGAGTTTGTTTAAGGGAACATCTTCACCGGAAACCTGCAAAACTGACTTGTTTTTTTTTCAGATGTTCCTGTTTTTTTTCCCTTATATAAACCAATTGATGCAATACAGATGTCAATATGTGTTTGCAATAATGCAAATGCCACTTATGAAATATCGACAACTATATATGCCAATACATATATAGATTTGTATATATCTACACATACACAATTAATATGTTTGCAATGTAAAAGTCATTGCAAACGTATGTACTATATATATATGTATGTGTATACGTACGTATGTCTGAGATGGTCAACGCTGTGGATGTGAATGGTCACAGGCATCAACAGTCACCAGGCGCGCACTGTACCAATGGGACCTGTGGATGTGGATTGGCAAGTCCGCTGCGGAGTGTTTGGTATGTCCATATATGTCCATTTAATTTAAGGTTTGCATCTGTAATGTTCTGTATCTAGAAGTAGATGTAGATCAGGATTTAAAAGTTATGACATGTTCCGCTTGTCTCTGGTTAATTCTCAACCCATGTAGCAGCAGTTCTCCGTGTTTTCGGTGTCCCTTGCAACAGTAGCCAACCCATAACCCCGCACCTTCTCGAATTGTTCCACTGCAGATGCAGTGGACACTTTCTTCAACACCTGACAGCTATGCAGCAAGGCTTTTTCAAGCACCAAATGACCAGTAGTGATCCAATCCAATCCCCAAAGATGTTCTCGCGTGAGTTTTTGTGCTTTACCAATTTACGAGTTCACCATATGCAAAGAAGTAGAAACGGTATCGCTTGAGCAAAATCTCTCATGTCTGGTGATCTCAACCCCCAGCATTGGATTTCTCACAGTTCCAGATGATCCTGGCTGCGGTGAAGGAGATCCTAGGCCCTGGAGATAGCACATTTGAATCAAACAGCCAGCAGCTTTTTGTAGGGCCTTTTCAACTTTTTTTCTGGCCGCAGGCAGCTTTGATATGCTTTGATATTTTTTATATCTTTTTCAGAAGTTTGGCCAACACGTTTGATCGCCTTCCTACCTTATCTTAAGAAATGCCCTTGAGTTATGTACCTACCTCACGTTGTGCCCCATGGTGCCCTTCTCCATAATATATCTGGAAAATCATACAAAAGATCCTCAACCTGAGTTTCGAGTCACCTCGCTTGATCCTGCGGCCCTTCTGCAGCTGAAGACGAGATATGCATGTGTGGAAAGATGTGGAAAGAAACACACAGCCTGATTTAAGTTTGTTTATATAACTATTGTTGGTATATCCAATTGTATCCCAACTAACTATATCCCAATATCATATAAAATTATTATCCCAATTATATCCCAATGATGGTGAAATCCAACTGGTTTCCTCCATTCTTGCCCATGGCGCAATTTCATGGGTCTTGGTCGTTTGAGGTCGCCACAAGTCATCCAAAAAACCGTCGTCTTGGGTTTGTCTCACACTTTGGAACTTTGAAATCCATTGGTACATAATGGTATATATGATAGCATTCCCAAATACAGAAAGAAAGGTGACATCCTGCTCGTTTTTTTCAAAACGACCCCTCTTGAATAAGAATGTTCAAGCATTTTCATCGCTCCACTTACAACAACGGCATTGGATCAAAAAGCCATCCTGGTGAACCTCAAAATGCCTGGTGAATGGATGTGAAAATACCCACCAAATATAGTCCATCATCGTATTTTTGTGACGCATCACCAGATCCAATTTTCATGTATTCCATCCAGATCCATCCAGTGGTCCACCATCATTTTCCCAGATTATCCTGGTTGGTGGTTGGTACGCCTAGCCCAACCTGAAAAATGATGGACAACTCGTCACTTGGGATGATTTTCCATTCCCCAATATGTGGAAAGTCATGGAAAGTCATAATCCAGCCATGTTCCAGTCACCACCAAGCAGTATCCCTATCATTCAATGGCCACAACTGAAGTTTTCTCCACAGCTCTCACTCTGAGGGCTCTGCGTTGCCAGCCTCTGAGAGGTAGTTGGCCTACCGAAAGGCGAGCAATAACGGTGGGTCAAGCCATGGCGACGACCAGGTCAAGCCACAGTCATTGGAATGTCATTGGAGTGTCGATTTTTTAGCAGTAAAAACCACAGATAATCTATATCAGATAATCAGAGTTAGCATTTATCATTTTTAGTGTTAGTCATGTAATCTGATTGATGGAATGTCTATATTTAGCATTAAGCATCCAATTGGTACAGTTACTTAAGTTAACTACTCTCTACTACTTGTACAGCCGTTTGCAGTTGTGTCAAGCCATAGAGGTGGTGCCCCAGGAATCGCGAAGTTGCTTTACCAATAGGGCTGATGGCTATGGCACAACTGGCGAACATTGGAATTAGCATAAACCAACCAAAATAACTGGCCTTCAGCCACCATAGTGCCCAGTGCGAATCTGCAACAGTTGGATCTTCCAAGTGCTAATTCAAATGAACTATAGTAAATAACTGGCCAGGCACCAGCTTGTAGATTCAGGTGGTTCCTACATTGATTCGGCACCCTCGTGATTCGGCCAAACGTTAATATTATTCACTCCTGCTACCTGTTATATAGCCTGCTTCAGAAAGCATACCTTGCTACATACCCTGATTTCCCAAATTTAGAAAATGTTGGCCCATTTTGGGGTGCTTCCCCCAACATAAACATCAAACAATACATCATCGTATCTGTGTCAAAGGTCCATCCGACAATACACAAATGGGATTCTCCAAAAACAGGGTACCCCCATATCCATCCGGATCCACTGCTTCAACATCATCTTCTATATTTAGAACATTTGCCATTTAAGAGTGTACCCATAGTGTACCCTATCTGACTTGTCACACTGGCAGCGCGTAATGTTGTTATATCGCATTATGTATATGTCATTATATGTCTATATAAATAAGATTCCCATTGTCTGGAATCAATTCGCCTATACCCTCTGGTAAACTAACATAAATACGTATGGAACATCATCATTTCTAATGGGTAAATCAACTATAAAATAGCCATTTTCAATGGCTACGTTAAATTACCAGGGGGTAATTGGTTGAAGCAAGCCTGAAAAAAATGGAGCACCACGAAAAATCACGAACCATCCCAGCAATGGATGAAATTGCTCAGTGATCCCCCATTTTTTATCATCCATGGCATGGAATGATACTGTATAAAACCATTTTATCCCCCTTGTAGCCATAAGAAAGTCATGACTTGGTTGGTTCACTCAACATAAATCCATTTGAAATCCCGTACAAACTCCAGTATTGTTGGAATCATTTCCCTAGTTACAGATCATTTTCCCCCCAGATTTCCTATTACATGCACATTAGTTCAATAAAATCACCATGTCCCAACATGTCCCAACTTTATTCCAAGATGCACTAATGGATCCCAGTTCTGCACCAATGTATTCCAATTTCCAAGTGTATTCCCATCATATTTCCCATGCAAATATATGACACATACATCTGAAACTAGTGGATATTCAGCATTGCATTTTTTTATTGGTGAGAATTCTGGACCAATGGATGGAATGGGGAAGCCTATTTTCAGACAAATCCCGACATGTTCCTACGACATGTTTCCACTTTGTTCCTGGATCCAAACCTCCGACCGAACGAGGCGGAGGCGCCTGGTCTGAAGTGGAGCCACCCTTCTCCGCGCAGTGGGCGCATTGAACGAAGCAGTCGCCAGCCTGGATGTGGGGAGGCCAAAGAAATCATCCAGATTCATGGGCCTGGCTATGGATGTGGGGCCAACAAAAATCATGCAGATCAATTGGGTTTCATGGGGGGTTCATGGGGATATTACTTGAGAACATTGGGATATAGTCGGATTTCACCAAGCTGAAAGGCTATGGGATATGGGAATCTATAATGAGGGTATCAAAGGGATATACTGGGATTCTTGATGGATGTGGAAAACCAACAATCAACATGGGATGGATGATCTCATCGATTCGTAGGAGCTGCTGGCTGGTTCACCGGAATCAGTGGCCATGTCAGGAACCCAAATTGAAGGTACCCCCACAAAATATGGCAAGTTATGGTAGAGTAGCTCCAGTTCAGGTGCCTGAAATGGCCATTGAGAATCAGTGGGTTCATGAACTCACCCCAGTCACAACCGGACTAATCCTACTTGTAACTTACCCTCTGGTAATTTAACATAACTATAGAAAATCACAACTTTTAATGGGTAAATCAACTATAAATGGTCATTTTCCATAGCTATGTTAATGTTAGTTTACCAGAGGGTATAACATCTTATAACTGGGGTCACAAGATGTTGCCACTTGCTTCAGTAACTGGGGTGGACCACCAAGTACAGTACTTTCGTTGGCTAAGTACGAAATCTCCAGGAGTTAGCATGAAAAGACCAGTTGCGATCACAAGTTATAACTAGTTGGTGGTATACCTACCCCTCCGAAAAATGATGGAGTGAAAGTCAGTTGGGATGATGACATTCCATTCCCAACCAGATGGAAAGTCATAAACATGTTCCAAACCACCAAGCAGATAATCACTTCAGGGGTCGTCTGGAAAGTACGATCATCGGATCTGTGGAGACGCTGCTCTTCAGAGATGGCAAGGGCCTCTAGGGCCTTTTGAGAGCAACGGAGCCTGAAACGATAACATCTGATAACATGCAACTTTGATCATTTACATTCATTTACTATGGCCATACTTTTGTCTCTCAAAATGGCTATATATGCTATATTTCATGGCATCCCCATGTAGGGTATCCCATGTTAAAACAACTCCTGGATTTGGCTAGCGCCTCTTGCCACATTTTGGCCATCTTGTACTGGTTGGCGGCTTGCTGATAGATTTCGATGGCCTCAATGGCTACCCCGAAATCGGTAGCTGACAAGTGGACAATGCCATTTATAATCCAATGTATCCAATGAGTTTCAGCATACATATCTACATATATAATATGTGTATATACATATCTGATCTGGGTAGACAATATGGATATGCGATCATGATATTGATACTACATGACAATTGCCCATAAAGTTATCTTCAACATGAGGATTTCCAGGTTCACGGATGATCACGTAAAAGCTACCTTGCACCTCTTCGGAGCCTTCTGGAAAACTCTCTTAAAAATGGTGGATCAACATGGACCAGCTATGAAAGCCGCCAGGCTTGGGAAGCAAAACGATTGGCCATCCCAAAATGGGCCAGTTATGGCCAGTTTCTATCAACACCAAGTTCTTGGTCACAATTTTCATGTGGAAAACACCCTCCATGCTTACCTGGTTCCGCTCGACCTTTTCAACCGAGGTCACTGTGAAGCGCCCCCGCGGCCCGCTAGCGCCTCGTCGTATTTGGGACCTCCCGTGAAGTATCCCATCAAACCACCACCTCACAGGACTGGCAGCAGCATGGGATATGAATGGTCTTTAGATGACAAAGGAACCTTACCTGGAAACCACTGGTAGTGCCCTGGTTGGTGGTTGAGCCCTGGTATACCTACCCCTCTGACAAATGATTCGGAGTCAGTTGGGATGACTATTCCATTCCCAACCAGATGGAAAGTCATAAACATGTACCAAACCACCAAGCAGTACCACATGGATCACACATGATCACAGCCTGCTTACTCCTCTTACTAGATGAACCATGGTGAAGCTACCAACTGAGTTCCTGGACTCAGAATGTATAATGTGTCACCAGAAAAAAAAAAATGGCCGGGAGTCGACGGTCAAATGGGGAAAATATGGGAAACTATGGGAACATATGGGAAAACATGGGAAAATATGGGAAACTATGGGTACATATGGGAAAAGAACAACGTTTTTGGTGTCTTTTGAAAGTCTTGAGGAACAAACCACTTGGAGTCACTTGGATTGAGGGACTTTGAAAGTATTGCCCCTCACCAACAAACACCATGGATCCAGGCTGGTTCTATGTGGATCGGTCACCGGCTGATCTCTGATGGATGTGTCCAATGGCCATGCAATTCTTTCAGGGTGAAACTGTAGCCCTGCTGATGACCAATGTCATCTACCACATCCAGTCCCCACGAAGGTTTTTGGTAATTGGGGTTATAAACCATACATACTCCTGTACTCAAACGTAGTTATGTAACATTTTTATGAACATTTGCCATCTAGTTCAATGATATACCGATGATATACCTATCAAGCGATGAATAGCTACCGTGCATTACCATAGCTACCTTGGTTGCAAAATTCTGCACCACTGGTTGGACCTCCTTTCAGCTTTGAGTCCGCCTTTTTGACCAGCCTGAGCGTGGCCAAAATGACCGGACCCGAAAATCCCGCAGGTGAGGTGCAAAGATGCAGGAAACAAGGAGGAAACCTCATGAATTCAAGACGCTAGCCAAACATGATGCGAAATCCTGCAGCATTTCCATTCGACCGAGTCTCGGAAGAGCTGATTTTCTGAGTTCAACATAGTTCAACCCATACGGAATCACTATGAGAAGATTAGAAAGAATCATTCAAGTCTCATCCTTCATAGCAATTCATAGTCATTGTTTTGGATATGTTGGGACCATCATGTCAGGACCGAAAAAAATCAGCTGAAACGACCAGCTCGAGGTGATGGCCCCTGTAGAGAACATGCTAGACTGGTTGGGGCCGGATCACCATGACCATCATCATCATCATCATCATCATCATCATCATCCCTGTTGTATAGTAATATGAAATGTAAAAAGTCATCATCATAATAGAATATAATAGATACCCTCTGGTAAACTAACATAGCTATTGAAAATGGCCATAGAAATAGTGGATTTTCCCATTAAAGATGGTGATTTTCCATAGCTATGTTGAATTACCAGAGGGTAATAAGAGCTGTCCTGAGTATTCTGAGATCAGGATGGCAACCAACTGATATGTGTAAAGTCCACCCACGTGCACCGTCCGCATTCCGGGATCGGACTCTTGTGCAGCAGCAGCCGACATTGCCTGCTTTTCACAAAATCCCGGAAATGGTCGAACGTTTACAGGAAACCCGTGGAATTAAAAGCTACGGTTTCCTGTAGATTTTCCCGAAAAAAACAATCCATTCAATGAATCGAATACACATGTTTGATATTTTTTGGCCGTATGAGAAGAAATACCCAGGAGAAACATTACAATACATCTAGATACATCATAAATCATCATAAATCGATAATAAATCGATATTTCGTAAATTAAATAACCACTAGAAGAGAAACAGGGAACGCCTACGAAGAAACTTTCGAAATGCTGACGCGATCCCCATTGCTCCACATTTCTGGCACCTTGAAGCAAAGGCCACGTCGTGGCAGGCAGCAAAAGTGGATGATTCTGTTAGAATAAAAAACTCCTGGTGGAAACTGACCCAGTAACTCAGTATGAGAAGTGCAACTCAATAATCATTGGCATGGCCAGTGCAAGTTGACGATAGAAACATCGATTTTTCGGCTTCGCTTCAAACTGTTTCTAAGAGATTTGGTGTACTTGCCGAACAAAATGCAATGAATATAGAAGACATGTAACCAATCTCCAGAAGCGTCAGAAGTGTGCAGACAATTTCCATGACACCCTGTGAACTGGACATGTTTGGATCATCTTTGTGAATTCGGCAGCCAAAAGAGTCGACAAAGATGACACAGGCAACGCCTCTGGAAATCGATTCACCAAAGCCAGGCTGGTTGGAGATTGAGTTTCACGCTCAAAATGAATTTCACATGAGATGTTGGCTTTTACATGCTACGCAGACGAATTGGCTTCGAAACATGCGAAGGAAGTGAGTTTGCCATCATGGAAGCGATGGCCCACTTGTAGATGATTTAGCCGTCAAAAAAAAGGAACATGTCCATAGCAAACTGTTAAATTATCCAAGGGTACAGGATATTTGATGATATTTGTGGACTTGAGATATAAGTCCACAGGAAAATGGCCCAAAGAAACACAATTTTTTTTCTCAGCCCTTCTTGCGCTTCTTCCGCCTCAGGTCAAGAAGACGTTGACGTTACCCAGTGATTTCATTGGCTTTGGCAGGGGTCTATCAACGAACCTAACTTCTGATATGCCGTGATATGCATGGTAATGTTTAATAGCTATATACTATACTCATCTATACTCCCTATAATAGTGTACATTTATGTGTATATATATAACTATAGATATATGTTATATATATGCATATATTATATAACATCCATTGAACATCCGGTTTTTCGTTGCACATTTTAAGGCCAACCATCTCCACATGTGACATCCGCGCCACGCCACTGGGCGACCCCGGCAGCTGCATGTAGAAGCGATCCACGCGTTTTCCCTTGGCCCAATGGGAGTCGAAGTAGCTACTAGACTTGACCTGGGATGTTGCGGCGCTACTATGGGGATTTCTAAGGGGATTTCATGGCATTTTAATGGCTGGTTGGTGGTATAACTACCCCTCTGAAAAATATGACTTCGTCAATGGGAGGGATTATCCCATGTATCCCATGTATTATGGAAAATAAAAGCTAAGTTTGAAACCACCAACTGCAGATGGGATTTGAATGGGATGAGATACCTTTTGTCTTATAATATGTAACCACTTTTTTGGTAATATGATGAATGCCTCAATCCATTGGTTGACTCCAGGCCCATCCTGGCCGCGGCGCGGAGATTCTGAGATTCTGGGCTTCCCAACGAGGTGCCCGCTGTGCTTGTTGGGCCAGCCCTGATAGAGGCTCACCTGGGTGAACATTGGGGGGTTCATTGGGTTCGTAAACCCAAAATAGCTACAGAATCTAGAGAAATGAGGTGAGTTTCTGTTGAAACACGAGCTTATCATAGGTGATCCCTGGATAACAAATCCCTGCATGAATTGGTTATGATTGATTTTTCAGGCAGGACACCATGCTGTTTTTACCCAAAAACAGAGGTAAACTTAGTAAACTGTCGCTGCTATGGCTGCAAGCTGATCAGATTGGCTATGGAAACCCGTTGATCTGCCCCTCCCACTAGTGCTGACTAGTCCCTTCCCCCAAACAATAAACATCAATTTAATGTTTACACAGTTACACATCAATACTTAGATGATCTTACATGATTAGGAAACCTTGAACTTTCATATCTTTTTCCATGGAATTTAAGGTGCCCCATTTCAAGGTTCAATGACTTACATGGGCTGGTTGCCATGGCACCCCATGCAGCGTCTCCGAAGAAGTGCCGGAGACATCTACCTCTCAGCTGTGTCGCTGTCTCAGCTCTGGAAGCGGCTGATTTTCCGTTAAGTTGTCAGAGGCTAATTGGTCATTAATTAATATCCCAGTGAAATCCCATTACATGAGTAGATACCATTATATCCCATTAAAAGATTAAAATCCCAATGGGATATATAAATATTAATAAGTTGGGATTGAAATATTAATGGAATACCAATCCATTGCTGGTTGGCACTAAACCAGTCATTGCTAATTGGCACTAATCCAGATATGAGATAACAAATATTCATCCAGTTATATCCAGTTATTGATATTTATCCACATTATCCACATGCTCTGGTTGGTGGTATACCTACCCCTCTGAAAAATATGAGTTCGTCAGTTGGGATGATGACATTCCCAATATGATGGGAAAAATAATTCAAATGCTCCAAACCACCAACCTCAATGTGAATGGACTATACTGTACTGGATAATACTATAATATGGCATATAATGGGATGTTACTGGGATACAGTGCTAATTATAATTGCATATGATGGGATGTGAATGGGATGTTTTGATGGAATATGAAAGATGAATGAAATGTTAATATATCTAGATATTATCACAATAGATATATTAATATTCCATTAATCTTTCATATTCCATACATATTACCTTTTAGTGGAATATATTCAATTACAAGAGGTATGATGATATTGTGATCTCGCATAGATCCACTTTGTTTATCTTAGCATAAGTGGTACCCACTACTATCATCAACTATCCATAGGCCATCACATGTCGCTTCTCTCCACCGAAAAATGTAGCTCCGCGGCTCTGGGCGCTGTGCCATGATTGTAAATTCGTATCAGGGCTGCATATGATCAAATACCACACGTGAATGTATTACATGATGACGTGCGCATTAAAATAATATCTAATCATGGATGTTTGATGATGTATCCATATCTCTATGTATACCATATCTATACAGATATTGATATGGCCCAAACATTGACTAATTGCCTTAAAATAACGTGTTTTTTCACCCCAAAATGATCCCAACCTTCGTGTTTGCCCCGGACCATGGTCCCCTAACTGATCCGAAAAGCCCTTGCTCCATGAGACCTGCAGTGTGGGCGTTTTAAGGGGTATCCGATTCTCAGACAACATGTGGAGAAGGAAGCCCTAGCCCATTAAAAATGGTGGATCTTTCCATAGTTATGTTGGTTTACTGGAGGGTATCCCATGAATATGCCATCTGGTTGGTGGTTTTTCGCCTACCCCTCTGGAAAATGATGGAGCGAGTTCGTCAGTTGGGATGATGACATTTCCAATATGATGGGAAAGTCATAATCCACATGTTCCAAACCACCAACCAGAAATGATTTGTGAACTGATCATTTCTGAGGTAATCCCAGTGTTTTGAACACTTGAAGCTTGTTTCGTATTGTTTTGTCTTGTGCAAGAACAACAAAAAATCCTACGAATCATGTGTCGAATGCAGTAGATGGAACAGCCACACTCAGAGTATTCAGCCTTCAGGAAACACAAAACTGGATACGTAACCGCAACAGATTCAGTGACAGATGGAATTACAGCCTGCGGACCAAGTTCGAAACAATGAGATACGACCACCGGCAGGGAGACTGGCAATACTCATGTAAATCGGATGTATGATGCTTGTCAAGCATGCCCCTTACATATCTATACATATCTTGTGATGAATAGTACCTTCACAGAAATCATGAGGACATGGCGAATGGGCTGACCGGGGAGGATAACCCACTTGAGGTGAACCACCAAGTATGATCTACCTAGGAACCTGTAGTATAGTATGGTTAACAATTGAACTGTTGGACTGCCAAATTTTAACGGCATGAAGTGTATCTGCATTTACAGCAAACATGAACCCAAGCAACGTTTATTTGGAAGCAAATGTGAAAGTTTCTGTTCCTGCTTGCATCTTCTCAGAAAATAAGCATGAAAAGCACATGGCTTCATGATATCCACATTCATCTTGGTTCTACCATGGTTCTACCTATGGCCACTACCAGTGGTAATGAACCCCAAACACGTTCTTTCCCTTTCACGTCATGCCCGTTCTGGGGCCACCGGCCACCGGCCTGGGCAACAGCCACCCAGAAAGTCTTAAATCTGGGGCAACCTTTGTTATTGACTTGTATTAGTAGTAACATGCTAAAGCCCTGTGGCCCTCCAAGTACCTGAACGAATCACCCTCGTTGAAATCGACCATTGACAAGAAACAACATGAAACAACGAGGTTTCCATGTTCTTCTTGGGAAACTTCCCAAACTCTTCACAGCTTGGTTTTCCATGGCTACCACGTGCCCGCGTGCTAAAAAAACATGTTTGCTTCATGGGGATTCCCAGACTCGTGACATCTCCCGCAATCTGACCATGATGGCCATGGCTACCGGCCCTAAGAGCCCTGCAGTTTCTGCCAAACTTCTCATGTACCTGCGATGGCGCAGCTGCCGCAATGGGGAAGCAGCGATGAAATATGGACATCAAATTCATAAGATAACACGAAAAAGAAACACATTGTAACAACATAGGGATTTCGCAAAAATCTGCTCCTAGATATTTTTTTTTCAAGAGATGGTCAGGAGATCAAGGATCAAGCTTTGGGAACAGATTCCACTGGGATTTGATCGTCATAAAACTCTTTGTCTGCGGAAGCACAAACATCGCTTAAATAGCAATCGAAAATGGCTGTTGAGACCACGCCTACAGAAAACTGCTTCCAATCGATTCATTGCAGATTGAAATATGCCACAAGGCACAGCATGAAACTCATGAAACCTGCCGGTGAGAAGGCCAGTAGGATACCACCTACCCCCTTCAGAAAGACTCCCCGATCTCTTAGGTCGGGAACCAAAAAAATACGAAAAACCTACCCTCTGGTAATTCAACAGTTGAAAAATGGCCTATGTAAATAGATCTTTACATTGATTTCCATGTGAAAAAAGTGCAAACATGTGTGAAAATAGTGAAATTTCCATCTCCGTCAGATTTCCAGAGGGTATTCACTTTAGATTCCCCAAACATCGAAAGTTTCTTGACATCCTTTTTCTTAACATAGGAGATGCGAATTCTCTGGGGAGCCTCACAGAGGTCAACTGCAATGTTTTCGGGGCCGGTGGTGTTTTCGCTTTTGCTGTTCAACATCACCAAAAAAACTGACAACTATCCAAAGACCATTATTACAGTCAAGAAACCTGAAGATTATTACTATTATTATTATCCAAAGATTGTCTTTTGGTGTCATTATTACCCTTCAGAAACCTGAAGATTATGAAATAGTCAATATCACTTTATATATCCAAAAATTGGATGTTTTAAACCTGATATGATAAAGATATATAACCTATCAGTCCAATATGATAACCTGAAGTTTGTTTAATAGTCAACCTGAATTAAAATCCAAAGACCTGAAGATCCTGATCCGAAAAAACGTTGCTCGCCTTTGGTTGTCCGAGAGAATGGTGATTCCACCAGCCTTCTCCAACACACGATGCATCCTGAGGAGTTCCAGGAAAGAACACAAGTTGTGTTCTTAAGCATCCCAAAGCAACAAACATTCAGAACATCTCCAACCAAATTCAACCATAAATATCATATACAATCATATATATTATATATACAATCATATATATTATATATACAATCATATATATTATATGCATATTTCTACTAGTTGATCCATCTTTTCTTTCGACCATGAACAACGATCATTTTGATTTTGTGGCCACCATGGTGCCAAGTTTTTACGCTTTTCAAACGTACCTGGACAAGCCAGCTCTCTGGCAATGAAGAAAATCATCACCAACTTTGTTTAACGATGTTTACTGGGACCATATTTATTTGGATCCAGAACATACATTGTATGACATACATCTCTATTTTATTCTATTCTTATAAACAATCTGTCGATATTTACTACTGCCAAGTCCCCAATAGAGTATCCCATGACATCAGAGAAACCCACCAGTCATACCGGCGCGTTTTGGTATTTCACACGACGCCGAGCCACTCCAAAAACATCTCGTTGGTCATCATGTGGAAACTGGACCTTGCTCCCGGGCCGAGGAGGCCGAGGTCTTTGGGTTTTGGTGATGTAGTTTTCCAGCTTCTGGTCATCATAGTACAGTATCATTTATGGCGTTATGGTTAACCAAATACAAGGGACAACAAACATGAACGAAATTGGAGCCATGGAAGATGACGCCCCTTTTGACAATCGCATTGTTTGAGTTCCATGTAGCTATATGGGTCACTTCGCCCTGGTACTGTGGTGACTAACATCATCGGCCATTATCCATAGCCTCAGCTCAGTTGCTGAGCAATTTCAGGCATCGAAGTGGGCCCAGCGCTACGAGGATCTACAGTGAAGGCTGTGGGCGCAGTTTCCCCCAGAACAAACAGATCCGAAAGGTGAAGATCTATGCCTGTGCATGGCCAATCTTAGATACTCACATACCCTGCCAGAAAAACAAAACATTCGAGGGGTTTAGTTGATTAGAGTTATAGCTTAATAACCCATAGGATCCATGTATGGTATATATGCTAACATTGGGGGTATATTGATGGTAAATGTTACCATATATAGCATACATGGATCCTATGGGTAATGGTTATGATTAATGAATAAAAAACAAAGACATCACCTGGCACCGGCCAAGTGGCTCTGCGGCTTCGTTTCCCGAGACGAAGGGCCTGTGATCATTGTAGCTGACCATGTGGGAAAAATAGGCTCTTTTATTGGGAGAACATAGGAAAACTGTTCTTTGGAGAAAAAATGCTTCAGTACTTTTATGGAGACGAATTCTTACCCCACCTGGTAATTTAACATAACTATGGAAAGATCCACCATAGAACTAGTGATTTTTCCCATGAAAAATGGTGGATCTTTCCATGATTCCATGGTTTTTTGTATGTTTACCAGAGGGTATTCTAGGTCCCTACTGGTCCATGTTCAGTTTCGTTTCAACCGAGGATTTTTTCGGCAGGAGATCTGAGAGTGTCCCAAACATGATTCCGTGAACTCTCCAGAAAACAAAACAAGGGATATATATATATATATATCTGGGTAAATTATAATAATTCACTAACCTGAAATAAGGTCATTTGGGGATAGTCACCCCTACTAACCATCATTCCCAGTGAGGTCGCAGTGAGGTCGTTATAATTTACCCATATATATATAATATGTATATATATAATATACATATATATATACATATTCATATATATATATATATCATACACTACATATATATATATATATATGTGTGTGTGTGTCTGTGTTCGATATTTTTTCGCTTAGTAGGTATGGGAGTCTGACTGCCTCTTGGCTTTGTTTGGGATGTGATTGCTGGTCATCATATCCCGCTGTATGCTTGTGGACATCTCAGAATGAACTATCTTTGGACATTTGCATAACCAGTTTTGGAAGTGTTGATTTTTGACTTGACTTGGCATAGCAACTTTCGGTGACTAGGACAACACATGATTGCAGTATTTGGTGCTACTGACACCTCAGTCAGATTAAAATCAGGAACGACATATCTTGATCTTCTCACATCAAGCAGATTCAACTCCAAGTGCAGCTGATCGTTCCAAGGTGGGCGAACGCCAAGCAACGGCTCTGGGAAGTTGACGAAGACGTGGGAAATGGACGCACCAGGGATCAGGCGCCTGGGACGAATGATCAAAGGCCAAGCGGGATTTTCAACTTGGGCCATTTCGGGCATGTAGAACTATTGAAAATGACCATTTATAGTTGATTTTCCCATTAAAAATGGTGATGTTCCATAGTTATGTTAGTTTACTGGAGGGTATCCCATGAATATGCCATCTGGCTGGTGGTTGAGCCTGCCCCTCTGAAAAATGATGGAGTTCGTCAGTTGGGATGATGAATTTCCCCAAATATAATTAAGGAACAATAAATTTCATGTTCCAAACCACCAACCAGCCATGAATATCCACTATCTATTGGAATCCCGATTGCTGCGTTGGTGGATATCCTGATATATCCTGATATCCCCATGAAAGTCCAATACCTGTTGGTGGCTTCACCCGAAAAATATTGGTTAATTGGGATCATCATGATCCTAGACAGAATGGACAGTATTTGAGAATAAACATGTATATAGAATTTCATATTTCAAAACACCAAGCAGTAATAGAAAAAATCATGTAGAGCATAGTAATTACATGTACCCTCTGGTTATTTAACATAGTAATAGGTAAACCATCTATAAATGGGTCATTTTCCATGGCTATGTTAAATAAGTAGAGGGTACTTCCACATCTTTCCGGACCTCATTTCCATGATGAAATCACAGTCATGGCAGCCGGGCCTGTCCCACTTGTCCCACTCAAAATTGATCATGGACACATCAGGAGGATGAAACATCGTTACGTAAATTTGACTACAATGACTACGTGCTTTGTGGTTTTGACATGTTTTGACTCATCCCTAAAAAAAACAGTTTGGTAGTCATCATTTCACATTGTGGTTGATCAGTTGAAAAACATTCAAATCAGGTGTAGCATGGCGTAGCTTCGACAAGGACCGCACAGTCATTGTCAGCCACGTATTTGTATAAACAGCCCCTAAAGTTTCTATGCAAATCTTGCACTGGAAACCACTTCCCCCCAAAAAAACCTACAGCAATTGGATTCGAATCGGAATGCCCTTTCTCTTTAGGAGGTTTGGTTCCAACAAACCATTCCAGACATTATATATACCATCTGGTTGTTTAACATAGCCATGGAAAATCACCATTTTTAATAGGTAAACCATCTATAAGTGGGTCATCTATACCATGGCTATGTAACAAATAACCAGAGGGAAAGTCAACTATACTTCATCATAATTCCTAGATCGGATGGAAAAAACACAACATTTAAGGGTCTGTCGAGAAATGGTGTACACCCACCCAAAATGGTTATGGCATTTTTTTATTCCCGAGAGCGTCTGAGCGCAGAGTTCTTCCAATAGTGGGGGTTTGCAAAACATCTTCTCAACTTCACATCCTCTCATCTTCACATCTTCTCATCTTCACATCTTCTCATCTTCGCATCTTCACATCTTCTCATCTTCACATCTTCTCATCCTCCCATCTTCTCCTCATCTTCTCATCTTCACATCTTCTCACATCTTCTCACATCTTCTCATCTTCTCACATCTTCTCACATCTTCTCACATCTTCTCACATCTTCTCACATCTTCTCACATCTTCTCATCTTTACATCTCATGTCACACCTTCTCCTCTTGCCCTCTTGCCCTCTTGCCCTCTCCTTCTTTTCTATTTCTCTCTTGAAGGCGGGAGCAGGGGCAGTGCCAACGAGACGGCACGAAACGCAACCCTTTCGCACGAAATGAGGTTCGATCGTCAAAAACTGCAGTAAAATTGCGATTTCAACTTGTCCGACGCAACCCTTTCACACGAAATGAGGTTCGATCGTCAAAAACTGCGGTAAAATTGCGATTTCAACTTGTCCGACGCAACCCTTTCGCACGAAATGAGGTTCGATCGTCAAAAACTGCGGTAAAATTGCGATTTCAACTTGTCCCGCGCAACCGTTTCACACGAAATGAGGTTCGATCGCCAAAAACTGAAGTAAAAATGCGATTTCAAGTCGTCCGGCGCAACCCTTTCGCACGAAATGAGGTTCGATCGCCAAAAACTGAGGTAAAATTGCGATTTCGTGTTTCCGGTGAACCCTTTTGCACGAAATGAGGTTCGATCGGCAAAAACTGCGGTAAAATTGCGATTTCAACTTGTCCCGCGCGACCCTTTCGCACGTCCCTTTCGCACGAAATGAGGTTGGATCGCCAAAAACTGAAGTAAAATTGCGATGTGTGTAAAAGCGTCTGTGTGTAAAAGCGTCTGTGTGTAAAAGCGTCTGTGTGTAATAGCGTCTGTGTGTAAAAGCTTCTGTGTGTAAAAGCGTCTCTGTGTAAAAGTGTTTGTGTGTAAAACTGTTTGTGTGCAAACTTTTGTGTGTAAAAGCGTCTGTGTGTAATAACGTCTGTGTGTAAAAGCTTCTGTGTGTAAAAGTGTTTGTGTGTAAAAGTGTTTGTGTGTAAAAGTCTCTGTGTGTAAAACCCTCTGTGTGTAAAAGCGTCTGTGTGTAAAAGCGTCTGTGTATGTCTGTGTGTAAAAGTCTCTGTGTGCAAAAGTGTTTGTGTGTAAAAGCGTCTGTGTGTAAAAGCTTCTGGGTGTAAACGTCTCTGTGTGTAAAAGTGTTTGCGTGTAAAAGTGTTTGTGTGTAAAAGCGTCTGTGTGTAAAAACCGTCTATGTGTAAAAGCGTCTGTGCGTAAAAGCTTCTGTGTGTAAAAGCGTCTGTGTGTAAAAGTCTCTGTGTGTAAAAGTGTTTGTGTGTAAAAGGGTCTGTGTGTAAAAGCGTCTGTGTGTAAAAGCGTCTGTGTGTAAAAGCGTCTGTGTGTAAAAGTCTCTGTGTGTAAAAACGTCTGTGTGTAAAAACTTCTGTGCGTAAAAGCGTCTGTGTGTAAAAGTCTCTGTGTGTAAAAGTGTTTGTGTGTGTGTGTAAAAGCGTCTGTGTGTAAAAGGTGCAAAAGCGTCTGTCTGTAAACAGTTCTGTGCGTGAAAAACTTTTTGAAAGATACGATGGAAAAGATACGATGCCATATAATATTGTCTTGATACTACTCTTCTCGTCTGCCTGTAATACATCTTTAATATATTGTCTTGTAATATAGTGTCGCCATACTAACAGCAGAAGAAGACTCTGCTCCTCTACGCTCTCGGGCCATCCGTCGTCTAGTAGGGATGACATGGGATAAGACTAACCTGTCTGAATGGAATGGGCACCCTATGTTCAGACAAACCCATTTAAAACCAGGCACCGGATAGCAACTGGATTGGAATGAATCCAGGCACCGGCTGACAATCCCAAGATTTCATGATGTTTTTCTGGTTGGGATATGATATATCTCATAGATACAACTGGATTGTCGGAGTTTTGACATCATAACAAATCTTACATACCCTGCGGAAACATACTACTTTAGCGAGTGAAATGATATAATTGATATCTCAAAACTGCCAAGCCACCAACTTACCATTCGGGTTGACCCGAATATATATATATATAATATAATAATATATATATATATATATTGACCAATCTCCAAAAAAACATAGAAATCCTTCGGTTGGTTGGTTCAACCCCAAATCTTTATTGCTTAAGTCCCATCAAATGACCGTGAAGAATGTCCATCCAAGTCGCTGAGTAATGTGGTAAGCCCCATGATAAACCATCCCCGATTTTGATTTATGATTGGGTATACCTGGTCTACCCACATCTAGGATGCTTTAACATTACCATACATTACCACCAAATGTTTGGTTTCAGGGTTGGTGGCATCGGGCTTCACACATTGGATGGTACCCGGAATGTTTCTTCATGACGTCATGGCCCACCTGAGCATCTCTAGGGCGTCTCCACTGAAGATGCAAAGGTTCTGCAGCTCCTGGTCGCAACCAGAAATGGATTGTTTGGACCCACAGGTGGCTGGGCATGTTTAGGACCTTACAAACCTTAAACATCTCTATAACTATCTTTTGATTGACTACACCATCCATATCATTCCATATCCATCCATCATTTTGACGGACAAACTATATTATCTAGAACCCCTTCCCACCTGATTACATCAAACATACAACAAGTGAACTAAATGATTCGATGTGGCAGCAATAGGGATTTACAACCAACAAAAAGGATTCTCACAAGCTCAATGTTCGGATGCCACCAGCGAAACTTAGCACACAGAATGAATAACAACCAATTATTTGGCATTGGGATGGCAGGGTACCAAAGAATGAGTAGGAATAGCCGCTTATTTGAACCCCAGGTGTTTTTTTATCAGCCATGATGTGGTCAAAATGTCAAATATGGTCAAATCATGTTGTCACATGTGATTTCCGCATGTGATTTCCGTGGTAGCAAAAATGAGGTCCCCCAAAAAACTCCAATGGTTCATCAACATCTTCCCTTAAAAAAAAAAAAACAGCCATTGAAACAACCATAAGGACTCCCATGTACCCTCTGGTAAACTAACATAACTATGGAAAATCACCATGTTTAATGGGAAAATCCACTATAAATGGCCATTTTCAATAGCTATGTTAAATTACCAGAGGGTATCCCCCATATCGGTTGGGTATGAAAAATCCATGAGGACGGTAGCATGAGTTCGATGTCTTGCCCATGAAAATCCTTCAGTGTCCTCCTTCAGCCTCCGGTAATCAAACATGGTAATTGAACATCCCCAAAAACAAGTCTATACAGAATTTTACATCAAGTTAGTATGGTAATTGTGTACAATGGTCATTATCAATGAACTATATAATATCATTAGGAAAAACCTAACTATATATGTATATATAGTACAACTACAACTAAATAACTGTAACATCCTATAACGATATAACTGTATTTAAAACATAATATATACGTATATATATAACACTATAGTTAACACTATAGACTATAATCTATATAATACTAAATTCTAAAACTATAACTACAACTTAGGTTCGTTTACCAGCCGCCTTCGTTTCACTGGCCACAGCCTTCGCAATGGCTCGCCGCAAGATGCTGTGGGCCTGGGCGATCCAATCCTTGCTGGGCTGAACATCAAAAACCTCCATTTGAGGTACCCTCTGGTAACTTAACATAGCTATTTTTAGTGGTTTTACTGTATATGGTTTTATGGGAAAAACATGGGAATATATATATATATATATATATGGGGATACCCTCCGGTAATTTAACATAAGATAATTTGTACCAAACCAAATTATTAGCAAACATAGTTAGCAATACCAGTTAGATATTTAGCAAATTGTTGGTAAGATATGGTAAGATAGCAAATTCACCAACAAATACCAACAATTTGCTACATATATATATATATATATAACAATCACTATATCTGGTTGGTAGTATACCTACCCCTCTGAAAAATATGAGTTCGTCAGTTGGGATCATGAAATTCCCAACTGAATGGAAAGTCATAAATTTCATGTTCCAAACCACCAGTAATATTAACCAATCCAGTCGTTTTTGATTATTATCCAATAACTGGATTGAATATTCATATTAGGGGGATGGGATATTCTTTTAAAGGAGCTCAAAAAGGCTTAATTGAATAATCCCATCCCCGAAACCATTGCTTATTAGAGGATTTACACATGTTTGGTACCATCTAGGAGGTGTTTCTTATTAGGATGGGATTAATTGAGAGAGTGTTTTTGATTACTTGTGATCCTTAATTTGACAACACATCAAATCATTTATGTGATTTGCAGGGCTTATTTGAGAGTGCAAAGCGACTAGTCACAACCCATCCTCTCTCTTTGACATTGGTCCAACCCGAATTTACCATCGGCTCAACTACAAACCGCAAACACGTTTTTTTGGGTTGCTTCTAACAAACCGCAAACAATGCAGTTGCACCGGATTTTGTTATGCCGGAAAAAAAACAACACAAACACGCAAGTGGATTTTTTTTTGGAACGTTTAATAGTTTGCAGTTATCCTGTCAATGTTCCCTTCATCCAATTCCAAGGGAGGATGGGCTTCCATCATATCCTATATTGTTATGGCCATGATATCCCAATAGTGAATGGTGAAGCCCCGTATTCTTTGTACTTGGTTAATCCCCCACATATACCTCCAAACAACATTATCATGGTGAGATTAAACTATAACCAGTATCATCCCACATTAATGATTAATAACTTAATTAATTAATGGCTAACCACTTGATTACCACTCCCTCATCATCCAATTAATGCATATTAATTCTCAAATCTCCCATTACCCTCCTGGAATCAAACATGGTTTGCTGGAACACCATCAGCAAAAAATGTTTTTTTCACACACACAAATTGGATTTCCCAGCTAACCATGTTTGACCGGATTCTATGAACCAATATTCCAGCTAACCATAGCAGCTATAGCATTACTATACCATTGATATGCCACTATACCAATCCAGAACCACACAATTGATGTTCCATTTATATACCATTAGTCATTAGTCTCCCCCAGGGCAGAAGCATTGCCCAAATACAAGGGATGAACTAGGCAAGAGGTCAACTGACCAATTGACCAATTTACCCCCCAAACGCGGCCGTGATTCAGCTGTAATAGCTTGGAACAAACTTGTTTATCTTCCAAACTATGAACAAATCAGGATTTACCCAGCCAATAATGTTCCATATTTGGTCAAAATGGAACATAAATGGAATATCAGTTGGAATATTTGGGAAATCCTGATGGATTGATAATTTTTCCATTTCATGTCCAATTAATGTTCCATTGCTTTTTCGTTAAACATAACCAAACATATCTCAATTTTCCTTGGGAAAACCCTAAGGCCATGCCCGCCCGTAGAGCCGCCCTGGCCCGATCTCTCATCAATTCCACCGCCACCTGGCAGGAAAAAATGGATGAGATGGACCAATTTCAATGGAATCCAAGATTTTGATCTGTTAGAGTTGAACATGTTTGAAAAAATGAATGCCACTTTGTTTTGATTCTGCGATATGGATATCATCTTGTTTTTTTAACCTTGACAATGAACATAAAACACATGTAACCGACCAAAGAGAGAGCAATCTGGATACTGGGAGTGTATGTGTTTTTTTCTATCGCGGCACATGGCCCTTGGATCCATGGCTTTGTCTGAACATTGGGTGCCCCAAAAAACATGAGGATGCCCCAAAAAACGGGATGATGCAATGTAAAGCCCCAGTTTTTGGATTATGAATCATCAATATTAACCAATATGAATACAGTAATCAATCCACTTATTGGAAGATGTAAACTGACTGTTTATCTGGTTGGTGGTTTCAACCTACCATCTTGAAAAATATGAATTCGTCAATGGGAAGGATGACATCCCATATATGTAATGGAAAATAACAACAATGTTCCAAACCACCAACCAGGTTTGGTTGGTTTTCCCAAATTACCATTTCTGAGAAGGACCTTTGACTTCTTCTCCACTGATGCCTCAATTCACTGAGCTTTACCCAGCTGACAACACAAGAGCAGCGCGTCTCACAAACTGTTCCACTACTGCAGGCGGACGAATTTGCCAACGGATTCATTGACTCATGATAAATGCCAGAGCTACTAATTTGGTATTCACTGAGTCAGTAGATTCATCTCTGTGCATGAATCATCAAATATTCTATCATATTATGTCTATTGTCTCATTGTAGAACAATGATGAATAAGGAATAAATAGAATACACCAATAAGCGTCAATAAATGGCATTGAAATGGCATTGATGGTATTCACTGCATTCCTTCAGCGATCCACATGGGGCATTCCTTGGGGCACAGCCCTTCCACGTCGGGGCTTTGACTCGGACACCCATGGACAGCTGATCTTCGATACCTTTTTGTCAGTCATGAAACCATCTTTATTTTCGCATCAAGTACAATTATATGTATATTATTCATATATATATAGAGTATATATAAGAAGTGTGGGTTTCTTTCAGCTTTCCCAATCATCCAAATCTAGAAACTAATTGAAATTCATTGGGACATATGTGCACCGACTTCGACTAGAAACCGCGCTATGTCGAGGTGGCCATTTTGAGCTGCAACCCGCAAGGGTGTTGCACCACAGTTAGTTGCTTGATCTTTGGCTGCACCAGCTTCGACTAGAAAGCGCACAATGTCGAGGTTGCCAGTTTCAGCTGCAACAAACAAGGGCGTTGCCCCATCGTTTGCTGCTTGATCTTTGGCTGCACTAGCTTCGACTAGAAAGCGCACAATGTCGAGGTGGCCTTCTGCAACTGCAATCATCAAGGGCGTTGCACCAGTATTAAAGTCTGCTTGATCTTTGGCTGCACCAGCTTCGACTAGAAAGCGCACAACGTCGAGGTGGCCTTCTCCAGCTGCAATCATCAAGGGCGTTGCACCATTATTAATGTCTGCTTGATCTTTGGCTGCACCAGCTTCGACTAGAAAGCGCACAATGTCGAGGTTGCCAGCTTCAGCTGCAATCATCAAGGGCGTTGCACCATTGTTGGCTGTTAGATCTTTGGCTGCACCAGCTTCGACTAGAAAGCGCACAATGTCGAGGTTGCCAGCTTCAGCTGCAATCATCAAGGGGGTTGCACCATTGTTGGCTGCTTGATCTTTGGCTGCACCAGCTTCGACTAGAAAGCGCACAATGTCGAGGTTGCCAGTTTCAGCTGCAACAAACAAGGGCGTTGCCCCATCGTTTGCTGCTTGATCTTTGGCCGCACCATGTTCGACTAAGACGCGCACAGTGTCCAGGTGATCATTGCAAGCTGCAACAAACAATGGAGTCCGCCGTCTAGCAAACTCTGGCTGATCTGTTTTGGCTCCTGCCTCCAGTAAGAGCTCTATAAGTCCAACATGTCCCAGCTCTGCAGCGTGAAACAAGGGTGTCTTGCCATCATTGCTTGCCACATTGGGATTTCGAGGGTGTTGCAGCAACTGCTCAAGAGCAACTAAGCCATTGTCTCTAGATGCAGAGATCATTTTCTGCGAAACTTCATCGTCAGTTGGCCAGAATTCCAAGACCACCAGCTGGATCTTCACTGGAACTGGATCAAGAACTTCATCATCCTGGATCTGATGGGAACCATCTTCAAGAAAGAATCGTTGCTTGAATCTGGAAATGCCAACCTTGGCTGCCAAGGCTTTCTTCACTGCCTTGGCTGTTTGGCCTTGCAGTTCATCTTCAAGGACTGTGAGAGTCTCGCCCGATGTTAGGAAACACACCTCCATCGCTACAAGCTCCAAAGTTAAGTGGACAGCGAACAAGTTTATGTTTTTCTCTTTTGATACATAGTATATAAATATACGCAACGCACATGCCAAAACTGTACATATATGTACATATATGACATATGCACACCAAACCTTTGCACTGACAATCAATTCTACACCTCATAATGCTTCATTTTTTTCTGGACGGCCTTCAACTGCAGCATGGGTCACGGGCGTGCATTCCACAAGCAACCACGTGGGTTGTGTATGGCGGGGTGTAATTCTTGGTTGATTACTGCCGCAACGATTTGATTGTTGACAATTGTTTGTGGAGAGACTTTTGGGGCAGGCAACCCCTTCATTTGTTCCTCATGGTTAAACATGTTCAATTATTCAGATCTGTGGCCCGTGTCTTTGCCATCCCCATTTGAATCATCTTGTTGCTATTGGTTTATTCAACATGGGTATGGGTCCCAATCCAAGACCCAAAAAGCAAAATAAGAAACAACTTCTCCATTTTTGGTATGAACCCGTCATTTCCTCAAATTTACTATTTGGATCTTTTTGGGGTATTGAAAGCGCACACCCACAAATACACATATTCTTTAGGTACTATGTCGAGGGGTATTACACAGCCATACCAAGGTACCAACTTATCAACCACAGTGACCTGGGCACTGCTGGTGCCGTGGTCGATGCTACATGGGGTATGGCCATTTCTTTGGGAATTCCCTTTTGTTGGTCACTATACCCTCTGGTTATTTAACATAGCCATGGAAAATGGCTCATTTATAGATGGTTTACCGTTCTTAAACATGGTGATTTTCCATGGCGAACTGTTACATAACCAGAGGGTAATTCTCCATTCATGATGTCATGGCGGGGATGACCATGCCCTTTGTTGACATTTTTTTTGATATCATAACTGCTTGGTGGTGCAACAACCATCTTGACAAATATGAAAGTCAATTGGAAGGATTATCCCATATATTATGGACAAAATGTTCCAAACCACCAACCAGATAAACTATCCCGGTAATATCCCATGAAATATGCAATATAATATCGCACAGCATATCCAATATCTTATCCTATACAATACTGAATATTCATAGTTGATTAAATCTGGTGATTATGTTAGTTTACCAGGGGGTTACCCGTTTCGATGTTTCCATGCCAGCAGTTCCCACAAGCTCTCCGAATCCATCTCCGCTTGAGCCGCCACCTGGGAATAGACATGGCTGGAAACGGGGTATCCACATAGAAATACATCATGTACTTCTATGTACTTCTATGTTCTGAAAATAGATAGTTTCCATGTTCATTAATATCTGGTTACTTCATGTTCTAGAAACTTAATCAATGGCCATTTCAGGAACCTAAATTGGACGTACCTACCATATATAAGGCCTATTTTTCAGGCCTAAATTTCACGGAATATCCCCACAAATATGGCCAAAAATATGGTACAGCACCTCCATTTTAGGATCCTGAAATTCCCATTGATGTATAGCAACCCACAAAAAGATACCCTCTGGTAAACTAACATAGTTGTCGAACATGGCCATTTTATAGTTGATTTACCCATTAAACATGGTGATTTTCCATAGTTATGTTAGTTTACCAGAGGGTAATAGATATTGATGTTAACCCACAAAAAGATCATAGGATATCATAGCATACAGTGACGATAATAGATAGTGATGTTCTATAATGTTCTGATGTTCCATCTTGTTGTGGTTTGCCATGGACATAGATCGTTTACATGTGACAAAAAGGTTAGGTGTTAGGTTTCATTTGATTTTATTTGTAGTTTCATCATCTGGAAACGGTTGATTTTCCAATGGTGAAATTACCGCAGACTACAACAATTTCAAAACCAAACAAACCCGAAAAAACAAAGGATGACACTTTGATACACTTTGTTGACATGGGGTTATAGTAGACCATCTGGAACACCACATCCATTCTTGAGGCTTGACGTTCCATGGTCACTCTCCCGCACCAGCAGCGAAATTACCAGCTATTTGGAACTCCTGGATTTTTTCCTTGCATACTCTCTATCTTTCATTGTTTTCCCGGCCATTTGGAGGTATACCCGCTTTTCGGTTTGTCCGAAAATGATGGGAACTACTCCAAAATCCACTGGACGATGATATTTAAACTGACGGTCAAAACCGACCCCCATTTCCAAAGAACAGAAGTTGGAGATGGTTATCTCAAAAGAAAAACCATGAAATACCACCCCGGTTTCACAATTTTAAAAACACATACATTGGGCTTTCAGACTCAACTCTCAAGGAAATCCTGCCACTCCCACGAATCCCAAGCCGGGCTTTCGAACCCATTCACCACTGCCAGCGCCCAGCCTCGGTCTTGAGACGAAGTGGTGCACTCGGATGAGTCAAAGTTTGGCCCAACTGGGTCTGGGTCAAAACGTCAGAAATGGTGTGAATAACTTGGGTTAAAAAAACACATGTCAACAGTAGGTTTGAGCAAAATTCCTTCATTCTTCGTGCCCCAATGTAGAATATTCTCCAAAAAATATAGGATGGTCACCGGGGTTTCAATCCATAGCCTCCCAAATTAAGCAGGGACACGCAGCCTGTGAGCAGCCAGTTTGGCTAACAGGCAGCGCTGAATCGGGATTGCGCAACTGATGTCAAATACTCTGCAGCAAGTTTAGCTTCAAGCTGGTATATCAACTGTTGTGTTCATTTTAACTATGTCTATAGTTACTACAGGTACTGTGGTAAACCCATAAATAAGCTATCCCCGATGGATGTTTATCATTGAGTACTATAGAGGGTGGCGACTCTTTTAGTTATACACCCCCAACTTGCTGCATCAGTTCCATTCCAAAGGCGGGCCCGCACCCAGTCCCCCATTAGCACCGCGGAAAATCATCACCACGTTTTGGTTGGGGAATATCCTGCTGTTGCTTTGCTTGGTGGCTTATGGATCCTGTGCATTTGAGTTGAATGAGACTAACTTGTCTTCCTGGAACACTAGCGATTCGGGGATTTACCATCACCCGTCATTGTTGCTGAAGATGGTCTGACATGTTCTGAAATTGCTTTATGTATATGGTTACTGTAATGTTAATAAAGCACTAGCAAACCCATCCCCAAGTTTGCGATTTGCATGGGTGGGAGTCCAACAATCAATTTACAGGGCTAGTTTATGAAATTCTTTTAGTAACAGTACTGTTACTTGGTTACTTGGCAGTAACAGTATATACACAAAAATAATATCAATGCTATAATTATGTAAAAGTATAAATTTGCTAGCAACCTTCATTCAGGAACTCACCCCCATCCCTGAGCGCTTTCTTCAGCTGATGTGTCACACGAGAACGTCACATCACGTCACGTCGTTCGTTGTTTGTTTTGGAGCTTTGCAGTCTGGAGATTTTTTTTTGGGAGCCAACAACAAATTAAATTATCACACATGAATATATCATCCATCTATCTTTCTCTCTCTCTTTCTGTATAAACAGTATATACATGCAATGTATATATATATACTATATATATATGTATACACTATAAAAATGTATATATACAAGAAATATAAATATATATACACTATATATATATACACTATATATACACTATATATAACTATATATATATGCTATATAATTATATATACACTATATATCTATATACTATATATACACCATATATATAATATATATACATATATATATACACTAAATATAAATAAATATATATATATATATATGAATACTAAATATACTATAAATATACTATATATATAATATAAATACTAGATATATACAATATATATATATAAAAATATATACTATGTAAATATATATATACTATATATATATACTGTATATATACTATTTATATATACTATATATGTATATACAATAAATATATCTATATATACTATATACATACTAAATATATACACACTAAATATATATATACTATATATATACTATATATACACTCTATAATAAACTATATACTTTCTATATATACTATATATATATTTGCTATATATTCACTGTATATTTACTGTATATATACTATATGTATATACTGTATATATACTAAATATATATACTGTATATATATACTATATATATGTAGTAAATATACTATGTATATATACAGTAAATACTATGTATATATATATGTAGTAAATATATATATATATATATATTGTATATACTATTTAAATATACATAAATATACTATATATAATGTATATTTTAAAATATAGTTGATATCATTTGATAATAAATACGTACTCCTTTCATGTCATCTTTTTAGAATTTAGAGGACTCATGTTTGGCCCACCGGTTCGCTGGCCGGTGATTGATCTTATAAAGGGTGACTTCGAAGTGACTTCGAGACGATGGTTGTACAGGTGACACAAACACCTGGCAAAGAGCAACATCTACCAGCTGAAATGAGATTGGGTTGTTGAAAACCAACAGCAACCAGAAATCTGCTGCTTTGAGGTCAATGGTGACTCGACCATGTCCAAATCTCATCGATAGACAACCTACAGTTGAGATCGAAACCCTTTTTTGAAAAAGTGAAGGCACCATGTCAAAAAAGAGGACACTGGACCGCACGTCCGTTGTTCTCTCTTTTGACATGGTTGACCTCCATAATTTTCTGCGCGTTCACTGTCTCGCCTGGCCATGGCTTGGAGCTCCGTCTCTTGAACATTTTGACATGGGCCACACGCACGCAGTTCAAAATATACGTCAAAACAGAGACATACATAAAATGATGTAAAATGGCTGCCTAGTTCACATCTCTCCAGCCATGCCAACAGAATATTCTGTCTTTTGCTTTTCACATGTGCGCCCCACCTGTCAAGTTCCTCCAGGCATTGCCCGTTCTTGACATTGACGTGTCACGATGTGGTCACCAAAAAAATGGTTTGTCTAAAAATCGGAAACCTCCTGATTGGTCATTTGAAATGGACATATCACAATAAACCATAATAATAAACCGTTGAATTTGGGGGTACCCAATGTTGAGACAAACTGACAACTCTTTAGCCCTAGATCCCGGAAACTCAAACATGGCAATTGGGAAATCTGCAATGGAACTTTAGATGGGAAAATCCGGATCTATAAATAGTTGATGCTGGATGTATATATATATATATATATGTATATATTGTAATGTGGCAATGCTGGATCTATAAATATTGTAAATAGCATCCCAGAAATCCACAAACTTTAGATGTAAATTCATGATTTTCCATTGCCACATTACGGGAGGGTAACAGGGTTGCTCCAAACTATCCCTCAATCATGGCCACAAGAAGGTGATTTTTTTTGGTGATTTCAGGTTGGTATTTACCAATTTCACAACCCTTGGGGCTTGGGGCCTTGCGGTGTAGCAACCAAACTACAGAGTTTACAGGTTGGGGTTTGGTGTCGACAAAGATGCTGAACGGAGAGATTTCTCGTCGAATAGTGTCTATCATCACATCCCTCTATCAATAAACCCACCTTCAGTACTGGTGCCGGGAAATGCATAGATATGAATAGATTCAATACTAAACCAAGGTTTTGGGCGGCTGTGTCTATGTGAATAGAGGTCAGTGATTGCACATGTCGGCTGTATCAACGTCAAACAAAGAAGGAGTAGACTTATAAAGACCATAGGCTTTAATTGGGATCTTCACTCACCCTGCTTTGGTGGACAAGAATCCGTGCTGTGTACAACATTGTGTACACATGTTTATGACAAAATCCAGCGTTGTTTGATTTAACGAAAACCCCAAAGATTCGTTTTTGCGCTCCATTTGAATTTATTGATTCGGTCAAGTGCGTCATCAAAGAGGGTTTCCTGGGTTTTGCCTCAGTTTAAGTATACTCACGAACTCTAAGATGATTGCACAAAAGGAGGCATACACGCTCCATACCGCCGTGATCTAAACAACAAATGCGCCACGCGCAAGGCAACACGTATCGTTTTTTGTGAGCCCCGAGCGTTTAAAGGAAGTTTCCTCAAAACCTACAGTAACATCTAAGCCAAATAAACCCCGAAAAAACACGTTTTCATAGGCACCACATTTTTGGATATGTTTGGTCCATTGGGACCATAGAATGGGGGCCTGGGCCGTAGGGAAAGGATGAATTTGGCCATCTCTCCAGCAGTAGCTGATGGGTGAAGCAACTTCTCAACTGTATCAGAGCGTATCCTGATTCCTGATGCTTGTTGGTTGATAAATGTTGATAAACCATAGTAACTAGCTCGCTATATCCGGGCAAAAAAAACAGGTGTTTGTTCGTTATTGTAGTCATTTGCACCAACTTGGCTAACGAACTCTAGCAGCACCTGGTTACGGTCACATCATGTCACAAAGAGTGGGCACGAACCATGGCCACTGGCGGTGAGCCAACCCGCATGCACAAAGAACCGCGCATGGCGAATCCGGCGAATGCCAAGGAAACTGCTGGTTCTAGTACAACTAATGATGAAACCTGTTTTAAGTTTGTTAGATACAGTTTTGTCAAAACAGATGTGTATATATAGTTGGTTTAAAAATAGGTGACCATGATTGACCATGTATATCATGAAACCAATCACCCCCCAACAGCATGGGCTCTGCCGGCCTTCCAAGCCCTTGAAGGATCGTAGCGTCGCAGCACTCTGGAGAATCTAACGGCTACGAACGCCAAAAGGCCATGGTAACCAAGATGCCTCAGGCAGGGAGTAGGAGGTCCATACAATTTCCCGATGTTTGACAGACAAATTTCATAGGATTCAAAAAATCATCCAAATGGATCCAATTGGACAGATCCTTGAAGTATGCAAATGATGTGGTGTTTTGTTCATTGCCATGCGCATGGCTAGCACACGGCAAGTGGCAAAATCTAGGCACATCAAACAAGACCATGGGTGCCTCGCCTAATTGCCTAGCCACACACCGAACAGAACAACTTTATCGACACGAAGAGGAAACTTCCCCGACTCCAGTCAAAGCTCAATTGTCAAATCTGGCATCAACCCCAGCCTATATAATCCTAAATAAATATGTATATATATATGGCAATATATGGCACCCCCCCAAAAGATAGACATCACATCCTATTAAAATCCTGGCGTATAAATCTGGTTGGTGGGTGAGCCACCCCTTTGAAAAATATTAAAGTCAGTTGGGATGATTATTCCCAAAATATGGAAAAACAAAATGCATGTTCCGATCCGCCAATCAGAAATGATCTGTCCATCTTTTGGAGGGATTCAGTCCATGGCAAATCTGTCTCATTCACCCCACATTAGCTGCTCCACCTCCAACACAAGGCTTAACCCAATGGGTGGTATAAACCATCCCAACTAGTAGGTTTATGGCATTGGGTTTCCCATAAATGTGTATATTATGTACTTCTTTTATACTTTTTGTTTTGGTCTAGGTACATTAGAGACTGAGAGGTCCAGGAGCAACGCAGAAAGGATAAAAGAACTTGCCCATGACCTGCGTGGACAAAAGAAAAACAACCAGGGACCCAACATCTTTCACTGCGGAATCAATGTTGTCTAAATTTTCAGTTAGCGATTACTTTATGTCGTCGTGTTGGTTTCATCTTTTTACCTCATATCATATCCAAACCTATTCACTAAAACCACCGACGTTTCCCAGTTGTCGAGGGGTCCACATGGCGTGGATCTTCCGATTTACCACATGAGCATCATCCTACCATCTCCTCAAGCAAACTCACGGTGAACCGCGGAATGAAATGACGTTTTTGAACTGCAAGCATTCAGGGCGATGCACCATTGGCTCCGCAAGCCTTTGATAGAAACCGTGCTACGTCGAGGTGGCCATTTTCAGCTGCAATGAACAAGGGTGTTGCACCATGGTTTGCTGCATGATCTTTGGCTGCACCAACTTCGACTAGAAACCGGACGACAGAGAGGTGGCCATATTGAGCTGCAACACACAAGGGCGTTGCACCAGTGTCTTTCGCGCGATCTTTGGCTGCACCAGCTTCAACTAGAAACCGAACAGTGTCGAGATGGCCATTTTGAGCTGCAACCAACAAGGGTGTTGAACCATCATTGGCTGCAAGATCTTTGGCTGCACCAACTTCGACTAGAAAGCGGACTATGTCAAGGTGGCCAGTTTGAGCTGCAAGCAACAAGGGTGTTGCACCATGGTTTGCTGCATGATCTTTGGCTGCACCAACTTCGACTAGAAACCGGACTATGTCAAGGTGGCTATATTGAGCTGCAACACACAAGGGCGTTGCACCAGTGTCTTTAGCGCGATCTTTGGCTGCACCAGCTTCAACTAGAAACCGCACAGTGTCGAGGTGGCCATTATGAGCTGCAACCAACAAGGGTGTTGAACCATCATTGGCTGCAAGATCTTTGGCTGCCCCAGCTTCAACTAGAAACCGGACGACATCGAGGTGGCCATTTTGAGCTGCAAGCAACAAGGATGTTGCACCATGGTTTCCTGCATGATCTTTGGCTGCACCAGCTTCAACTAGAAACTGCACAATGTCGAGGTGGCCATTATGAGCTGCAACCAACAAGGGTGTTGAACCATCATTCGCTGCAAGATCTTTGGCTGCCCCAACTTCGACTAGAAACCGGACGACATCGAGGTGGCCATGTTGAGCTGCAATTAACAAGGGCGTTGCACCATTGTTTTTCGCTTGGTCTTTGGCTGCACCAACTTCAACTAGAAACTGCACAATGTCGCGCTGTCCCTTCCCAGCAGCAACAAACAAGGGCGTTGCACCATTGTTTTTCGCTTGATCTTTGGCTGCACCCACTTCGACTAGAAAGCGCACAATGTCGAGGTGGCCATTTTGAGCTGCAACAAGCATGGGCGTTGCACAATGATGGGTTGCTTGATCTTTGGCTGCACCAGCTTCGACTAGAAACCGGACGACAGAGAGGTGGCCACATTGAGCTGCAATACACAAGGGCGTTGCACCAGTGTCTTTCGCGCGATCTTTGGCTGCACCAGCTTCGACTAGAAACCGCACAGTGTCGAGATGGCCATTTTGAGCTGCAACAAACAAGGGCGTTGCACCATCGTTGGCTGCAAGATCTTTGGCTGCCCCAGCTTCAACTAGAAACCGGACGACATCGAGGTGGCCATTTTGAGCTGCAACTAACAAGGGTGTTGCACCATCGTTGGTTGCATGATCTTTGGCTGCACCAACTTCGACTAGAAACCGGACAATGTCATGGTGGCCATTTTGAGCTGCAGCGATCAAGGGTGTCGCACCAAGGTTATTCGCTTGATCTTTGGCTGCACCATGTTCAACTAAGAGGCACACAGTGTCCAGGAGATCATTGCGAGCTGCAGCAAACAATGGAGTCCGCCCTCTGGCAAACTCTGGTTCATCTGTATTTGCTCCTGCCTCCAGTAAGAGTTCCATAAGTCGAGTATGTCCCTGCGCTGCAGCGTGAAACAAGGGCGTCTTGCCATCATTGCTTGCCTCATTGGGATTTCGTGGCTTTTGCAGCAGCTGCTCAAGAGCAACCAAGTCATTGCCTCTTGATGCAGAGATCATTTTCTGTGTTTCTTCCTCATCAGGTGGCCAGAATTCCAAGACCACAAGCTGGATCTTCAGTCTAGTCGGATCTAGAACTTCATCATCCTGCATCTCACGCAAACCATCTTCAACTTCAACAAACAGTCGTTGCTTGAATCTGGAAATGCCAAGCTTAGCCGTCAAGGCTTTCTTCACTGCCTTGGCTGTTTGGCCTTGCAATGCATCAAGGACTGCGAGGGTCTCGCCTGATGTTAGGAAACACACCTCCATTGCTAGATCCACCGAGGCGATGTGGAGATGACAACCAGTTATGACTACAAACGACTAGAACATAACTGCTTGGTGGTTGAGCCCTACCCCATTAATAGCATGGTGGATCTTTCCATAGTTATGTTGGTTTACTGGAGGGTATCCCATGAATATGCCATCTGGTTGGTGGTTGCGCCCTACCCCTCTGAAAAATGATGGACTTCGTCAGTTGGGATGATGACATTCCCAATATGATGGGAAAAACAAATCATGTTCCAAACCACCAACCAGATAAAAATGATGAATGGAACAAACTAAACACAATGTCGCAACGGACCTGCCAAAACGTGAGGTACGTGAGGTATGATATGCACACCAGACCTTCATATTAACAATGGATCTCCATAGTGTGTTTGAACGTTTCCACTTTGGACAGCCTTCAACTGCAGCACAGGTCATGCAAGCAACAGCGTGGGTTACATGGCTTATATTATATAAATGTGATGTATACTGGTTGAGAACTTTGGAACTGGCCAAACATGCAGCATCTTGATCTTTCAGCATAACTGGGCCCCCCAACAGGATCACAGTTTGAAAAGTGAAAGAACCAGGGCCACCCACCACAAACATCCTTGAACATCCTTTGAAAACACCACAAAAGATTCCAACTCCATTGGTCATCCAATTGTTTCAACAATTTTCTGGGCATTTCGAAACAACAACTTCATAGACCTCAAGTCAAACCATTTTGGCATAATTCCCTCGAGCGCATTGCCTACATAAGACTGGAAAGAAGTGAGGCTGTCCAAGAGGATCTTGGACTGTTGAAATTAAACTATGGAGCAATAACAAAACAATTGGTTTGGAGATGGTTTGACGCATGGTTTGGCCGGCGGAAACCCGGGTACCGTGCTCTTCACATCGAAATAGAGTTTGATCCACATGTGAGCCCATGACACCCATATCCATCCCGTGAAAAACTTGTTGATTAATAGGTTTCTCCCCTAGGGGCTAAATATAATCGCCAATAGACCTGATCAGCCCAATAGGCCCATAAATCATCGACAAATCATGTTCAAACCCATCTAAAATCCATAACCAAGAAATCCCGAGAAAACCCGTGATCTCCCCATGTTTTCCATCCATTTTATCCCAACCATTCAGGAGTGCCAGTTCTTCGCCACCGGATGCAGCTCGAAGCCAGGTCACGGCGGGAGCCAGGCTGTCACGGCGCCCGGCACCTTGGAGGTTTCCATAGTCATGGGGGATCCCCAAGTTGCTGGATAGTTTATTTCATGGAAAATCTTACTAAAATAGATGATTTAGGGGTACCGCCCATTTTGGGAAACCTCCATATGGTATCAATAGCCATCAAACAATAGGGAAAATGCATGAACATAATGATAACATATGATAAACATTGATAAACCAGTATTGAAATGGTTGTGTCTTACAATTGTTCTTCTATGGTTTATAGATATGATTAGGTCATATTAGGTCCTATAGGTGTATACTATGGTTTTTCCATATGGGGGTTCTTAAGTGGGGGTATCCCCAAAACCATAGATGTCAATTATGCCAATACTAAGTCACGATCCAATGACTTGGATGATTTGGGGGTACCACCATTTTAGAAACAACCCTTATTGAAATGAATTGAATGGACATATAATGTGGGAAACCCAATGCCATGAGCCTACCATTTGGGGACGGTTTGAATCCCAACCAGCAAAAACTCCGTATTCTGATAATAGGGTATGGATAATCTATGTGAACATGTTGATGGAAAGACTTTGCACAATGAACGTGGGATTATAGCAACCCCCAAATAGTAAAGTCTGGAAACTTGGAAAATATGGGGATCACAGCATCTGTAACATCTCGGAAAAATGTTCTATCTTTTTGGGATTAGCATTGGTTGCTGTGTTGGACAATAGTTAATTAATAATACCTATAAACTGGTTGGTGGTTGAGCCTCTGAAAAAAATGACCTAGTCCATGCGGATCATCATCCCATAAAATGGGGTCGCAATATGTCGGACGCAAAGCCACTTAGGAATGATTCCCCAAACGCTAACCAGTATTCCAGTGACGTCACAGTGGGGTCACAATCCAGGATCTGAGTTGTGAGCTGCTCAGGGGCGAAACTCCGGCAGTTGCAGATCCTCAGAATACAAAGCTGGAGGAATGTCGTCAGGAGACCTGCAAACCTCTGAAATCTGGAATGTAGTTCATAAAGTCAAAAGTGATCAAAAATGATCCCATTTCTGACTGTAAACCATTAGCATTCATTAGCTAGTCGCCCCAAAACTTCAAGAAACAAAGTGCGCAACCAATAAGGAACAACTCTACGAGCTATGGTGGAAATCCATGGTGGTCAACTGTGGGTTTCCTCCTTTCCGCATGACCAGAGTTGAAATAATTTGGCTGGGTACTTGCTCTGGTCATAAAAAGAGCAATGCAATACCCTCTGGTTATTTGTTACATAGCTATGGTATAGATGGCCCGTATTATTGATGGTTTACCTATTAAAAATGGTGATTTTCCATGGCTATGTTAGTCATAACCAGAGGGTAAATGCAATAAATGCTTAAAGGTTTGATCTGACATATCCATGCAGATATCGTTGCATCAGGCTACACCCAGCGGTCTACCAGCATTCATGCGATAGGCGTAGTGCCGTAATTCTTTGCTGTGGGTAGTTTGCCGATCGCAACGAACTAAGCCATACAATGTGGGATGAAAACCGAAAACTCATGTGATGATGAGATACCAAGGGCCCCTCCAACCTCGAAAACCGAACCATGGGAGCAATCCCATTCAAATCGCGTCTCGCCTGATCCTTTCTGGCCTCCACCTCTCTCCGATTCTCCGGAAATTCCGCCCCGCAAATCTCCAATTTCTATCTGAGAGTTTGATAGGTATATGAAACCCTTCATTATTTCATATGATTTCTGCTATTCAGCCTCGTTTCTAATCCCAAGTTTATTAAAAAAAAAAGCTATGGCCCCCACATAAGATAAGAACCGCCCTGCCTGCATCTGCTCCATGCACAGTCATGGCCACGCGACCACGACTCTACCGCAGCCGCTACAGACGTCCTTCTCTCATAGCTTGGAGCGCAGTGAATGTCACAGAAACCGCTGGTTCTATAAGGCCCGTTTAAAATTCTTCCTGCGATGATGTGCACGATATCCGATTGAATCTACGAGGCAGATTGCTGCGCGAGGCAGTTTCCATGCCGGATACCATCCAAAGAATAGCAGGCCTCGGGCTGTGAATCTATACCTATACCCTGCCAAAATACGGAAATATCGTACACTGGGGGATCCCCAAAATCATGGGCTTCAATAACATGGATGATTTGGGGGGGGGCATTTTAGGAAACCTTCAAATTGAAACACAATATGGTAGGGCGATATGTAGCAAGCCGCAATCGATACAACAAACACAGTTGATGGAAATTACGCCAACGAACACAATCCCTGGGACGTATGTACTTGGAAATATCAAAAAACGATAACAAAAAGAAACTTTGTCCTATACCAAAAAAACATATTTTAAAAAATACTTCAAAATTTAAAATATAACATCCATATCCAATAGCGGAGACCGTTTCAGAACTCTCGCAGCCGAGTCTTGTCTGTTCAAAAGACACAAGAAGGTTCCCAATTTGACATTTGATATTGGTAGTATCAATAAACTGCAGCCGCCAGAAAAGCTATAAACATGTGAATTAGGCTGAACATTTGATCGCGTACGTTTCCATGGTTATCCTTACCCCAGCTCATTTTTTTCCAGCTTGCCAAGCGACTCTAAACATCTCCAAAGGTCCCACATCTACCTTAATTGTCCGAATGTTTTGTAGACATGTGGTTTTGTTCCATACCTGGAGCTTCCTAACATATACTGGGATTTTTCAAAGAACACCGGAATGGTTTTCGCCGTTGGGGACATTTCGGACGTTCTTGGAATGGAACAAAAAGCGTTCGAAAAGCGCTTTGGAAGCATTCTGGTGTGGAAATAACGTTCCTTTTCGTTTGATTTTGGCAAAGTTGATCGATTCTGGCTTTGGTGTGGACATTCCCAAGAGGATCCAGGTATATGAAATATGCCGATAGCCGGGTCGCCTATGAGACGCTTCCAGTTTGTGGGCATGAAAGACTTCCCAACAGGAAAATCTCCGGGCATCAAATTGGGTTTAAGCCTAAGCTAATACAGAAAAAACATCTTAAAAACAAAAAAACATGTCACAACTATATTCCAATATAATAAATAATAAATCAATGGTCATTCAATTGTCTTATACTGCCCGCTGGGCTGGGTCTATTTGAAAGCTTCTGGCCGGTCCTGGCCCAGCCCATTTTCTCCTTTTCTTTCGGGACTTGCGAGCTCTGGGTTTCCACGCCCTTATATACTCCAGTTGCTCAGCTTATCTCAGCTTTGTAGCAACGATGGTGGCCAAAAGCGCCTGGTGGCTTTGATTGCAATCCTGGCCAATGACTTTTTGAGCATCAGCGAACATCTGTTCCGAAAGCCTCCGGGCCATGCAGGACCTCGTTTGAATTACCGGGGCCAGAACACCTGATCTCGAAAGCTCGACATGGCTTGATTGAAGTGGCAACGTGATGTTTTGGAAGAACTAAGATTAGTCGCAGTTCCATTTCATCAAATAAAATATTGCTGGGTCCGGCACTTGACACATCTTGACACCATCAAAAACGTTATTTACCCAATGAGATCTCAGGAGCACTGAAATAATATATATATTATTAATTATAGACTTATTATATCATTGTTGTATTTGTGTGTATCTCCATGCTGTGCGTTTCTTCTGTCCGCATGCCGCATATGCGCGTCAGGTTGCAGTGACTGCTAAACACGCTACAAGAGTCAATCAATTTAGACACGTCCAATCAGGTCTCATCTTTGTGTTCCTTAAACCACCAAGCAGTGACTCAAAATTGGGCTGCCAATGGACGCACCAATTTTGAAGCGTAAAAGGTTCATAAATTCCATCCCCAAAACCAGGGTTTCTGTGGGCTGTTTAGGATCCGGGGATGGGATTAAACGCCTGTGAATTGTTGGAACTTCAATCATGTTTTGCATTGGCATACAGTATATTGATTCAACTATACTGGTTCATATTAGACTATATTGATTTATACTGATTTATTGTTTATATTAGATTATATGGGTCTATTTTGTTCTATGGGATTGTAGGGGGCTAGAATGAGTCATCACGTGTTTTAATGGGTTTAATGGGATTAAAACAAAGTGTTAATGGTGTATAACTGTTTAACACGGATTGTAGTGGATTATAACAGGATTCTATGGATTTCTTTTACGCGACATACTGCAACATATTTATTGCAGACCTGACTTCAACGGGGAATCGTCGAATCTATAATTCATATATTGTGGAAATATGTGGAAATGTGGTACCAACCCAATGCATTAGTTAAATCATGAAGATTGTTTTGCCAACTGTTAAGTGTGGCTCTTCATGGTTCCTCCCCTTGTCCCAGTTCACCTTTTTTCGCCAAGCTCCAACATCTCCCTTCAGACAAAGTACTCGACCTTGGACAAGGACGCCGCTCCATTGTGGTGGAGTCCTTGTTCGTGTCATTACTCGACCACACGCAGGTTGCTGAAGCGAATCTGCAAGATTACTCTAGGGTAGACTAACATAGATGTGGAACACCCATGGAAAATAGTCTACAAATGGTTGATTTTCGACATCTATGTTAGTCTACCCTAGGGTGATCCCCCAGTGATGTCTATGTTTTGCCTGCTCCCGCGCACCACGCAACAGACCATATCCAGTGGACAATAGCGAGAATTGATGCACACAAATGCATTCAAGCATTTCGGGTATAGATTCCAAATTTGTGGCAAATCCAAAAGCTATAGAAAATTGTTTCAAGGGTTTTGCGGCCTTCTTCCAGACTTCGAACTGAACACGCGGTGCAACATGCACTAGGTCACTAGTTCCAAAAACTTTGGGATTGAACAAAATCCATGTTACAACTGCCCAAAGCAGCTGGACAGGCTTGCACAGGTTGAGAAATGGCTGACATGAAATCAGCAGAGATACTGTGGATTCTGCTATGCACAACATCAGCTTCTGGCTTCACATGAATCCCAACAGAATGAGCAACCCAATTCCACTGAAAGCTGCTAACAAAATTTCGGACCCATGGCCATTTCAAAAGCTACAAGCACATGTAGCGTACGCTTTCTATACATGCATGGCAAATCTTGATCCGTCATCAGGCCCTGCATGCAAGCAAACTAGATCAGCATCATCAAAACGACGTGGTCACCCGAGAAATCGTGGAACGGACTCGACCCGAAGCGGTCACATTCTCAAAGATCACCATCGAGTAGTGGTGGCGGAAAGCCTCTCAGGTTTGCACCAATGCTGTCATACCAGATCCACCGCACGAAATATATGACCAGCAGCAATTGAAGAGAATTATCAACTTAACGTGTCATTCAGCCCGCGTCAACACATTTGCATGAAAGAATCCCTAAGTCTTATCGATTTGGGACGGGTTTAAACTGCCAGTTTTGCATTGACATATATTGAAGGAATAACCAGCACGTGGTCCATGTTCAACCAAAAGCCTGGGATTTAAGTTGTTAGTTTCTTCAAATCCTTAGCTGTTTATTCATTTCAAGGTAATTAAATGTCAATGTAAATATATATATAGATACACATAATTATATATAATAATATATATATACACATATATATAATAATATATATATACACATATATATACACATATATAATATGCAACGATTTCTGTGATAATTCCCACTGTTTGGTCAACACCACAAAACCCATGGGCTTTTGTTGGCTGAACATGGCTGAACTGGGCTCCAAGGTGCGCCACCAAAAAACCCCGGGTTGTGAACTACTTGGGTTCGTCGGAAAATGGGAGGTACCTCAAAGCTATCTGGTTCGTGGTTTCAACCCCTCTGAAAAATATGAGTAGTTCTGATCGATTCTGAGGTTGCAAGTGACTACATGATCTTCCCGATTAGACCACTAAGAAACAGAAAATTGAACTATGTTAAACTATGATGAACCTCTGTTGCAGCCAAGGATTGGCAAAAGACATCATGGGCCACTAGCATAATTGCGGGGTTTAATCCCAAAGTGGTCAGTGGTTGGCAATACCTCAATCCACCCAATCGATTTGAAATTGAACTTGCTGCAGTTTTCTTGTTTCAACATCTGTTCAAGATCCTAGCATGATACTTAACAGACTTAACAGTTAGCAAAATAAACCCCGGGTTTGTCTTGTCTTCTTGCAAGACCCCTGATTACTTACATAGCTTCATCCAACAGCCAACATCATCATGTCACCTTCTGACCATGACAAATGTGGACACATCGCAAAAATCACTAAAGTTTGCCCATTGAAACCAACTCAACTCTGAACCAAGACCAAAACTCGTCAAGATCAAAAGGCTCAGCACAATTCCCCTGATTTGTAGATGCCCCAAATCTCATCGTTTGCTTATATATACAAATCTGCGCCAGAAATCAGGAACTTGATGTGGGTCAGAACCCGATCAGTACCTCAGCCTGGTGAACACAATATTTCATAATATGTCCATATATTTCCTTGGATGTTCATGTCCCAAGTATAGTACAGGTCTTCATGATCCCCAAATAGCGTCTTTGAACGTCCCAATTCCCTCAATTCTTTGTATCCCATCCTCACTTCAAGCTACACCCAGCCACAGAAATACCCCGCCTGCATCAGCTCAACACACCCACCGGAGCCCACCATGCGATCCCCGCACCGGAGACACCGAGACGACCGAGGCTGAAAATCAGTCAACCCTCTGGGGAACCAACTGGGGAAGTTGACAATCATTGGATGCTTCTTCTTTTGCATGGGACTGAAGACAAAATGCAGATCTATGATGATCTATGCATTTCCATGTGGTCAGACCGGGGTTTGTTTGTTCAGGTTGTTTGGAGTTTCTGCTGTTCACCACTTTGAAATGGGACATAGTTCAACATGACCAAACAAGGATCCAAGTAACATCATTCATCTCCAAATCTCCAACTGCTGTAAACACAGGGTTTTACCCCTTCTACCTACTTGGGGCTGCTATTCTGCACATTGGCTTCAACCTGCCAGGGTGTGTAGTATCTGTTGATAGCCAGTAACATGTAAAAAACTTGATCAACCGTTCTCCAACGAATGTCCCCACTTGTGTCCCTACAATCTTCCGATCAGCGCTACGGCCATCCCATTTCAAACTCTCGGCGCCATAGAAAACGATCCGTGGCTTACAAAGGCGCTTCTCAGTGGCACATCTGGGTTTTTCCTTCATGAAAATGGCTCAAAATCCTTACAAGTTCATCCGTCGCCCCTCTAATCAAATGATTTGGAAGGATTCAATCAGTAGGAATGCAACTTTCAATAAAGTTCGTTCAAAAATTCCGAATTCAATCATTGGATATTCAAAATCCCAACTCTGACTGGCTGCCCCCAGCCAAGGATTCCCAGAGCTCCCAGACTCCAGTTTCACCTTTCCGGATCCAAACCTGACGTTGCTCCACGCCGGAATCGCGGAAAAGTTGCGTAGTTTTGAAATGCCATGTCGGTGGACTTTCAATAAGCAGATGTAAATATGATCCGTGATCATCATCATCAGCATCATCATCATCATCATCATCATCGTCATCATCATCATCGTCATCGTCATCGTCATCGTCATCGTCGTCATCATCATCATCATCATCCTCATCCCTCATGAAGATATATAAATTGATGTTATTATCAGAATAAACATATTTGCCACAGCGGGTGGATGCTTTCTTGATCCCTTTATGACGATGTGTTGATGCTGTTATCAGAATCAGCATATTTGTCAAAGGGGGTGGTGGATTTGATTATCTCTTATGAAGATAAGTTGATCTTATTCCTCATGCAGTATATTTGTCAGAGGAGGTCTGAGGAGGTGGTAAAATTTGTTGATCCCTGATGAAGATAAATTGATGTGATTACCCCATTCAACATATTTGTCATGAAGGGTGGCGGATTTATAATCCCTTATGAATAAAACATATACAAGTTGATGGTATTACCCCATTCCACGTGAGCTGACGCTGGTGGTGATGATGATGAGGATGAGGATGAGGATGACGAGACCGTGGTAATGATGGTGATGATGGTGATCATCATCATCATCATCACAGTTGTATAGTAATATGAAATGTAAAACATCATCTTGATGATGATGATTATGATGATGATGATTATGATGATGATGATGATGATTGTAAGTGTGGAGCAATGTCCGAGTTGGAGGGAGCATGTTTAACCGCCATGGATTTTGCCCAAACTGGAAGAAAATTCAACTTCAGGTAGTTATTCATGTGCTTCAAATTTCAAATTGCAGTTGTTTTTCAGGAAATTTGGCAGAAACCCCAAAATAAACCCTGCGCATGTTCATTCATGATCAACAAAAAATCCACAAACCACCCAGATCGTGATCTGGGCAAATCATCAAGATCATCCTTCTACTATCCTACATTATCCATAGCTCAAGAGGAGGATGAACATCAGCAAGAACTTCACATCTTTCGTTGATTTACACCCATGCCAAGTGAATTCCCCAATGTCCAACAATCCAACGGCCACAGAGGGGATTTTTCAATCCCTTTTGGAAAGGGCGGTCGGCAGAATCAAGAACCTGTTGAGCCGGAGGTTTGACGATTGTTGATGTAAACAGATCAAATATCCTCTGGTAAACATACAAAAAACTATTGAAAATGGTGATTTATAGTGGTTATGTTAGTTTACCAGAGGGTATCATCAAACATTAAATTCTGGAACCAAAGGTTTCAACCGATTGGCTCTATGCGGCAGCAACTGGACAATGCAGAACCTGGAACTCACAGCACCATCGAGGCCAGGAATGTGGAATGTGTTCAAGGTGCCAGTGTTTGCTACTCTGACCCCTAAGTTGGATACTTAAAACACTTGACCCATAACTATCCAGTATAATGCTGTATCCAATTCTTACCTAATTTTACAATCCCCATGTTGGTTTCTCAAATCCCCCTGTTTGACTGTTAGTTTGCTAGTTAGACAAGGCCCATATCGCGGCTTTGAATTTTAGGTTTAGGACACATTTCTTGATTTTCATGCATCCTGCTGGCAAAATCCATGATTGTTCACTGGCAAAACAGTCCTTTATTGGCGGTTTCAATTCCTCCCGAATAATCTAATCTAACCATATAGTCTCATAAATGATATCACATCAATCACGATAACATTAACCACAGCAACAACGGTAGCAGCAGCAACAGCAACAACAACAACAACCACAACCAAAACCAAAACCACAACAACAACAACAACGACAACGACAACAGCAACAACAACCGCAAAAACAACCACAACCACAACCACGACCACGACAATAACATCAATAACATCAACAACAACGACAATGACGACGCCGACGACGACAACAACGACAAAAACAACGACAACGACAACCACAACAACAACAGCAGCAGCAACAACAACAACAGCAACAACGACAACGACAACGACAACGACAACAACAACGACAACAACAACAAGAACAACAAGAACAAGAACAAGAACAAGAAGAACAATAACAATAACAAGAAGAACAAGAAGAACAAAAAGAACAAGAAGAACAAGAAGAACAAGAAGAACAAGAAGAACAAGAAGAACAAGAAGAACAAGAAGAACAAGAAGAACAAGAAGAACAAGAAGAACAAGAAGAACAAGAAGAAGAAGAACAACAACAACAACATATACACATTAGGCAAGTTTGACCTTAAGCATTTTATCTGTTCCAAGCGACAAGTTCCACCAAGCAACAGCTCCTTCCACAGCAGGTGCCCAGTAGCGTCCAGGCCTGGATCGCTATGAAAACATCATGGCCTATAGCTCCTCAGTTGAATGGAAATTCATAGGATTTGCTGCAGTTTGCTCCAGGTCAGTATAGCTAAGTTGGTGAACAAAGCTCCATTTCACAGTTGGTTTCATGATAGATATATCGAACTAGTTCATGAAGTAAGATAAACCAGCAAAAATAACTTGGAGGCACCGCCATGACCGACTTGAGTTGTGCTCAAAACTCGAAACCCGTCACTCCATAGAATACCCACTGCATGGATTCTGGTATTCCCCAATACATTGAATGGTATAACCCACTGCAATTATCAGCAAACAGTGGTTTTGAAAACTGCTCACTGAAAAAAGTGGTAGCTCGCCACTTCGGGAAAAACACCCGGGTTACTAAACTGGCGACATCTAACTACTCATCATGCACTTGCTAATTGGCTTTATCCTCCAAGATCCTCGTGATGCCAGATCATGGCACTGATCACCTGCTTCCACTTGCCGGCTGCCCAGGATGATTTGGCTAGGGTCAAAGGCATCAACTGTCCCCCCGAAAGTGGCAATGATGTACCTATACTATATAGATTTGAGCACCCGGTTGACCTTCCAAACCTATCAACAAATCAGGACTTCCCCCAATTTTCCATAACATATTCCATTCAATAGGTATTCCATTCGTATTCCCCGAGGGTATCATCCCAATCTTCCGGAAAACCCTCCCTGGGAAGTCCCGCAACTTGAAAACCTCTGGCGAAGCGACTTCCTTGCCGCCAGGCCTCGTAGGAAGTTGTGTGCCATGACTGCCATGGTCAAGTTGGGATGGGGGTCATTGGTTATGGCACCATCATTAAAAGGGTTTCCTTATGGGGAAAAATCATCAAAGTCATCCTGAACTATGGGTACATCATCCAACTTCTGACGGTGGCACGTTGTTATCATCTATATATTAAATTTCTCTGGCGATAAGTGGGTGCCCCGAAAACGGGATGGTTTTGGATCCTGAGTATAGACCTGATTTCCTGGGTCTGAAATTTTCCATCATCAGTTGTTACAGTATATACTTAGTTGTGATACATGTGTGGGTTGCCTTATGCCCCTGCTCTCCGATATGTGTAGTGGCCCCGCCCAATTAAAACGAAAACACATGCCAGCAAATTCCCCACATTAAAGGGGTATACAACGGAGAAAACCACAATTATCCACAATTATCTTCTTCTCTCGTGTTTCCCACATATGTTCGCAGGCTCAAATAATGGGGCTTGGCCATTCGAAGTACCAGACTCCTTCTCGTCAGGGCCCACTGTAAAATCTAAAATCTTCGCTTCCTCTCCGTTTTCAATAGTGTCAACAGGTGTCAAGCCCCTGCATGGATCGTATACTATAGATTCATCGATCTTGCTTGATGAAACTATACGGAAACCATTGGGTTTCCCATAGGTTCCCAGTTCCTGCCGGAGAAACGTCGTTCGATTCTGGGTGCCGTCACTGAAGCGTTTCACGCCCCAGGGTTCCAGCTGGGACACCTTGCGTGTGGGATGATGGGCCCCCTCAGGCACAACGAAAAAAATGCCCAGCAATGGGGATATTATGGGGATATACATGGGATTTAATGGGGTATAGATGGAATCTAATGGATTTTACATGATTTTTATTTGGAATTCAATGGATGCTATTGGTTTTTTACTGGCGGGTTTATGGGTATATACAATGTGGCGCTCCAGTTTGGTAGCTAAGTTGGCGGAAAAAACTCTTATTTCAGTGTTGGAATTTATGCTATATATCGAACTACAGGATGGGCCCCCAAGATAGCTAAGTTACCTTACAAGTGGCTTAACTATGCTGGGTTCGTGTTTTGACTGGCCCGAAACAAATTAGGATATGCTGGCGTTTTTGTTGATTTTGGGTTATCTGCAAAACATGACCATATTCGTTGGTGTCTGCAGGAGCTTGTTTGTCACAGCAAAGCGTTGGCTTGTCCAGCGCTTCTATTAGGGCAGGGCCTTCTGACTTTGCGAGCTGCACAAAGAAGACCTAGGACCATGGACCATGGACCATATCTTTTCTCGCCAGCCACATTCACAGCTGCAAATCATAGATCCGCTTCTGCCTCCGCAGCAAACACCATGCAGCATAGCGCTACATCATGGACAAGTTGACTAACGCAAAAAAGAACGAAGAAGCTGAAGAAACAAAGAAACAAATCCAGGACAAGGCCAAGCAATCAGTTTGGGGGCCACCAGGTCAAAGAGCAGGAAGAATCGCATGGCGCCACAGCAAATGTTTCACACCTGAGGAGTTGGAAGATATTGAAGTTTTAAAGGGTAAAAGGCTGACCATTGATCAACCAATCTTTTGATTGAGGTCTAGGCTTCCAGGATGATGTTGGATTGTACCGTGGACCTTGGACCCTGAACCTTGATCCTTTAAGGCAACAGAAGAGCGTGCAGGGAACAGAAAAAAACATGTACGAACTGTGAACCTGGTATGGTTTATAGTAGATATAACTACAGTTAATGGTGGTTATAATAGTTTATAAACCATCTATAACCAACTTATAACTGGAGGGGCCCATCCTGTAGTGACTGGTGCGAAACTACAACAAACAATCAGCGGGGGGAATCATTGTAATGGCGATGGACGAGCAACGGAAACGGCCCCTCTATGGCGACTGGTTGGTTTATGCGTTGGTTCGGAATTGTGCTAAACTAGTTAGATGGGGGTATAAATCCGTTAGAAATCACTGGGCACCACAATGAACCTGATTGCTGTATCCATGGAATATATGGGTATATCAAAGCCATTCTAAACCAATCATTGCCGGAGACAATCGGACTGAGACACCAATTTTGGGGGGATCTAGTGGCGACCAGTTTTCCAGTTTTTCCATGTTTTTTCGCTGCGCAACTCTGGACGACGCTTTGGGGCCGATGGCAATCTGGATGCCGGAACTGCGCGGAACTCATTGAGAAGTCCTGGAACATGGACCACTAACTTCAACCAACCCAACGCCATAGTGACTATCCCATTCACCAACAAGTTGCTGGTTATTTTGCAATATTTTTTCATCCCAAATTGCTAGCTGCTACACCATAACGGTTTGGAGGTTGACCTGGAAAACACTCAGGTTGCCATTGCAGTCAGGTAGAAAAATTGGGTAATATACCAATGAATTTGGGACTTTTACCCATATTGATGGGTACTTGGAGGGTAGTTAATATGTAAATATATATAGTGTATTCATCACTTAACAATTTACCTCACATAAAAAAACAAGATCCACAAGTCACATGTTTCCTTTTCCCCACAAACATACATAAGCTCACACTGTCGGTGGGCCCCCCATTGATGCTGTTTGGTTTCACCCCATGAAAAAACTGTAGAACTCCATCCCCCATATTTTTCCTCCGGCGCTATACCAAATTATGTCTACCAACTTGGAAAAAACACAGTTATACCTGTTATAGCAAGTTATTTCCACCAATTGGTCATCATGTTGTACCTGTAACTTGGTATAACAGGTATAACTAGACAGTTATACCTGTTATACCATGCTAGTAACAAACAAGTCATCATGTTGTCTTCATTTGTCTTCAGCGTGTTGCCTGTTCCTAGAACTGACTGTTCCTTCGGATGACGACCCTGGGAGATATTGAACCCAGCGCACCAAGCACCAAGTTAAATGTTTTCGAACGTCTGGGACATATACAAATCGTAAAAACAACACATATATGACACATATATCATTATATATATATATGTATCACTATAAATATTAATATATATATATATATATGTATCATAGTAATAATAAAAGTAATATGCAGTAGTAATAATAACACACGCACCTGCAAACATAATGCAAACAGAATGGCAAACAACATAATTAATACCCATAATACACTGGAATTCAAATCATAACAATAAATATGACAATAACAATCATGACAATGACTATATTAATAATAAGCATAATAACTATTAATATATGATAATACTGATTGCACTGATATTAATGTTTGCAATGCCAATAATGACAACCACGATAGTCACGATAATGATGAAATTGATAGTAGTGTAAGAATAACGTTTAATTGTTTTTTCTATGTACACACATGTATATATATATGGGTAAATTATAATATTTCACCAACCTGAATTAAGGCCATTTGGGGATGATTCCCCTTACTATCTATGATTATAGTGAGGTCGCAGTGAGGTCGTTATAATTTACCCAGATATGAATATATATATATATATATTATATATAATTATTGTGTATTGTTATGTTAGAATGATAATGATAAACTTTTACATTGATTGAATATCGTCAATAAGGGTTTGATGATGTTGATGATGATGATTATTATGTTGATGAACATGATGTTGATGATGTTGATGATGATGATGATGATGCGTTGCCCGTCGTCATTGCGGGTCCGGGCAAAACCCAGGCATTTGCCGTATTATTATGTTAGAATGATATAAGAAACACTCAAACATATCTTGGGAACACTTCTTGTCACCTACCTTCCGCAAAACTGGCAATGGATCCAACTCTCTGAGAGATCCGCTGCCTGCCCAGATTGCCCCCAGCGGTGCCGTTGGGAAAATCTTCGTCAGCCGTTTGTCGAAGGGTCGACGAAGGATCGACTGTCGCCGTTTATATCTAAGAGGGTAATGGTCAAGTCATTGGTATAGAACGTATCTATTAACAATCATGATTTTAACTATCTATTAATGATACCATTATTATATTCTATTAATGATACTATTATTCTTGTATTATATTATAACAACTATCTGTTCATGATACTATATATCTATATGTAATATAACTATCTATTAACTATCATTCTATTTTATATTAACTATCTATTAACTATGATTAGATATTATGACTGTTATTTATGATACTATACAATGATTAACAATACTTAACATTATAATTTCAATGGGCATTTCAGGATCCTAAAATGGAGGGACGTTAGTACCAACTCTTTTTAATCATATTTTGTTGAGATATTCCCTGAAATTTCGGCCTTATATATGGATATATATGGTAGGTACCTCCAATTTATATAGGTTCCATTAGGTTCCTGAAATATGGCCATTGATACATTACCAATGGACTGGCGGTATTGAACCCTCCAGGACATCACTTGGATCACTCGGATTCCATCCTTTGCGACGCACGGCACCATTCCCTGCGTGTCCCGTGTCCGGTGGGGTCGTGGCTTCTGCTCGTGAGTTGCCAACACCACCCACCAGACGTGGCCCACGTGGCCCACGGGCCGACGGACTTAAATCTTTGCATGCCAGATGTGACAGAAAATCAGGTACATCAAGATACTACTTGATGATTTATCATGAAATACTGCATAACAAGCAGCTTTTGGTACAGTAGTTCCTAAAAAGTTCTTCCGCACATCAAGCATTGATTCAATCTCAACAATGTTTTCTGTCGGAGCCACGCAAAATCCGCAAAACAGGTATTTCAGACCGCAGCCATCTATAGTTGCCTATAGTTGCTGCCGGTCACGACTGTGACTTCAAACCTCCGCCTTTACCGAGGGAAATCCAACCAAAAACTTGGACCGCGAACCTCTATGAGGTTTGTGCCTCTCCACGGCTTCCGTGACATCTGCGAAATTCAAAGTTGACGTCCATTTCAGGCTGGGTTTGGTTTGGAACTATGGCAATGATTCACAGTTGATGTCTTTAGTTGGTGATTTGGAAACCCAATCATGGCTAAAAACATCTAAAAACACATCCATTCAGTTTTCACAGTGACAGCCGGCAGGAAATCAAAGAGTGAGTGTAGTTTGTAAGGCTCGGTTGTAGCCTCACGGTGGCAGGTGGCGGGTTGGAGGTGGCAGTGATGAAAATGTCGGGCTTGTCATGGCTTGTCCTCTGTGAGTAACGTGAAAGACAGTACAGTGGTACCAGTGTCTATACCCTCTGGTAATTTAACATAGCTATGGAAAATGACCATTTATAGTGGATTTTCCCATTAAAAATGGTGATTTTCCATAGCTACGTTAAATTACCAGAGAGTACTTGATACTGTACAATGGGTTTAGGGCTCTTGAACGATGACATTTTATGATCCATTCCCGTCCTCTTCACTCACGTTGATTAAAACTCATTTGGCATATCTGACTGAATCTGTGATGATACTCAGGTCCAGCTTATCGGAATCATATTCCATTACCCTCTGGTAAACATACAAAAAACTATTGAAAATGGCCATTTATAGTGGATTTACCCATTATAAAAAAATATGATTTTCCATAGTTCTTTGTATGTTTACCAGAGGGTAAAGCCCCTGTTGTTTCCAATGGCCCATTGTGGCCCATGATGATTCTTTGAAACTCACTCGATGGTCTCAAGAGGAACGAAAAACCATGGTCCGTGGGCAAGCGTTTTTTTTTTTGGCGAGCGGCTAGTAGACAGCCAGGTGTATCGCATTAACCCTACAAATCATGGTCATGTTTGGTGTAAGAATGGATGAATCAACCCGAAAACACCCATAGAATTTCCAGGATTTCAAGGTGTCCCAGCGTTGAAAAAACAAATGGCAAAAATGGTTAAAATATGTTGAGATCTACCGGGGAACCATGCTGAACTGAGTCCAACAGATATCAGTTGAACATCTCTGGGTCTGATGAGAGTGCACATGTCACACATACGCTCCAACCCATAGGATCCATGTATGCTATATATGGTAACATTTACCATCAATATACCCCCAATGTTAGCATATATACCATATTACATGGATCCTATGGGCAATGGAATATCTACCAACTTTGAGTTCAACATCGGGATATCACATCGGGACCACAACTTTGGATGATGTTGCGGAAAAAATGCTCAAGATTCCGACACATTCCGGGACCATGGAGCATACACAATCTATACTCTATGCTTACCAATATACCAATTTAGCTACTCTATAGTGTAGTTTTATTGGATGATGTGCACTATCTATACTTGCAATAAAACTATATATATATATAATTATAATATATATATATATTCAATAAAACTATACTATATGACTATATCTACAATTCCAATAGTATACTTCAATACAATATCTTACAATTCCAATAAAACTCTCAGTGCACTTTGGGGTTTCACATGGTTTCACCTAAGATCGGCCCTTCATCGCTGCCCACAAAAATTCTTCGGCCTTCCCGAAAGTGATCCACAGCCACCTGACAGGATTTGATCCCATCCTAACATGGAAAACCAGAAACCATAGCTTTATAGTGGACAAAACCACATATAAATGGGACCATAAATGGGAGTGTTTAGCTACAGTTCAAATAACCAAAGATGTTTCGTTTTCAAAGGGGACATCATCGAAATCATCGAAAATAATACCTAAACTGTTTATGAGAGTTTAGGATATCCCGTCTCGACAACAAATTCTTCTGGTTTGCGGCCCCAAGTTTGACGAATCAGTTGGGTCTGACACGGTGATCACCACCCATTTGTGCCACGGTCAAAAGATGGTATATGGATGATGTATATGGGATGTTATACCTATCCCATGCGTGCTGGTAATCCTGATATTGGCCACTTTTTTCGCTCCATATTAGTTTATTAGTCCAACATATATGGGATATGACCATACCTCAATATAGATATGGGATGATATTATGGGTACATCATGGCACTGTTTTTGGTTGCCAGCATCTAGCCAAAAATGGTCCAACTGCAGCTAAATATAGCACATATGGATGGATTATTGCCAATGGTAGGTTTCTGGCATTGGGTTTGCCAAAATATGAAAACATGATCGATATATGGCATTATGGCATTCTAGGTTATCCAAGAATCCATGGTTTCTCGGCGGGACTTCGCAAACTAAATGAACACACAGCCAATACTCAATACCATCCATACCATGCATGCCATCCAGCCGCATTTTCCTACTCTTGGCTGATTTTGGAGTACGCCCCAGCACTTTCTTCCATCGCTTTTGGACAAAAATAGTTCGATGATTTACCCATTCAACAACAATCGATGGTTTTTTTCCATGGCAAACTGTTAAATTACCAGAGGGTAAATCTCGGTATACAAATCCCCTATCCAATGTATCCAAACTCCTGAACTTCCATACCCATACGATCCATGTATGCTATATATCTGGTAACATGTACCATCAATATACCCCCAATGGTAGCATATGTATACCATACATGGATTCTATGGGATATCAAATCATACCCAGAAGACTTCCTGAGCTCCTTGGATCAGGGATAAGCCCACCAGGTTTCCCCACAGCCAGGTCCGGTCCGTAGGTGGGACACCGGGAGAGCTTCAGCACCAACTGAGGGTGGGATGGCTTCAACCTCCCTTCAGTTGGTCGTGTTGACCCCCGTTCACTTTTGTTGGATCCCCCCCAAAATCCTGTTAACCAAGTTCTAATCATTGGATTGGTTTAAGGGAAAATCTACAGGAAACCATGGTTTTTACCATCAAATATAGGGCTTTCCTGTAAATTTTCCCATCATCCAATTCTATGTTTTAAGTTAGCTATCTACGGGACCCTCACCCTGTTTTTGTGATTAGTTATGAGTTGGTTGAAAATGGATCACCATGGGGTACTTTCCGTTTGCCTAACTGTTTGACATTTCTTAAATACAAATACCATCTGGTGATTTAACATAGCCATGGAAAATCACCATGTTTAAGAACGGTAAACCATCTATTTCGATTAGGGCCATCGAAAAACCATGGCTATGTAACAGTCATAACCAGAGGGTAGATACAAAATGATACAAATAGTGCCCTTTGCTGGGTCATGGGATTCCCATTGTGAAGCCATAGAATCGTTAAACAATCCCAAGTCATCTGTATACTATACCCTCTGGTGAACTAACATAGCAATTGAAAATGGCCATTTATAGTGGATTTTCCCATTGAAAATGGTGATTTTCCATTGCTATGTTAGTTCACCAGAGGGTAATGAAGGAATGTCAAACGCAAATCAATACAGTAACTGGGGGTAAGCATCAGAAAGCACAAGATTGCTCGCAAAAACATTCCGCGGATGGATTTAAATGGGCTATGACCCACAAAGAAATCATCAGCTAACCAACGAACCATGGTCTATGTACATTGTTTTTCTTGCCAAAATTAACCCCCAATCAATTAGACTCAGACAACCTGTAGGATTGATAGCGGGATTGACACTAGCCGCGTTCAGTACGGCCAAACACTGCATCACCTTGTGGGTTACGTAACCCAACCCGAGTCATTGATCGTCCTTGGTCAATGCCAAAAACAGTAGAGTGGCATGTGCCAAAAATACCCTGGAAGACAAAAACATACAACATATCATGTGGTAAACAACTCTAAGAAACTATCCCAATGTTGTACCATAAATGGGTGGCAAAAACAAGACATAAAAGGTACACGGTATACATTTATTGATGGTGTCTTTAGTTGCATTGGGTTTATCACAGGCCTGACTCAAGCGCTGGACGTCAGTCTTATCGGTCTTGTTCCCCATGCCGCCCAAATCGATGAAGGTCACATGTTGCGTCTCCTGCACCGCTTGATGCTGTCCCCATGCAAAACTGAAACCGGTTACAAGCTCACCCAGTAGCCACTGGTTGATGAGGAATGACTTTTGGAACCGCTTCTTGAACTGGGTCAGAAAGGTCAGAATCTACAGGACTCCTCAACATACACTTTTTTCAGGAAGGAGATGGAATATCAGTGATTAAGTCAGGTTCTCACAGTACTTGGGGTATCAAGAGATTTGTCAATAGATTCAGAGTTTGTGGATCTTAGATGTTTTTTTCCTAAATGGTGGTTTCAACCCTCTGAAAAATATTAGTAAGTTGGGATTATTATTCCCAATTAAATATATGGAAATGGAAAAGTAAAAAATGTTCCAACCCATCAACCAGTTTCCATAGAGTATTTTGACAGAGTGGAAGGCCTCCCAATCACAAGGTGTTCAGTGATCATCAACTTCTTGAGGTACCCGTCAAGTCACAAACCCTACAAGGTGCCACGTTTTTATGCTGTAAAACTCATCAAAATAAATAAATAAATGTTCATCATCCCTTCTGTCAGTTGTTGTTTATCATCAAAAACAATCAAAAACAATCATAATACACGGTTTTAACCGATCAATGTTGCTTTTGGCCACTTGTTATAGTGACATTTTTGGACATGTGAGATCTCCCGAAAAGTGCTATAGCTGGACTTCTGAGATCTCCCGAGCCAAGCCGAATGGTATCGTCAATGGTTTCGGTCATCCTCGTCATAGAGGATGTTCTGGGTTCCAGCATCATTGTGCTGCCTTCCGCCATACCGCCTCGAGAGTCGCGGAGGCAAAAGTGAAAAAAGGGAAGTGACACCGGAAGATGTACCACTTCGAATCTACAAAAATGATGTAATTCCAACAGATCCATAAAAGATCCCTGAAATGATACTTCAGCAGTTGTAGATTGGCGGACCTCGAGTTCAGGGCAGAATTCACATCAAAACTTGGAAGAACCTCCATTCCCCATAGGATCCATGGTGCAGGTATATATGCTAACATAAAGGGGGTATATTGATGGGATCCATGGCACACCATATATAGCAGCACCGTTAGGATCCGTCAGGGCTTCGGCCGATCATCGAACCACTGAGATGCTAAGAATGCTAAGATGTCACGCTCCTCACCTGTGAAACTGGGCCAAACATTCACCGACTTTCGCAAAGATTTTCATGATATCTCCCTTCCGGTTGCTCCTGCCCAGGTGACCCAGGTGACCCAGGTGGCTGTGTCGGGTATGATGGGTATGGCGTATACGGTCGGGAACATCGCAAAAAAACTGCAAATAGCAATGTTTAGAGAAAGAATCACTATAGTAAGCAGTGAATTTAGTGGTACCGATCCAATTACTTGGAATTGGTCAGTCACAAACATTTCGATGGCCAGGTAAACCAAAATCCAAAAAAACTCGAGGAAATGACATGGTCAAACAAGAAAAGTCATTTGGAAACAACCCCCAGCCCAGGACTTCAGAGTTTTGATCTACTATCTATATCATGAACTATGAAAATACCTGGTTTGTCTGAAAATAGGGTACCCCCCACCTCCCGTGGTTGATTTTTCCCGAAAATTCCATGGAAATGGTGGGAATAGACCATTTTATCCATTTTCAGGCCCATCTATATGGCAGTGTGTCAAAACCGTGTACCCCTGGTGAACATCAAAATAGCTGGTAAATGCATGTTCATCCCCCTAAAAATGGTATTAATAGGTATTGATCCATACCCATCTAAACCATCTTGTTGCGGCATCGAGCTTGGAGCTCCTCCACTTTTCGGAGATGAGATGATCCAAAGATTTTCCAGGCGCCTTTCGCATGACAAACAAATCCTCGTTCGCGCGCCGAAGTCACGGGCTGTCTTTTAGTTGCTGGGAGTCCCCAAGGGTCCCATATGGTCCCATAGTGATTGGGGACACCTTTTTTACCTTTAGGCATACTGCAGAGTCTCTGCTCGGTGCATGCTGAGACGAGTAGAAACCGACCCTGTACTACAAACCGTAATAGTCCGGTTGGACCAGGTCTGTCTCAAAATCCAGTCGGTTCAACTCCAATAAAGAAGGGGCCAGTGGTTCCACCACAGGCAATGCATCGGCCAGCAAAAGTGCATGATGTACAATGGCGTCGGCCATCACTGCATTCAATTGCGGCGGATACACCTTTGCAATAGCTGTTCTGAATTTGCCACTCTCATCTCGGCCTTGAAGACTGGGATGAAAATGTTGGGGATGAGCGCATCCTCCTTGTCGACCAAGTGTGCGAACATGGCGCGAAAAAACACCAAGGCGCAAGAGGGCCAGGGTAGTAGGCTTCCGCGCTTCGCACCCAAGGCAACACTGGTCGAAAGTGCAGATCTCAACGCACTGCAGGCGCCGCAGCCATCTGATAGGCCAAATCGACCAGATGCTGCATGGCCTGTGGCGGAGTGCCCACACGGGGTAGGCCGGATGTTCGATGAAGCCGCATCCACCGATCTTGGCACACAAGTAGAGCATCTTCACGATGAACAACACCAAATGAGTGCCGATTTCGACTTGCTGCCAATGCTTTTGCGAAAGAGCTGGGAGTCCATACGGATGGTCGTAGTCACGCAATGGGCACGGTCCATCAGGAAGCAGCCGAGCCGCACTCCACGTTTCGCAAGGTGGACCGCCTCCGAGGCCAAAAACCGCGCCACTCAGAACCTGCTTCTCCCACCAAGCGACTCTATGAGCTCCAGCGAGGTCACCTTGGTCCGCCTGAAGGCAGTAGTCGACACTGATGCAAAAGATCTGTAGCGCTCCTTGAACTTGGTGGGCCTCGATGTTCCATTGCAGATCCCCGGGTCTTCTGTATCCGGAAAACACGTGAATAAAACACAGTGTCCGAATATGAAGTGCCGCATGAAGCCGCGCCAAACCACCAGGAGCAAAAACACCACAGCGTCCCGCCAGATCTCCTGCAGGGGACTGGTAGACAAAGGCAATCTCATTCGACTCCTGCGTCTCCTTCACAGCTTCAACCTCATTGCTCATACAAGCACCAGAGAGAGCTTCAACCGCAGAAAGATCACCTTGTCCAACTCGAAGAGTCCATCGCCTGTACATATCTTGTGAATCCTGTGTCGCTGGTGCAGGAAGGCCAGGACCATGGGCGCGGAGCACAGGATGCAGCGCTTTGGTGGGACCCCATCCTTGGCGCTTCAAGTCATGGGCGAACATTCGATCCTCCGCCTCCTTCGCTTGCATGACTTCGAGGGCTAGAGGAGGAAAGCAGGCCCGAAGTCGGCTGAAGCATTCTTCTGCAGTCCGAAGGTGTGCACAGAGGCGCGCTCGACTGTGAAAATCTCGACAACAGTTCGCGCACATTCCATCTGCTGCGAAATGTTTGACCAGAGTTTTGTAACCATGGACTTTGCTCGCATGCATAGCCAATGCCCGCTTTGACTGAAAAGACTCTTCGCAGAGATCACACCGCCAGCAGGTCACCGGAGCATCCACAACAGACGGAATGTCAATGCCATCCGCCTGCATCGTAGATATAAAGGAAGCCTTCCAGACCTCGACAAAGGCATACTGGCGCCGAAATTGGCGACAAGAGTTGACGGCACTTCGAACACGTCCCTTCCAACGTTCATCAATGGTGACAAAAGTAACCCAGTCAACCAGCGAAGAGTCCTGCGTAAGTCCACAACGAGCTCCGTAGAACGTAGAGAACCACCGAAAGGACTGTCGCAAAGAAGACAACCATGAGCATGGGGTAGAGGCCGAAGCATGCACCAAATGCCACAAGAGGGGTGGGGCACCAACAATCCAGCGTCGGAAATAACGCAAGCGCGCTGCATGAAGAGCATCACAAGGTGTAATGAGTCCAGCAAGGCCACACAAGGTATCGATATCAAACTGAAATGGTGGTAACCCACGAAGCTCGCAGCGAACAAAGGGATAGACCATGTGGCGAATTCCATTCGCCCATTTGGATATCTCATCATCAGAAAGCGACGACCAAATGTGTGCATTGTAGAGCAAACGCGACATCACCAAAGAGTCAAAGAGCTGACGCTTGGTGTGCGCATTGATCTGGCAGCGGCGAAACACTGGACGCACCAAGGGGCCCCATGCTTTGCGTGCTTCAGTGAGGCGTGCACGAGCATCACGAATAGAAGCAGCGTTGTTCTGTAACCAGGTTCCAAGGTGCTTATAGCCCAGGGTACAATGAAGGCGGATCAGATCATCTTCAACAGCCACGGCCAAAATATCGCCCTGAGCAGCAATCTTCTCGCGGAACAACCTGGAACCCGCTCCTCTCCAGTGTACCATGAGCTCGGTTTTGCCAATCTCAAAGTTGAGGGCTAACCCCCGCTTGCGAGCTTCAATGACAATGGCCTTCAAGGCCGTGCTGGCTAACATCTCCAGCATTTCATTGTTCGGTGCTCGCATGGCAACGGCACAGTCATCGACGAAGGCAATCTCAAACCAAGCAAAAGCAGCGGGGGCATGCAGTCCATCAAACGAAGTGATCGTACCTGCTTGACCTTCCCATGTAGCCTCTGTGCAGTTGGCAATTCTGTCGGTCACCTTGCGTAAAATGACTGCCATCGCCAAATTGAAGAAAGCATCACCCACTGGGTCGCCAGGTCGTGTCCCTTGAGTCGTAAGGACAAATGCATTGACCCCGTCAACATGAAAATGAGTGCGTTCCAGAAGAACTTTGAGCAAGGCCAGTGCATGAGCCGAAATACCTGAGACAGCCACGTCCTCACCCGCAGTCTCCATCAACTGCGCCACATGATCGGGTGTGATGCCCATCTTGTACATGGCGTGCAAATAAGGAGCAGCATCCGGTGCTTCTTCAAACAAGCCTTGACGAACAACAGAATAGAACGCGGCTTTCATATCAACGAACAAAATACCAGCAGGAATCTTGCGGTGGGTGGCGTGCTCCAAGTGGGCTTGAAGGCAGTGATGTGCAAGATCTGCCGCCATCTGCTTTCGTCCACCGAACTGCAGATGCGTCAAAGCATCTGACCACGCATCCAAGAGGTGCTTACGCAAACTGGCATGATATATCTTCGTAGTGTAATTTGAGATGAAGATGGAGCGGTATGCCTGCGGATCCGAACGACAAAGCTTCCCCTTGTATAACGGTATCAATTTGCCACCGCGCCAAGAGAGCGGCTCCGATCCTCTCAAAGCAATCTTCGTAGTAATGGTGGCGAGTTGCTGAGCAACGACTGCCCCACCTGCTTTCAACAAGTCAGTTGGTATTGCATTTGGTCCTGGAGCTCGCCCACGCTTGAGTTTTTTGATCTGCGTCTGCAACTCATAAAGAGTGGGGATGGCCGCCTTGTCAAGCTTGGCAGGATCAAGGCCAAGACCTCCATGATGAAGATGTTGAAGTGCATCTGGCGACAGGATATGACCAGCCTCCACGGCCGCAAACTGTTTCAACCAGTGCATCTGCTGATCCTCATATGTCTGCAATGGAGCCTGGCCTGGCGGGCACAACTGAGGCAGTGATTTGCCACCAGAAGCCTTGTGACCAGGACGTCCTCCAAGGCGGACAAGGAGTTTGTAGACATATTTGTAGTTGTGAATGTCACCTTGGTCGGCCAATTGCTGAACCAAGTGTTCATAGAAATCTTGTTGGTCTTTACACACGCGCTGGTGAATCTCCTTCTCGATCTCCTTCAAATGCTTCTTAATGTCATCGTCTTGCATCAATTGCATGCTTCGTCCATAGTCCAGCACTGAGCGCTTGAGTGCAATCAAATTGCGGGTGGGTTCAGTCAGGCGTGGACGAGATCGCTCAGTTGTGGAAGAGGTAAAAAATTGCTGGGCCAGCTGTAAGATGTTGGCTTCCCAAACCGCAGCATGGGTGTCTACATCGGCCGACCATTGGGGCATTGGCAAAGTCTTTAGAGCCTCTTGAAACTGGCGACAACGCTCAGGATCCTGCATCGCAGCAAAGTCCCATCGGATCTGCGGTCGTCCAGCAAGCGCATGAAACCATCCACAACAGTGCAACGAGACTGGTAAATGATCTTCGTGAGAAAAACCAGAGTCATGATCTTGCGCGACGTATGACTGGCGGGCCATCTCGAATGCCTGTTTGGAACACAAGACATAATCAATGCGATGGTCTGTGCCACGTGGGTGTTTCCATGTGGAAGCAGGTCCAACGTGGCACCATGAAAATGTAGTCGGAGCAAACATGTCCAAAAGGATCAGTGCTTCTTCAGCAATACTGGCTTGTGGTGAATCATGCTGATGTCCATGGTCCCCAAAATGATCATTGGGAGTCATACCAAGGTCAGCGTTCAAATCAGCCATGATCCATGTCAGAGGTGCTAGTTTGAGATTTTGGAGGAGCTGAACTGTTTCATTCCACCACTTTTGCACTGCCTCCAGGGTACCATCAGGTGCTGCTGACCGACAAGGTGCATGCAATACAACAAAGGAGATTGCCAGGTCATTCTTTGTGAGGTTGACCACAAGCCGTCTGGGGTCAGCCAGAGGGACCGAGGCTTGCATTTGATCAAATGTCAAAGGGCCGTGAGTTTGCAGGGTGATCCAAGGAATCTCTCGATGCAACCACAGCTCACAACCATGATGCGGGCATTTCTCTGCCGTTGCCGCTCCGGAGGAAAAGGTGCGATAATGCTCAAGCAAGGCACGTCCTGCAGGTCGGCGGGTCTCCTGCAGTCCAACAACTGCAACTTGCTGCTGATGCCATTGTGCCGCTAGACGCACAGCGCGGGAACTTCGCAAAACCTGCTGCGTCTCATCGACTGTGTCCAAGGCAAGCACATTGGCTGATACAACAGTAAATTGAACCGGTGCAGGGTTGTGCTTTTCAGGAGCAATAAGCGGCTTAACAGCTCCTTTCTTGGGCGGTGTAAGAGCCCACACACCAGGACTGGGTGATGGTGGCAAACAATGATGAAAAGCAGGCGTCTGTTGAGAAAGCCATGCCCAAGAGACATCATTGGCACGCAGCAGATCCTGCAAAACCGGCACGAGACAATTTCCAATGGAAGTCTTCGTATGGAGTACAAATTTCGCAGCCCCATCTGCCAGTTCATTCCAAGGATGCCCTCGATGCGCTCGCACTTCCTGGACTTGACCCTCAGCTTTGGCAAAAGCCTGCCCTAAGCAGTGAGTCAGTTGTACCAAGCCAGGATGTGCCGAACAAGTGCATCGGCTGTCAGCCAGCATCGCACTCAGTGCAAGGTCAGGCGCAACGACAGGAATGTGTCCAAAATCAACCGTAATGCCAATCACCGCCGCATAGATGAAGGCCGTGAGCTCCGCTGAAATATTGTCAGCCTGATCAGCCCCGATCCAAGTGGGGTGCGCAGGGCAGGTACAGACAGAATCAGCCATTGTCCCCAAGAGCGCTGGTATACCGAAGCTGTCAAACTGCACACACACCACACTCCATGCTGCGTGACCATCATAAGCCGCCCCATCAATGAATAAGACCGTCTGACCAGCAAAGTTGGGTTCACGAAAACGATGAGGATCAGAAAGTGCCGCATAGGTACATGCATGGAGCTGAAGACCGTCAGGCAGCCAATTGAACTGGAGAGTCGCCTGATGCAATCGATCTTGCCAATCCGGAGAGTCACTGTGCATCAACATGGCACCATCAACTGATATCGGTGGCAAAGGACACGGCAAGCAAGTCTCCAACGATAATACAACTTTGGGCTTCGTACAATTCTGAGTGGGGGCATCTAGGTGGGCACCACATTCACCAGCATAGAACGAAGCAGTGGAATTTGATAATGCCTCCACCAGCTCCTGCATGACTTGGTGAGTAGCGATGGTCAAGCCCCGAAGTACGCAGCTATTGCGATCGGTCACCGCCAAATTTGCCATCAGAAATGGCTCCTCGCTGGCAGGAGAGCTGCCATCCAGCGCCACGTCCTTGTCCAAGAGACTGTGAGCGTTGTGAAGAAGCTTGGCAAAATGTAGTTGCAGAAATGCAGCGGCATCCGCTTGCGCATCCTCTTCATCATCAAATGAGACATGTGGAGGTGCCGATCGAGAGCTTACCCAAAGATTGAAACCCATTCCATCGTCAACCTGCAAGATAGTTCCATCAGAGAGATCACGTGAACCAAGAAAGGTGCGACAAGTCAACCACTGATACCATTCCAAGCAATATTGCTGATAATGCGCAAGATCAAGAAGCTGCCAGTGGTCAACCGTACTGGAGATAGTAGCTGCAAAACGATATCGCGAATCATGTGCAACTGTATCATCTTGAATCGCCAGAAGTACAGCGCGACGCATGGGCTGTGGCTGCTGCACAATGAGAATCTGGAAGCGCACTCCACTCGCTGGATCCAGTGATTCTGGGACCACCACATGAAATTCGACCGGACGAGAAGCAATGATCCAGTCTGCCCAAGCCCGTCGGATACGAGGCTCCCAAGCTCGGAAATCACGTCCCAACTGGGTGAGCCGCACTTCAGTGGACCAAGGACGGCGAAGATGATCAAGATACCAAGTCTCGACCAATAGCAAGTCCGGGTCATGTTCAGTGCACTGAGCGAAATGATGTTGCCATAATCCATGCAAGGTCAAAGCAGGGTTCTCAACATGAGGATGTGATACTTCCAAAGTATCATCTTGAAAATCAGCTACAACGGAAGAACTCACCCGACTTTGACGTGCTGCTCGTTGCATGAGAGACCTACCAGAAGTAGCTCGTACAATGCGAGGTACATATGGGTCATGTCGACTGCTGGCAGAAGGGTCACATTCATGATCTCGAAAATGCCGACTAAAGATCTCGATGCTGATGCCCGAAGCAATTTCTTCGCGAATGAATCGCTGAAAGTGCATACTACCGCAAACTGCAAAACAACGTCGAACTTCACAAAGAAAGTTGAGCTCTGTCGCATCGATGATGTCCTCTGTAGAAACCCAACGAGGCAAAGAGAAAGCTGATTGCCAAAGTTTGTCCTCAAGACGCTCTTGAATGTGCATAGAAAGCACGGCAGCGGCCCTGGCTTCCATGACATTTTGCTCAATGAGGATATGTAGTGTGAAGGACTGCAGAGATGTTGCCGGTGGAAGTGGCTGAACAACATGAAGCCGCACAGGTACCGAAGCCTGCATCTGATGGATCCAACACTCCATGATCTGGGGGAACCAACTGATATCATCGTCAAGCAACTTGACCTTCTCCGGCTGGCGACATGTTCTGTAGTTGACATTGTCAATGAACCAAACATCAGCATACAAAGCTTTCCCTTCATCTGTATTCTCAATGTGAGCATGGGCATCAAAGGCCTCTCGAAGTTCACGATGCCAAATCTCCAAACTGTGCAAAGATATACACGTGGGCAGCTGTCCTGATCCCATGGATGGAGGTGAAGGCATCGGCGTCGGCGCTGGTGCCGGTGATGGTGCTCCAGGGCCAGGCGATGCAAGCAAGCCCGCAACATATGTTTCAACCTGCCGTATGGCTTGCAAGGTGTTGATGGCGCCGTCACGATCGGGTGGTACGATGACACGCAAGTATGAACCATGTTGAACTTGCCGAGGGCCTGGGCGGAGAATCGGCCATCCCTCATTGTTGAAATAGACCAAACAGCTGTCATGCTGGACCACACAATATTGATAGACGCCCGCATATCTGAGCACATCTTGTCGAGTGATGGCGGGTGGCACACGAAGAACCCGACGAATGGCGGCAGGAAACGCTGGAACTCGCCCTACCAAGTGCGGGAAATGCACCTCCACGTCGAGGATCACCAATTGATCTGCGGATGCCGCAGGAATGTCATCAAGATGTTGTACAATGATACTCCAATCTTCTTGAGCCTGCCCAACCATGCGTACCCAGACTGGATAAGATGCAACAAATGACTCTCGTGGTACCCGAAGTACATGCGCAAGCTCAATCAAGAGCGGCGCACCAGCCACGTAGTTCAGGAACAAGTGTAGCGGTGGATGATTCAGTCGGTAGATAAAGCAGTTGAGCAATGTGAGGATATCACGTGGCAACTCTGAAGAACTCGAATCAGGAGTTCCAGGATCAGGATCTTCCAGATCATCATCCTGAGGAGACATTTCATCCGGTGGATTCTCTTCATCATTGTCCTGCATGGGAACATCACTGCCAAATTCTGCATGTCCCTCATCAACAGCTGCAGGATCCGGGACCTCGACAAGCCGATCCGGATCTTGCTGTGAATCAGCAGGCACAAAAATCTGAAATGCATGCCCAGAACGCATCAAATGTCTTGCATCCGCATTCACTGGAATGGCATTCCATCCATGAGAAATAGAGCAACGTCTGGAAGAAATGGGCGAGCAAAGATGGTGCAAGTCCACTGCATCAATGATGAGAAAACCGCTGACCATGCGAGGGAAAGAATGTGCCACTGCAAAGCGCATGTTGCCCTCCAAGTCATCAAGAAACGCCACTGTGACCAAACCAGAATATCGACGAATGTGTATGTTCTGGGACAGAATGATGTCCAAAGTAACCCACATGTCAGCATGACCTCGGACAGGTTGTGGATGAGCAATTTGGTAGGCTGTGGGAATGTCTGGTGCCAGGACATCATTCCAGCCGTCTCGCAGTTGCTGAATCCATGTGGCTTGGTCTCCTTCAAGTGAAATCATGCGAGATGCCCAATGTTGTTGTGGTTGAGAATGATCCACAAACCACGTGCGAATTTCAAGAAAATTGCCGGGCTGGCCACCAAATGGAGTCAATGTGTGTCCAAGCGCCGCAATGATATTGTCGGTGAAGTCCGGGATGCGTGGTGGAGGCTGTCCATGTCCATCACGTCCAGGAAAACCATGGTCACTGCCATCTGCAGGAAAGCCATCCGGGCGTCCATGGTTGTCGATTATTTTGCAACTCATAATTGGTGGATCTGAATCCACATCATTCAAAAACAACTGCCAAAATGGCGATGACTGAACATGTGCCGATCGCTCAGTTGGGCGTCTAGCCCAAGGTTTGGCATGCCATTTGGCGAGACAAGGTTCACTGAAGGAAAATGATCTCATCCTCAAAGTGTCAGCATCCCCAAGAAAGACGCGAACTTCATCACGAAATCCAACTCTGACAGTCTTGGGAGATCGGGGCTTCCCTGACTTCGCAGGGTATGACCCAGGGTGACCAAGCTCAAAGGCCAAAGAGGCAGCACATTCCCGAGATGTCCACGTCGACATGAAGTTGAACTCATCGACAATGGACAAATTCCACTGCAAGGTGTTCGAAAACTGACCTTGCCCAACCAAAGGCCACTGATGTCCGTACTTTTCCGTCACGTGACATCGGCCTAGCCAAAAGATGGCATGGCAGTATCGCCAGAACCAGGCTTGGCTGACTCTGCATCTGCCAATCTTGGCCTTTTGTGTTTCTGTTCCTCCTTCTCCAAATCGGCAGCTTGTGATCGCAGTCCTTCGAGGCTGCTTGAGAAATGGTTCAGGCTCTCCGTGATCTTGTCGGGAGCTGCAAGTACCACATCTTTGATCTCCGTCTCCTCGTCTGACACCTCCTGCACCGATGTGTCCAGGGAGCTTGCCTTGGCTTTTTCCACACTGAGGTTCTCTTTGGCCTGCTCGAAGGCCTTCTTTGCCTCCTGGATTCTTGCTACCAATTGCTCTTCTTGGGTGGCAAAATCCTGGCCATAAGCTTGGAACCTGGTGATGCTGTCCGCAAGGAAGGTACGCCATGTAGAATGCATCTGAGATCTGGCGGCAATTGCCGCTTGGAGCTCGTCCCTGGATCGTCCCATAGATGTGACCGCCGAATGGAGTGTCTTGACTGACCTCTTGACATCCTTGGCCTTGATCCCTTGAACGTAAGACTGGACTTCCAGTGGGAGTCCTTCTTCGTACTTGTTCAGCAGGGCGACACACTCCTTGAGTTGTTGCGCCTCCGGGGATGTCACAGTCGTCGGTGTGTCTACAGGCAGGACAGTGTTCTGCAAGTGCGCCCATTGCGGCGCGGTCGGCAATGGTGGCGGAGGCGGCGGAGTCAACGGTTGTTGAGCTGAAGCCGGACCTCGACCGCGAGACTGATTCCGCCCATCGGCTTCCATCTGCGGCTTGTTCTTCTTGCGGCGGTTCTTCTTGGGCTGTCGCTGTCTTGGACTGGTAGTTCTCTGCCGAGGCGAAGAACCTGACTGCACCCATGGAGCATCCCATCCACGCTGGTCTTCGCTCCAAGTAGCGTAGCTCCTCTCCTCGTGCTGCTCGATCGGAGTTCCAGTTCGCCAATGGCGAGTGCACGAAGGACAATAGTCCATGGTCTTGCGGTTGCGGCGACCACAACGACAAAGCCAAGGGTAAGCATCGGAAGCCGCCATTTCTGTACGAAGCCGGCGTAGAAAGGACGGGTCCTTCGAATGATGAGCCCTGAGCTGCTGATAGATCTGCGCGATCTGACTTCTGGCAAGTATTGCAATCCCTGTTCGATGCAGATGCCAGCGAAGTCTTGCCTGCTGTCGGAGCCGACGCTGCGCTCTCCTCTGTGAAGGGGTAATAGTGCCCGAGCAGAAAAACCACCAGGAACACCAATCTCATACACCGTGAGCTGCCAGCGTGTAGAGCTCGGAGAGGTCCACGCGGAAGAGCAGGTTCAGGGATCAGGTGGGTAGTGGCCTGCTCTGTGCCACCAGAGCACTTGCAAGCAGCGCACCACCAATGCCACAAAAGGCTATGGCTAGCCCGTGGGTACGGCAAACCCACTTAGGAGACAGCACAGGTACTAACGGGGGGCTTCCCTGAGCTGAAATGCCTTGATTGGGGACACCCACATAATCAAAACAAACATTGGGATCCCATACAAAATTGGGGAAGCCCCATGAAACATGACCAAGAACGTTAAGGATGACCTAAAGGTACTCCATTTTAGGAACCACCAGTTCACCAATTCACCACGCCCGAAGCTTTCACCAACCTTCGGCACCCTGTAGTTCCCAAAATGGACAGAATTGTCATGCTTTGATGTGAATAAGAACGTAATTTGGTATTCGTTGCTATTGGAAAAAACAGCTCTTCTTGACACTCCATCATCCCAAGTTAAACAATGTTAAACAATGTTAAACATCATATTAACCCCTCCTTTTTGTTGGCTTCTCCAATGTTCTCCATAAAATGTTGTCCACGCTTTAGCGGCCTCCCAGGCGCGGCCCAGGCGCGTGCTTTCGCACGTTGTTGGGACCCAGCAATCGGAAGACCTTCGTGGGAAAGGCCACGTGCGCATCCTCCGCGATGTGTGGCACCTCCTGGGTGCTGGAGTCGCTGTTGGAAGCGAAGACCAAAATGGAGAAGATCAATTGGGGAAATAGTTACAGCTATGTAGTTGATAAATGTTGATAATATATGTTGATATATATATATATAAATTTGATTAAATTTGTTGATATGTATATATAAATTATAGTTTTGAGATGTTTTGAGCATGACAACCGTTGAAGAAGGGGTAAGGTCCAGGGCCTACCACTTTTTTTTACATTGAAACATAAAAACATATAAAAACCATGGAAGACCATAACACCACTGAAAACCTGCAAGGACTTAGAAGATCAACAAAAACTGGGGGAAATCAACGGCACATCGTTTTGGCCAACCGGCCACTTCGGGCGAATCGTTGAGCCAATCCCACCGACCCTGGGCTATAACATGGCTACACAATGGCTATAAAATATTGCTATATAAGAGGGCTAACGCTTATAATGGTTAATAAGAAGATGCTTTTAAGTGAGCAAGATGAGCAACTCACCAACAAAAATAAGTGACGAACAGTTTCGGAACACCACTTGCATTTATGTCCAACACCGAAAAGAACCCGTTGAACACGGGAAAATTATTGGCTGACTCGCTGCCAAATGGCTTCCAATCCACATGGCTTCACCTAAATGTCCAACACAACAGTCAATTGGGGATCACCCCATTATCAAAACTACCATTTGGATCCATTTGGTGTCTCTCCAGATCAATATAACTCCGCCTCTCTCTCTCTCTCTATCTCATGTTTGATCTATCTTTCTGGCAAAGCTTACCTGCCGAACATCATAGTTTCTCTCATGTATGTACTTCAACAGAAACGAATTGTTGATCACTTTTCCAATAAACAAAAACAACTATATATATATATAATTATATACAGTATAGATAGTTAAATCATCAACCAAACCATTTTTTCAATAACTCAATTGTTCTCCCAGTTCAACAGCAACTAACCAATGTTTGATCAATTTTGTGCCCCAGAGCCTCCCGCCCCTTAAGAAGATCTCGCTCCTGATACAACTTCGAGAAAATACGCTCTTCCACCAATTGAGGAGGAGCAAACCTCGCGACTGAAGTTCCGAGATATTTCCTTCGAGTCAGGTTGGGTTATCCTGTTTATCCCCAAAACAGTACTAGTATATTCTGGTATATTATGAAGGTATCTTGATGTGGGAAACGCAATACTGAACCTACCATTTGGGGATGATTTTGTATCACTCATTTACTGTGATTTTGGGGATGGTTTATGGCATTGGGTTTACCACATTGGTCATTTTTCCCCAAGTCCCATGTTTGATATGTCGGGTTGAACGGTTCTATCCTTCTGGGGAGACCGACCTGTGGTTTTTTCCATTTTCCCACGGCGAATTGTGTAGATACGGTGCAAGAGAAGTGAGTTCATGATTTTTTGTCCCTTGATTCTGTGCAAATGGCAAACATATGCAAACATGTGATGATTTGGGAAAAAATTGGGATGCCTTGGCCAAGCGAAACAACCACTCCAGCCCAACATCTTGCCGCCTATCATACTTCACCAACTTCAGCACCAGAGTCTCACCTGCGAGCCGACACAATTCTGTCCTTTTCCGAAAAGTGGTCTTGGGATTGATCTTGCGTCCAGATCAAGCATCCAGTTTGCTTTCTTCGGTTTTTGGCTGGTTATACGTTATAACATGTTATATATAGAATATATATCTGGTTGGTGGTATACCTACCCTCTGAAAAATATGAACGTCAGTTGGGATGATGAAATTCCCAATATGATGGGAAAAATAAGACATGTTCCAAACCACCAACCAGATATAATGTTATTCCAATTATTAACCATTATTAACCATAGATTAACCATAGATATTCCCAGTCATGGCTGTTGTTTATGGCATTGTTTATGGCATTCTTTGACGCATATATATATTAATATATATTATATATATATATTAATATATATATATACCAATTCCAGGATGGATCGATGCTAAGGAACAAAAAACATGGGATACCATGGGCATAATCCGCAAATGAGCGAGTGTCCTTTGGTTACTCTACTGAAGTACGTGTTGTCCATAAAAACACCGACCAAATAAGGGTAGGTAAACAGTCAATGTTCAAGGGGACATCAATCCTGTGCACTGTCCAAATTAAGGTGATAAGTTTGTGACTAAACGAAGGCATGATCAGAACCCACAAAACCATCTAAAACCAACATGGAAAAAGGATTTATATTGAACATATGCAATTTCTGGATTCCCTGTAGCTTTCCCTGGAAATACTATACTAATGTGGTGATTTCTGTGGAGGAAACACACTATGGTCTGCGACTTTCTAGGCGGGCTGGAATTCAGATGCATGAGTTTCTTTGGAAACCAGCTGGATCCACCTTTCATTTCCTGAATACCAATTCCCAGATGCTCCATGTATAGTATATTTACCTACATTTGGGCCATTTGTTGGGTAAATGTAGGTAAATATTCCATACATTGAGCATATGGGATTCATGAAAAGACCTAAAAACACATCAAAACACGCACGGCAGCTTCTATAGACTGTAAAGACTTGATTATCGTTCTTGGTAGAGACCAACTGGCCCGCCCCGCCGAAGTTTGCGACCTGGAGCCCCACGCAAGAACCAAATACCTTAGCAAAGTTGCAGAGACGCAACAAGTCCATTTGGGTGACAATTGGAGCAACACAATTCTGATAAACAACAAACATGGAGAGTAGAATCAACAAGAATGGGCTTGTCTAGAGTTTCTTGTCGGAAAATTTGATTAAAGCCTCACTTAATTTGGTGGTTGAGCATGGTTTTGCCAAGAATTTTCCATATTTAATGATCCCCTTCGGACGCATTGCAAGGTGCTGCCCCAGGCCGGAATCGCTGAGTTGGTGCGTAACATTTATAACTCCAATTTCACTTGGGTTCATGGTAGATATACCATGATATACCATGATATACCGTGATATACCATGATATAAGTGGTGCCCCATAATTAGCCAAGTTGGTTTATAACTCCAATAAGTTTGGTTTATGATACCTACAACATCCTACAACTATGATTAATGGGGGTTATAAACCAACTTGTAACTGGGGCACCACCTTGTGGGCATCTAAATATGCCTTCATTTACTACAGCCAATCAGAAAAGGCTACCTTCCAGCTGTTGGCTTTGAAGGAGAAAACTAATGTACGAAGGTTGGTAAATCTCCCATTTCAAGGATTTGCAACATAACCTATAGTCTATTAATCCGAATGATTGCATGATCAAAATGATTAGACCCCCAACAGTGGATGGTTTGATCTATTTAATCCAAAAAAACAAAATGTGTGGGTCCATTGATATCTGAGTTTTAAGCCATACCTATTTACCATACCTGAATCTTAGATATCCATGCAATAATGTATATTGTTTTGAGTTGGTTGGCAAATTGTCCAATGACATACAAAAATAAATTTGATTTTGAAAAGTTGCAATGACATTTATCAAAATGGCAATGCAATTTTAATCATGCCAAAATACATACCAAATATGAAATTATATACCACACATTACCCTGATGGATCCATCTATTCATAAACTTGCAATCTAATTACTAGCACAAGATGTGCTCCTCTGAAAGTAGGGTCATCACGTGAATCATGTGCAATAATTTTCCCAAATAAATTTCATTTGGGAATTTGGGGGGTGCCCGCCTATTCTGGGTCCATGTTCGACCGCCAATCTAGGATTTAAATCATTATAATCTATAATTTATATTAATTATGTTATCGCAACCCCTGACATGTTTTTTGGGTAAATCCTTCCGTAAATTCGATCTTTTGGGGGTTACCAAAAGTTCATAAAGATTGAAAAAGTCACTTTTCAAAACTTCATCCAAATAAATCAAATATTGAACAATTAAGTTGCTTCTTTATTATTATTTCTATTGAAGTTACCCTCTGGTAAACTAACACAACGGTGGAACATCACCATGTCTAACAAGTAAATCAATTATATATAAATGGACCATTTTCCAGTTCGCTATGTTAATTTACCAAAGGGTAAGTGTGTAGTCGTTAAATCTGGTTGGTAGTTTCAACCCCTCTGAAAAATATGAGTTATTCAGTTGGGATGATGATTATTCCCAATATGATGGGAAAGTCATAAAATTCCATGGTTCCAGTCACCACCAACCAGATAAATTATGTTATTCCAATTATTAACCATAGATTAACCATAGATTAACCATAGATATTCCCAGTCATGGCTGTTGTTTATGGCATTGTTCCAAACCACCAACCAGTAAATTCTATTGAAATTCCCAATATGATGGTAAACCTCCATTTTACTATGGCTTGTCCTATGGTTTTCCCATTTTCCCATGGCTTTTCGCACATGGATGGACCATATCTTCAGGCGATGGCCATCGTTTCGAGGGGCCATCGTTGAGGCCGCCGTGAAACCCCGTCATCGCTTCCTGGGGCCATGGGGCCAGCCAGGGCCCGGCCAGGGCACCGTTGTGAAATGGCAGGTTTCCTTAATTCAATGGGAATTTCAGGAATGTACCATATAAGGGCATATTTTCTAGGGATATCACCTTACATAGGCCTTATATTATAGGCCTTATATATGGTAGGTACCTCCATTTTAGGATCCTGAAATTCCCATTGATTAATTGTTAATAGGGATTAACGGTGGTTAATGGTGTTGATGGGATCTAGTACTAGTAACAGTAAGAGTAACAAACAGTTTGCTATAGTAATATGATTCATAGGGATGAACCATAATTAAGGTATTGATATGTATTGATTAACAGTGTATTGATTAACCAATTGAGGTATTGTTAATAGGGATTAACCAATTACTATGAACGGTGTCTTTTTTGGTGATTAACAGTGGTGAATGGTATTGACATGTATTGATATGGGATCTAGTAATAGTAATATGGTTATGCTTACTGGTGCTAAACGTAGGGAATTTTCGGGAATGATCCACAATAACGAATAACAATCCCAGCAACCCCCAAGCAACCCTTCCATTCCCTACGTAAAACGCACCAGTAAGAACAAGATTTTGCAAATGACGACCCAACATGAGCCCCACTGAGCCCTACTGGACTTGGGGATGGTCAAAAACAGCACCTGCTGTGGTGATTCCATAGGATCCTCGCTGCTGGTCTCTGGTGGTGGGGATGATATCCAGCGATGGGTCAGCCGCCTTCCCCATGTAGGATACCTGGGAGAGCTCCTCCTCGCAAGGTCCATGTCATCTTTGATTCCGATCGAGACTCTCAGTTGTTACCTACATATCCACATCACAGATTCACCATTCTGCAAACCAAACACTGCTGAACAAATCATGTACTCATGGACAATACAAGAGATGAACTGATGATTTTAGCTAACCAACTCTCCCGATAAGGGGTATGGCTTTAAATATTAAAGTCTCTTGATTTCTGTCAGCTTCATCTTTCGATTTGTTCCCCATCTGGGTGCTTCCTAAAGTAGGGATACCCCCAAATCATCCAAGTCATGGATGACCATGACTTAGTATTGACACCCCCAATTATGTTTGTTGGTTTCTAAACCACAGTAGTTCGATATATCTACCATAAACCCAACAGTCAAACTGGAGTTATGTGCAGCAACTTAGCTCACTATTCTGGTCACCAGCTTAGAAAATAGCTAACTATTCCATTCCCATGCCGCCCTCCCCATGAAATAATCCCATAAAACCCACCACTTTTATCACTTTCCGTGGCCCCTGGCCGCCAACGGAAGCGCCAAGTTTCAAAGCGGCTGCTGCTGCTGGCACCCAAAGCGGCCAGCAGCTGACCGCGCAGCGCGGGCAGATTGGGATCGAAGGGCCAAAAGCCTCAGAAGGCGACAAAACTCGCCTGGCTGAATCTGCTTGTTACATAACCAGCCATAAAAGATCATAGATACTGTATGTGTATATATATATATATATATGTATAAGTACTGACTATATATATATACACATTGTGTTACAATATGTTACATGTTTATATACTATTCATGTATCTATATGTTTATATATGTTTAGAATATGATACGGTACGCTTATCGGTTATAAGTTAAGTGTTTACATAAGTTATAAATATTCCAACATATGTGTTATTCATTACAGTAATGTGATAAACCCAATAGTAACATAAACAATCCCATTCACAAACCATGACCGGGGGTCATGCTAAACATCATCCTTTTGCCAGATATAAAACCAATAAATCACACTAATAAACCTCTATTAGGGATGGTGACTAGTATTGGGTTTACCACATTACATAATATGTTTTGAGGCAATTTCTATTGATTGTCATCTGGAGAAACAATGCCAAACATGATTTGCAGAGATTTCTACAGTGGTCTTGAATGGTAAAATGATCTACGGGGCTCAGGTGGGAACATCGAACCGCTGGATCAAGTCAAGCAAGAACTCAGCCACATCGCAAAGATCTTCTGATATTTGTTCATGGTTTGTCAAACATTTCAGGATATTGCGAGAGTTTTAACCAATTAACTAACAGTTTTATGTGCCTTGGGACAAATTCCGTTTGCTTTAAAAGGGCAAAACTCTCTCCTTTTTTGCCGATCAAGCGTTGACATACCTTGTTATACCCTTCCCATCGGACATAGAAGAATACTGCACGATTTTATTGTTTGTTGGTATGGTGTTCATCCACAACAGTTCCACACAACCGTCATTTCAGCTACTAAAAACCATGTGTGATGCTTGTTTCAATGTGGCTTGAGTCGCCACCTCACACCATAATCTGAGCGCAGGTCAACCTCTGTCAGTCTCTTCTGGAGTAGAACCCAACAACCATCAACGACCATTCCGTACAGTATTTTTTTTCATGTTTCTCGTTCATTGTAATTTCATGTAATTTCATAGTTTTCGAATGTTTTCGATGGTTACCAGGGTTGTATTTAGGATGCGACAAAATGATCCAACATGTTTTCTTTGATGATCGACCATTAAAATTGAAGGGGTGTCGGGTGTCCCAACATTTTTCGGATAGACCCAAATGCATCCCATATGCCATATCCCATAGGTTCCATGTATGGTATATATGCTAACATTGGGGGTATATTGATGGTCAATGTTACCATATATAGCATACATGGATCCTCTGGGTATATATATATATATTAGCACTTCCATTGTTCACCATCGCCATGAACAGTTCTCACTCAGCAACCCAACGGCAAATCTCGGACCTCAAAGCGCCCCGCCATCGGCCCGGCCGGGGAGGGGGGGCGTGGTGAACCAAAGCCGAAGCAGTTGGTGAGGGAGTTGAAACTGGAGGACGTGAGGCCTGCGGCCAATAGCAGCTGCAAGGTGTTGAACACCAAATTGTTGGGTACGTTGGTGCAAATAACTCGATTGTGTTTCTTGGGGTTACCTAAATATATCATAGATACAGTATGTACTTAATGGATCTTAATGGTGGTAACTTAAACAAATTTAACTTAAATCAACAAACATAACTGCAAGGCACCACCTGGTGGGAAGTGGATGCGCAGATGTAAGTGAAGGACATTCGCCAAGTGTCTAAGGGTTTCGCTCGAACAAAATGGGGACAACACCGTACACATCCGTACGCCTATAAATCTGGCCAAATTGGTGTAAAATTATCTGATAATTTTCAAACCGGCAAATCAACCAGAGATACCATGAGATTAAAAAAAATGACTCACCCTCAAAATTGGATGATTTCACCGCAAGTGGTGCCCTTCGGTTACTGTGTGTTTTGAATATGACTAGCTACCATAAACCCAACAGTTGTTGGAGTTGTAAACCAACTTGGCCACAACATATCAGTTACAAAAAAAATATCCCGTCATAAAGTTCACAAACCTTCAACCAAAAATGGGGTTCCTTGGATGTGAATCCCAGGAATCACAAGATCAGTCCTACGCAACCCATATAGACCATATAATATCATATAGTACAAGCGTGGATAACAGGGGTATTTCATATCAGGTAGGCCACAGTGAAAAGTTAGTTTCAATAAAACTCACAAGAACTAGCCACCAAAATTTAATATCCTTTCTTTCCCCAAACAGTGTGTCCACACTGAGGGGTTCTTACGGTAAGGCCCGGTGTCCAATCGAGGTGGTATCGGAAGCGTCCGGCATTTTCCCTGTAAATTTCTGCACAAAATGCCTCTTGTGACATGTCCATGTGCATTTCGACTGCACAGGCTCGCGCAAAACGCTGGCCGCAGGATACGCGTATTGTGAAATGTCCGTGTGCATTTCGATTGCGCCCGCTCGCACAAAGTGTGCTTCCCAGTCTTGGGATCGGTCTTCCTCCTCAACATCATTCTCCTCAACTTCATCATCTTCCTCCTCCTCAGCATCCACATCATCATCTTCATCATCACCATAATCATCACCACCATCATCATCATCACCATCATCATCATCATTCACCGTCATGATCACCATGATATCATGATCGTCACCATTACCATCACCATCATCATCGTCACTATCATCATTATCATCATAATCATCATGAAAACCATGATCATCATGATCATCATGATCACCATGATCATCACCATGATCATCACCATCACCATCACCATCACCATCATCATCATCATCACCAGCATCATCATCATCATCATCCTCATCATCCTCATCCTCCTCCTCCTCCTCATCATCACCACCATCATCACCATCATCACCATCATCACCATCATCATCATCAACAACAACATCACCATCATCATCAGCATCGTCATCAACATTAACATCATCATCAACATTATCATACATGATCTTTTTACTACCCCCCACACTGTTTGGGGTCTATTGCCGGGATATTTTGTTTTTCTCCATAAACACAACAGATCCAACACTTCGCCAAGTTCGAACAGCACCTGGAAGTTGATCTGCAGAGCGACTGATGAAGCTCTGCACCAGCCGCGGCTGGGGGGAGATGTGTTGCAACGGACCGCAGGTGCCTGGAAGATGGCGCCAGGGCAACCATGGCCAGTGACCCCAAGATATCCATTGGTTCAATGGCCATTTCAGGAACCGATTGATTGGAGGTGTATATACATATATATATATATTATAAGGCCTATGCAAGGGAATATCCCCACAAAATATGGCCAAAAATATGGTACAGTACCTCCATTTTAGGATCCTGAAATTCCAATTGAATGGTTGGTCCTGATTTTATCATGATTTAGCTATGAAAATTGATTGATGAACATCTCAATCCCATTCATGGGATTTTCGATGGGATTTTCGATGGGATATGAGTTATGGGATGTGACGGGCTTAGGAATGGGATACACTTTATATTAGTGGGATATATTGACAGCATACTTGGTATAATCATGGGATTATAACCCCCTATAAGTTGGGAGACAGGCGGCCCCGATTGGACTATGGTTATAATATACCTATGAAAATTAAAGTGCATGATCTGTAAGTTGATCATCATGTATAATGTGTTCAATGAAATTGCAATGTGTGTGTTCTCTGTTTTTCAGCCAGTTCTGAAACGTCTCGACGTCTCTGGTATGCGGATGTCTCTCAGAATGGGTGACCTCGCGGTTTATTAGCAACTTTGATGGGGAGAATTTTAAAAATAAAGAAAATTAAAATTGCTGATGAATATTGGGTTGGTCTGGGCAAAGTTCAATGATTTTGTGGACCAAGAGACTCATCTCAAATGACCAATCCTGGTTGAACTGCCATCATGTCTGAAAAATCACATAATATCAATTATCGCATTTACATATTAACTTATATTAACTTATACAACTATGACTATGGTGCATTTTCAATTTATCCATCCAAATACTGACGTAAAAACCATTGTTTTCCACATTAGCAATGACAATAACATTGACTAGTTAGTGTCTTCAACCCCCCGAAAAATATGCTGGTTGAACATACCACAAATATGGAAAATCACCAGCTAATTCAGTTGGGAACAGCCCATCCATCAAATGTTCCATGTATTTTCCCACAAAAAATGACCACGAAATCTACCATTTGGCTGGGAACTCTGAGTAGTTCCTTTGCTCCACATTTTTTATTGGGAATACGGATGCCCAAATCGCTCCGAATTGCTCAAATCCCCAAATCCTCACCAGGATAGAGCTAAAAATAAAAGCCTAATGTGGGATACAGATTAGTGTGGGGATACAGGATTGTGTCCACAGACTGCAAAATTATTTTGTATCTTTGGAAATGATCGAGGGGTACAGTTTTGTGTCCACAAGATTTTGGTGTAAGTTGTTTTTTCATTTTTTTGTGTTTTTAGTTTTTAATTATTTTTTATTTTTATTTTTAATTATTTATTTTTATTTTTAATTATAATAATTGTTAATTTATTTTTTTTATTTTATTTTAAATTATTTTTTATTTTTATTTTTAGTTATAATAAGTTTTAATTTAATTATTTTTTATTTTATTTTAAATTATTTTTTATTTTAATTATAACAATTTTTAATTTAAGTATTTTTTATTTTTAGTTTTAATTATAATAATTTTTATATTATTTTTTTTAAATTGTGTCAGGATACACAATTGTGTCATTGTGTCAGGATACACAATTGTGTCTTGGTCTTGTTTCTGTTTGTTCAAACATTTTTCATTTTTTTCATTTTTTAAAGCTTTTTTCTTTTACTTTTTATTTTCCATCATTGAAATTTTCTAGATGCCTTCCACAGAAAATTACATCCAGGTACACAATAGTGTGGTTTGTTTGGATGGTGCACTATTGCGTCCAGCTGCTTTCCTGAGGTCATGACTTTTTGATTTTTTCAATCATTTCCTTTACCTTTTCCTTTGCTAAAGTTTTTTTCTTTTAATTACTTAATTACTTTCTTAGTTTCTTTCATTTGATATTCTCAGAAATGCCCAATTTCCCAAAATATATGATGCCTTATTAAAACCCAAATAAAAAACATCACTCAAGCAATTTTTCAAGGGGGTAGTCCATGAGCAACCCTGATACATAATAGTGTGGTTTGTTTGGAGGGTACACTATTGTGTCCAGCTGCTTTCCTGAGGTCATGATTTTTTGATTTTTTTCAATCATTTCCTTTACCTTTTCCTTTGCTAAAGTTTTTTTCTTTTAATTGCTTAGTTACTTTCTTAGTTTCTTTCATTTGAAATTCTCAGAAATGCCCAATAATTTCCCAAAATATATGATGCCTTATTAAAACCCAATTAAAAATCATCACTCAAACAATTTTTCAAGGGGGTAGTCCATGAGCAACCCTGATACATAATAGTGTGGTTTGTTTGGATGGTACACTATTGCGTCCAGCTGCTTTCCTGAGGTCATGACTTTTTGATTTTTTCAATCATTTCCTTTACCTTTTCCTTTGCTAAAGTTTTTTCTTTTAATTACTTAATTACTTTCTTAGTTTCTTTCATTTGAAATTCTCAGAAATGCCCAGTTTCCCAAAATATATGATGCCTTATTAAAACCCAAATAAAAAACATCACTCAAACAATTTTTCAAGGGGGTAGTCCATGAGCAACCCTGATACACAATAGTGTGGTTTGTTTGGGGGGTACACTATTGTGTCCAGCTGCTTCCTGAGGTGATTTTGTTTTTTTTTGCAATCATTTCCTTTACCTTTTCCTTTGCTAAAGTTTTTTCCTTTTAATTAATTAATTACTTTCTTAGTTTCTTTCATTTGAAATTCCCAGAAATGCCCAATTTCCCAAAATATATGATGCCTTATTAAAACCCATTTAACATACATCACTCAAACAATTTTTCAAGGGGGTAGTCCATGAGCAACCCTGATACACAATAGTGTGGTTTGTTTGGAGGGTACACTATTGTGTCCAGATGCTTCCTGGTGTGATTTTTTTTCAAGCATTCCCTTTACCTTTTCCTTTGCTAAAGTTTTTTTTCTTTTATGGTATTTCTATGGTATTACTATTGGATTTCTATGGAATTCCTATGGGGTTTCCATGATGTTTCTATGATATTTCTGGAGGATTTCTGTGGGATTTCTGAAGGGGTGCTATGGGAGTTCTATGGTATTCTTATGGGATTTCCATTGGATTCCTATGGGATTTCTATGGTATTTCTATTGGATTCCTATGGAATTTCTATTGGATTCCTGTGGGATTTCCAAGGTATTTCCATGATGTTTCTATGATACCCCTTGCTTGTTCCCTAGGATGCTTTACGAAGCATTTTATAGAGAAAATTGGCTATAAAATGGTCCTCCGTCAGCCAACATATAGACAGCAAGTGGGAACCCTCTATGAAATGACCTCTCCGTCATCTCTATGAAATGCTTCTCCGCAGACGAAGCGTGTGCAAAAACACGCAGCGCGACATCGGGCAAAAAACCAGTCTTTCCGCCTTTCCACCAACGCGCGCGCGCGCGTTAAACACGCGCGCGCACGTTGGCGGAACCCCGACTCGACAAACGCCAGCGAGCCGAGGTTTCAGCCGGAAGTGTGGAGACACAACGAGGAGCAGGAAAGGGGAGACACAACGTGAGAAAATCAGTGGGGAAAATGATGCAAAATGAAAAATGTCACTTTTATGGTTTGTAAACAAGAAAAAGTTGCTTTTGTACCATAGTGAAATGTTAAAATTAGTGCAGATCTATCTATCTATCTATTAAGTATGCATTTATATGAATGTTTTCCCAAAAAAAATACCAACAAAGCCATTTGTGGTACTTATTTTTTGACGGTAACATTTTGCAAAGAATCCCTCCTATAAAATGCATCATCCATCTGCAACATCTTGCACCTCTCTATCATCTTTGATGCTGGGAGGGAAGCTCTCTATAAAATGATAAAATAGGGAGCTCTGGAGGGGCATTTTATAGACGGCCAAGCCAGTCCTCTATAAAATGGGTCCCGGAACAGGATTTTATAGAGTCAAAGCATCGGCATTTTATAGAGGATCAACTTAGGGGTATTTTCTATGATATTTCTATGGGATTATTATTGGAATTCTCATGGGATTTCTTTTGTGGTTCCTATGCTATTCCATGTTATTTCTATGATCTTTCTATGGGATTTCTGTGAGATTCCTATGGGATTTCCATGGTATTTCTATGATATTTCTTTGGGACTACTATTGGATTTCTATGGGATGTCGATTGAAGGGAAAAAAGGCAGTAACTTCAAATCAATTGAAAGTAAATTGAAATCAATTCAAAGTAACTTCAAATCAATTCAAAATAAATTGAAATCAATTGAAAGTAAATTGAAATCAATTCAAAGTAACTTCAAATCAAGTCAAAATAATTTGAATTCAATTGAAAGTAAATTGAAATCAATTCAGAGTAACTTCAAATCAATTCAAAATAAATTGAAATCAATTGAAAGTAAATTGAAATCAATTCAAAGTAACTTCAAATCAATTCAAAACAAATTGAAATCAATTGAAAGTAAATTGAAATCAATTTAAATCTATCAATTCTTTTGATTTCACCGTATTGCGTACCCGGTACCTTGTTTTTTCCACAGTATTCTGTATCCAAAACTTGAGAGGGAAGGGTGAAAGATCGAAAGGTAGGCATGGGTTGGAACAGGAGAAGAGAGCAAGGGAACGAGGCATATCCGCTGCGGACGGACGTGGGTGGAGTTGGGGCGGATATCGAAAAAAGTCTTCTGGGCTTGGACTCGAGGGCGGGTACCAAAAAGGTAGGTTTCAGGGAGGGGGGACACGACACACACACAGACACACAGACATATATATATATATATATGCAAGTTCAGTTGCAACCAGGTGTTATCCAGTTGGCTGCCAGGTCTTGCAGCTGGAAGGGTTCAAGATGCTTTCTGGCTTCTATGTGGCATATGCCGTCATTTGATATGGCATGAGTAATGATGAGATCTTAATCATGATATATCAAATAATCTAAACCAAGAACCCCATGAACAAGTAACCTTTCAAAAGCAAACCAGCATCATAGTGTTTTCAACCTTGTGGCGCCATGAAGATGCGCTGGGATGAATCATCTTTATCTTCATCTTCATCTTCATCATCGGATGATGAACCTTTAGACCTGACCCCTTCTCAAATGGAGTATAGCGAGTGTGGTGCGGACTTTGTGAAGAAGGCCAAGCTGGAACCATGGTTTCGCCAATGGGGTTCCCGCCCATTTAACTACTCTAGTGACTGCTTCTTGTCCGCAATGCTGGGGGGTCCTGGGGTTTGTTTCTGACAGTTGGCCGCGCAAGCAGCACACTGATTCGCATCTGTGAAATATATGTTCAAATATTTTGATATATTATAAAGGTATATATACAGAAGAATTATCGTGATGATCTTACCATTCTTATCGTTGTTACTACGATCTTATCGTTGTTTCCAGGTCTCTATGATGGTTTCGTAGAAGGTTATAGAGGCGGACCTGGGGGAACCCCCCCCCCTTGAAAGGCGGACGAAGACATAACCGGCCCAAACTCTTGCACTTGCACCGCTCGCCCCCTAGTACTTGCTACCCAAAGGGGAACTCAGGTAGCTCACCGCTACCTTTCGAGACCAAAGTGCAATATCCCACAATTGCTGGGTAGAGTAGGCAGAGAGAGAGATATATATATATAAAAATAAATCTATGTATGTGTAGTGTATATGTATAGATAATATGTCATGAAATTATATGTGTATATATATGTCTATGTATACATCTTTAACTGTATTGTATATCAGGTAGGATTTTTGCGACTACTGCAACGCAGTCCGTCGCAACGTTCTTGCTCCGACATTTTTCGTCGCGGTTGTTAGGGTGAACGCAACGAAGTTCTTGAGCAATTTGACATTATCGAGTTTCAGTGCGGGTCTTGACTTCGGTTGGGGGCGGGGATGTATGTCGCCGTGGTGGATGAAAGGGCATGTGCGGCTGTTGGCGTTCCTTGTTGTCCGCCTATGTTGCAAACGCAGCTTTAGAGGCGGACCTGGGGGGAATCGAAGGGGGGGGGGGGGAAGAGGGGCCCTAGCGTCTACTTCAAGATCAGCTAAGGCGTCTTCCCCAATGACAGCACTCTTTTACTCTCAGCCTGTTGCCGGTCAGTGCTTGTCTACAGGGTTACTCTATATACCTCTTTCTTGAGCCTTGAGGGGCGCATATAAATGTGCTCAATACTCATGCATGTACCTATGTAGGTATTAGGTCGAAACAAAAACACAGGCACAAATTCAAAAGCAATGAGTAGAGCACTACGCCTTGCCGTACCCAATTGGTATTAAGAGTATCTTCCTGACTTCTCTACACAATGGCAAATAGCAAAAGAAACCGGAGTTACGCAGTGGCTTCGAATTGAAAAACACGTGAAAGCAGCGAATGTCCTAAGGACATGTCGAAAAAGAACAGCGGATTCGCTAATTTTTCCAGTAGTGACCAATGGTGCTTCGCGCACGGTCTCTCCACAGGCAAAATGCCTCGCTCTACCGGTGAAAGTTCGAATTGAAAAGTTCGGGTTCGCAAGATTCAGAAATTCAGGTCATACAAAAACAATTGACCAAATCACGAAATAAACGGAAATAGCGGATCTCCAAAGTTGCTCATTCAAGCAAACAATGGACTGAAATCGAAGTTGGTAAATTTTTGAAGTTCGCTCCATTCGGAGTGGTCTGCTCGCCGGATGATTCATGGAGATAAATGTATATAGTATCTCTATTTACAAGAGTCTCTATTTTACATTAAATTGAAGTTCAGACACTTGTGGCATTATCTCTATCTAAAAGAGTATATGCCATCTGTGTGAAATAAGTTGAACGCACAGAAAAAAAAACTGTACACGGCTTCTCATGCTGTGTTATCTTCAATTAAAGAAGTGTACACTCACTCATCGCCACTCACTTGATCTCCATGGTCTGGACGCTGAAGATGAGGATCCACCCCACTCTGTGTTGCCCTGATACGTCGATGCTTGATCTTGAATCAGCATACTGCTTCTTCTTGTAGGCCTGTTTGTAATGATGTCGTTCATTCCATGACATATCAGAAGGATCAAGATGGATAAGAATTGGATTATGAGCATCGCGATCATTTGGAGCAACCATGAAGATGTTGTGATCACCATGTAAGCAAGTTTCATTTACCTTGAAGTAAAATTCACCCACATAGTTCATGTGATCTTCATCCTCAAAGTCTTCTGGGTGTTCCTCACACATCAAACGTGAATGACCCCACTCAACAACTGTTAACATACAACAATCACCTTTACCATTTGTCTTGTTCATGAGCTCGTCGGTGTATGTTGCTGTTGTAATGCCATCCAAGTGCGTTGCAAGAAAATCCAAGTCACGATAACTGCAAGAAATAAAATGCTTGACCCTGATTGGAGGGCAAGTTGGATCAAAATTCTTGCGCATGGCTTGTGTTGCAACACCTACCATTCTGTTAATCCAGAATTGGATAAGGCTGTGTTGATATGTAGGGACACCTGGAGATTTTGGTGTGCTGTAATAGCATGCCTTGTTTCCATCACCTGCGATGAAGTCAACTTGATATCTGGCACACTCAAAAGCCATAACAGCTAAGCACTCACCAACAATCCCAGCAGAGTCTGATGCATACTTCTGTCCGACGTGATAAACGCACACACGTGTCATTCTCATCCTAGCTCTTGTCAAGTCAACAATCTCATCTGTATCTCGATCCTTTGTCTTTCCCCAAGATACTTCAAAGATTGCCCATGAGACTTGTCGAACTCGTGTGTCGTTGTCATCTGTGTGATATCCAGCAATTTGCTTGATATAGCCATCCTTTCCAAGGCGAGCTGCCACCATCAAGTCATGATAGTCATTGAAGCAAGTTTTAAAGTCAACCTCGTCGAGTCTTTCTCTGTGAGGATACAACGAACCAGCCTCGCAATTCATGAAAAGATGTCCTCCAAAGTTCTTGATGACATTGATGAAGTAATTGTTGAACTGTGATTTGGTTTCATCAAATTTTTCATGATCCTCATCGATAGTGTAGTCAATGTGTGGAATGAATTGTTGAAATCTTTCTGGAACCGGGCATTTTTCAAATCTGTTTCTGCACCAGTTTCCCAAATTCCAAAACATTGCTGTTATCTGTGGAGAGGATCTGTATGGAAATTCAGCATCCTTGTACGTTGGGTCTGATAGGCCTCCACCTAAATACCTGTAAGCCAAGCTATGCAAGATCATACAGTAAGGCAAGACCTTGTGGTCCTCAACGTAATCTTGGAGTACCCTTGTGAGATTTCCAAAATCGTCATCAATCCTCTTTTCTGCTTCTTTTGAGGATCTTTCTGCTTTGTCTTGATGAAGAGGATGCATCCTTGGATCACTACAACCATATTCAATGCGCTGATTAAGTTCTTGTAATTCTAGTTGTGGATCCTGATTCTTGTGTCTGGCAATGTACTCAACCATCAACTGGTCATCTGTAAGATGGTACCAAAAATCATGATGTGGAGACATGGTCTTCCTGTACTTAACATGCCAAAACATATGTCGATGCTTCGAAGACGCTGGATAACCTTTGTTGTAAAATCCTGCCCATTCACCATGGAAACCATCTGAAAAACAATCCTTCAATCTTCGAAAAACTGAATCATCTTCGTTTCCAGTGATATCTTGACCATAGTAAAGTCGAACTGCAGGTTTCACTTCAGGAGCTGTCTCATCATCTTGAATGTCTGTCTTCTTCTCCCCTGATTCCTCCTTTTCTGAGGAGCGTTCAGGTGGAGCTGATTCCTCTTTCTCTGAAGAGCCTTCAGCTGGGACATGTGGCTCCTGTGTGTCTTTTTCTTCTTCTTTTTCTTCGTCAGCAATCTTCTCTTCTTCATCCTTTTCTTTCTCTTGTCCTTCTTCTGGTTTGACAAAACTTTCCTTGATCTTTCGTTGAACATTCTGATTGCACATACTGATCCATTTCAATGTACACTCAACCAATTTGTCATCATCAGTTTCCAAAATGATATGTTTGTCCTCAATGTTCAAACTTTCAATGGTATGCTTGTACTCAGGATCACCTGCGCCTGGTCTTTGAAGATCTGGAAGTGGAGTGTCTGGATCATCGTCCACCATATGAGGATCCTCTGCTCCAAAGAAATTTTCTGCGCCGAGGTGTTCATTGTCCTTGAGAACTTTGTCAATATCCAGTTTGAACTCATAGTACTTGTCGTAAGAGATCTCATAACCCATCATAGGTGCATACTGCTCCATAAATGTTGAAAAGGAAGCATCTGATAATGCTGACATCATCAACCATAATGAGAAGAAGCTTATGTCACCACGTTCAAGGGGTCGACCTCCTTCAAGATCATCTTCTGTGAGGATTGATTGGCCTTGGAGTGTAATATCATGGAGGATCTGTCTGTGCTCTGGTTTGAGTTGCCTGACTATAAACAGTCCCTGTCGATCTTCCATATTTCTTCGAGGATTTGCATCAGGTAATACCTCACTTTCTTGTTGTGGTTGTGTTTCCTCTCTTTCTTGAGAGCATACACCTTCTTCCTCTCTTTCCTGAGAGCCTGATGCCTTTTCCTCCTCTTTCCTGACAAAAACTTGTAGTCTTGGCAAAAACTCCAAATCATCTTCAGCATCATCATCATCGTGACCTTCCATGTCCACATTCTGTTGCTCTGATCCTGGGATGTGAGCGATCTTGTCCTTTCCAGCTACCCAGATGTAGCCATCGAGCTTTGTAGAGGTGTGGAAGTCACCTGAACCGCATTCCCTGACCTTTGTCCTTGCTCTTGCAGATTGATGGAATGCTTCATGCTGAAAGAATTGATTGTAGGCATGTTCAACAAAGAATCTGTAGGATTGAGCTGTCAATTCCTTTCTGCTATCCACAAATTGTCGAAGCTTGTTCAAAGCAAAAACTGTGAAATGGCTAAAGCTAGCAGGTGCTTCATCTTCATACAGATCGATTGCCATGATCATCATCTTTGTGGAAAACGAGAAATGCCGTTCAGGTTCTGGGATGACTGTTCTCTTGTTCATGGGAACTGTAATTCCTTGAATAGTCATGTCATACCCATGTGTGTTCAACTCCAGTGCATCCAAAATGTTACCATCACGGTCCTTCTTTCTCCTGCAGAAATCTCCCCAGAGTTTGTTGTTCTCTCTAATGAACTGATCAAGATGCTTAGTGTAAAAGACAAAGACTGCTTCTGAGAGATACTCCATGTCCTTCTGTATTGCTAAGTCTCTTTCGTATAGCAAGAACTTCTCTCTCCATTCGTCTCTGTTGATACTGTGTCTGTCTTCCCAACCTGTTGGGGCAACTTGACCTCGCATCCAGTCTGTCCAATATTGTCGACAAGAGTTCATGTAACCTTCCATGGCGTCAATGTCTCCTTCTCGATGGAAGTGTGCCAACATGCGTCCAATCTCCCAAGCTCTTGTGAAGAGTAAGCATAGATGTCCTGTCCATGGTAATTTCTCCCAATCTGAGCGAGTGATCGATTGTCTACGAAGTGCTATCTTTTGTGAAGAGAGTAGTAGGTTCCATTCACGCAGAACTATCACTTTTTCTCCTGAGGAGTTCTTGATGAGTTCACCGCTCTCTTCTCTTGCACAGACAATACCTGCCTCATACAGGACCCAGGGATTCGATGCAGAAATTGAACTTTTGGTAGCCTGTTCTACAACAGGGTCTTCAATATCATCTGGTGGATCTTCTGCTTCCCAGAGATTGACAGCCTCTTCACCCATTGGGTCGTCATGGACGTCCACTGATGGCTCCTCTTGTTGATTGTCTTGAGCATCTTGTTGAGGATCATCATGTTGTGGTGATTCTGGACTTCCTGATGAGGAGCGTTGTTGCTCCCATGCATCTTGAGGTTCCTCTCTTTCTTGAGAGCGTCCTCTTCTTGATGGCTGTTCATATGGATTTTCCATGGGTTCATCAGCCTGCGCAGATACCTCTCTTTCTTGAGAGCCTTCTGCTGCAGATACCTCTCTTTCTCGAGAGCCTTCTGCTGCTGCACCATAGATTGATTCCACAATCGGGTCAAAGTCATTCTCGTTGCATAGTGGTGTACCAAAAACTAATCTTGCATAGTTTTGTGGAACCTGTTGACCCATGAACTCCCATGCTGTGATTCTGACTTCTTCAGGAATGTCTTGTCCAGGAATAAATGTTGGACCTTTCTCCTTCATGACATGGTTCCATGTTGTATTGGTGTGCCATGAACCACCTGTAACTGATGGAGGTAGAGAATGACCACGTCCTTGATGAACAACGTTACATGCAATGGTAGGGAGTTGTTCCTTGACATGGAGGTACTGGAAAGGAATGTCACCATGAAATAAAATGACACCATTCTTTGTCAGATAGAGTTGGTTGTCCACAATAAAACTTGGATCCAACACGAGGTACACTGGTCGCCTATAGTTTCTTGGAGGCTTCGTGCCCTCTGCCATCCTTATGTAGCCCTGACCATTGTCATTGTGGTACATGAAGTGAACTGCATCCCTTCTGCCTTTTCCACTTCCTTTCACAAAGGTCTTCAGGCCTGATTGTTGAATGGAATCTAAATTCATGTAATCAGTGACATGAAAAATCCAGCCCAAACTCATAGCCTCATCATATGTCAGTTGGTGGTGTGCCACAGTGGGATCGACAACTTGGTTGCTATGTCCTTGAAAAGCACCAAGACGAACGTCGAATGGATACTCTGCCATTGAGCTATATGGGTACCACTGCCATCTCATGGAGATCTCAACAAAGAAACGTTGTTTTGGATTACACAGTAACATAGCAGCAAAATCTGCTCCAGACATGTGATATTCCTTTGGATTGTCTCCTTGCATCTGATCAAACAGTAAGGAAATGTTCATAGCTCCACTGGCAGTGAATAACGTTTTGTCTCTGCAATGTCTCAACACATTGGATAGCCTCTTGCTACATGACATATAATAACTTCTCCTTGATGAGCTAGTCATGTCCACGTGGAAATCATTGCATCGTTCATCAAACCAGTTTTCTTCTGCCTGAGTTGTAAAGCCACAGAGATACTTCAGAAAACTTGAAGTCCATTTCAAAGATTCATCAAATTCTCCATGACTAGTTCCCCAGTGCAAAATCCAAGCTATTGCGTCCATGAACATTTCATGTCTGTCAGTTGGTCTCATGTTGTGTGGACCCATCAATGTATGTAAATTGCGCTCTCTCTTCTTCCTCACTTGCTCGTGAGCCTGAAACCAATCTGTTTGGCGCCTGTAATCATAGCAAAATGATAAATGATCCTCATTGGGTAATGTCGATGGTGTTCGAAATTGGTCAGCTGGGATTTCCTCTGATCTTCTCAGAGCATATCCATCAGCTGAATGTCTTCGACTAAAATCATAGCTTTGATGTTCTTGACCTCGAGTGTTCGATTGTGCCTGATCACTAGATGATGCGGCTGAGGCCCTGTTCCACCGGCTAGAGCTCGACATGTTGAAGAAACAGTGCGATCCTCGAGACTCTGCCTCTTGAGCCGCAGGCACAAATTCAAAAAATAGTCGAGAATCCCTCAAGGTGTCACCTAACAGAAATACATCATGTCTGAAATCAACATGACTGCAAACTGTTGGCAACCATGACCTGAGGTAAGCTTTGTGTTCCAGTAATGATCTGAATGGTGGATGAGCATCAACTTCTTTAAGAACACCTTGTCGAACAGCATCAATAAGATTCTGAGGATTGGCAGACTTCTTGGTCAAACAATCGGCTAAACACCATTGAGTTCTGATATGTGACAAGTCAGCAATGGAACCTGAACATGCTTCTTTCCTAAGCATCTGAATCATATGAATGGTCTCTTGTTGTTCAGGAACATGAGTAGTGCTGGCAGTAGTCACAAGATTGTTTGCATCAGTCCTCATATGAATCTCACTTGAAAGTCCAGTGATGTCCTTGATCAGTCCTCTCAACATTTGACATGTACCATAACACTTCATGAGTGCATACAACTCTGCAACAGTTGTGCTCAACGTGGTACGTTTGATTTTGGTTGATTCAAAGAAAATAAGAGAACCTCTGGTGTTTTTGCTCTTTTCCTTTCTCGGTTCAGCCATGAAAATAACCATTGCGCGCTGTGAGGATTTGTCGCTGTTGTTCCTAAACGCTGCATCTGGCATTGCAACTAATCTAGGATCACCTTGCAGTGGCCAGAACATAAGTTCCATCGGGTCACCTACAATTTGCCTGCAAAGTTTGTTCAGCGTTTTGCAATCACCTATGGTGGGGGAAGCAGCGGCAGAAGCACAACGTGAAAACTGATAACATGACTGAAATTGGGTTCTTGATTGTAACCAGTTGATACTACCTAAGAGTGATCTGTAGGCAGTGTGGAGATCTTTGTCACATTTGTCTTCATCCTTCAAACCTTTTGGTATGACAACCTCAGTAAGTTCACTGACGCAAAGTGATTGTTCAACAGTGATATGTGATTTCTTCTTGGTCTTCTCATCAATGATCCATTTCACACGTTGACCAGTGAACATCAAATCATTCACATCTTCATGACCAATCTTGAATTGTGACTTGACAACTTTCTTGAACTTCTCCAGAAACTCTGGAGTTCCTGTAATGAACAAGTCGTCAACATGCAAACAACACATGCCAATAGGTTTTCTTCCCTTGGCATTACTGCCATTCACAGGGTCCATGAAGTGTTCCAAGAGTTGTTCAACAATCTCTGGTGTCAACTGTGGTGTCGTGGCAAGATAAGTACGCTCTGAAGGTAAGAAGACTGAAACAAGTACTTCAGCTTCTTCTTCCAAACTTGTGGAAACATTGTCCTTGTTCATGTCATGATTCATCTCAAGCAACCACCAAACTCCTTTCCTCTTCACAATAGAAGTTCTCAAGTGAAACTTCTTTCGATCATAATGTGAATCAGGAGTTCTCAAGGCTTTTGCACGATAGGCAACTTGAGCATGACCATTTTCAAAAGGATACCAACCAGACTTGTGTTCAACAGATTCCAAAAACTTCAACAAAGTTTCATCAACAACAGGAGTCCAAGCACAATCTTCAACCTTCTTCTCCTTGAACTCTTTCCTCTGTTTCCATGTTTGGGTTTGTTGATAGCAAGCTGAAAACAATCTTTCTTCAACCAAAAGAGACTTATGAACTTCCTCAGCAATGTCGGAGGATTCATCACGCGTTTCCTCACTGTCTTGTGAGCTTACGTAGTATGTCACAGGTGCTGGTTCTGTTGCCTCAGAGTCAGCAAAGCTAACCTGTTTTGGCTCCTTGAAAGCACCATCATAGCATACATATGTACACCTGTCAGCTCTTGTAGGTTGAATACCAAGCGAAATCAGAAATTTGTCAAGGCGGTTCCACCATCTACGTGGTGCGTCCGCAAGTCCATAGACGGAACGAGTGCACAAACCAACCAAGTAAGGAGGCAAACCAATGTCAGTAGGCAACTGAACATGGATAACGCGGCGGTCTAAGTCGTATGTTTCCCCCTGAAGGAAGGCAGTTTTCAAGTCTAAATGGAGTAAATCCCAGTACATCGAGGCTGCATGCTGAGATGCCACACGAAAACCATACCTGGTAGCAGTAGGACTGTCAGTCTGTAAGTCATACTTTTGAGCATCTTGAAAGCCTCTACATACCCATCTAGCCTTGAACTTCTTGAACTGTCCATCCTTATCAACCTTGATGGTAAGCACCCATCTGCCAGTGACATAGTTATCAATCTTATGACGTCTCTTGTCTCTGAAAGTCATGGCAGTGAAGTCCAGAAAACTTCTGAATTCTTCAAGCTTGGCTTGTTTGATCTCCTTAGCATACTTTCTCAAGACTTCTTGAGTGATAACTGATTCTGCCTTTGGCTGCTTCTTCCCATTCTTGGCAAGATACTGTTCAAACTGTTTGAATCCAGTAACATCGTATGAACCAAACTCAGGTGCAGCTTGGACCTTTGGTCCTAAAGGAACGAAAACAGTACCATCAACATCGACAAAATGAGAGTGGTCTGATGTGTAAGGTTCAGTGTCCACATCTTCTTCCTGAAGCTGGGCAATGTCATCCTCAGTCAAAACAGGAGTGTCGTCTGTTTCATATGGTTCTGTTTCATCATCATCATGTTGTGATGATACCAATTCTGGTGTTCCTTGTGAAGACTGCTGTTGCGCTGGCTGCGCAAAGTCACCTGGCGTAAACGATGTTGGTGTAGTAGTAGGCAATGGAATTGTATTATCATGTGAACTTGAGGCAGTAGGATCATGTGAAGGTCCTTCATCTTCATCTTCATGAGGTTTCTGAGTAGGAACTGAAATTGGCTGAACATGACCTGGTAATTGAACCTTTGGCCTCTTGATAATCACCTTTGCCTTTGCCTTTGGTAAAGCATCAGTAGAATCAGTTGAGATCTGTCTCTGTTTCCTTTGAACTCTGATAGGCTCTGACGTCGGATCAGGTCCTGGTGGTGAATCGTCATCTTGTCCAGGATCAGCAATCTCTTCGATTGGAATGTCAGGATTGGAAAACGGAGTTGATGGTGAACTTGGTTGATGTGTTTCCCCCGAGTCCTGTATTCCTGGCATATCCAAATCATCATCAGGTGGTGGTCCATAATCATCTGGAATGATGTACTCTTGATCATCATCATCACCTGGATCAGGTCCAGTATTGTAATCAGGTTGATTATCATCATCCAGAGGATCTTCTGGTTCATCACCACTCAACATCTCATCATCATTTGGTGGAACATCACCATGCTGATCTGGATGAATGGGATCGTCACCATTTGGTGGTGTGCTACTTGAACTAGGAGGATCTTCAACTCTCCTTTTGATAGCACCAGTCGTTTCTCGTGAAAAGACGATCATACTCCATTCATGGATTTTGAACTGTTCATGATGTGGATACAACTGTGACACAAACATGAAGTAAACATTATCATAGTCACCAGGTTTCCAAATAAGTAGGACAGCATCTTCAGGATGTTGAAACAAAGGATTCACTCTTCCATAAGTTCCTCTGAACACACTGCAATCTTCAAAGTACATTTGAGGCAATGTCTTCTTTCTGACATCTTGAAGTCCAGGAATCAGTTCAATGATTCTGGGGTCAGTTGATTCTCTGACACTAGCCTCTGTACTCCTTGGCAACTGATCAATCTTCCTCAATGTTTGAACAAGTAACTGAGTGGTAAATCTCTGTGGAAGAATGTGCTTCAACGGCACTGGAATCGAGGTCTCAACATGATGCAAATCTTGCAACAAACACGAGCACTCAGGTTCACGGTTCAAAAACATTGACGTGCCACACAATGCTCCATCATCAAAATGTTCCAACAGATCTTCAAACAAGAGACATTGTCTCATGTTCTGCAAAGGTACAAGTTGTGTGAACTGCGCAATGAATGAACACAAGTGAGATGGTAAGACCTTCCATTGTGGATCATTCCAAAGCTTCCCTTCTCTATTGAAGGCATGCTGTGGTT